>MU225791.1:714207-765216 GCA_018584345.1 Thuja plicata | reverse complement strand
TGTAACCCCGGTCCCCCCTTTATGAATAGGGATCCATCCTGGCAGTTATCCCTGGTCCCGGTACTCCAATTAGGTATGTGTGGCCATTATTATGTTCTCTTTCATTATCTTTTGAATCCCCCCTTCCCAAGTTAATTTTTAAGGTTATCACTTTTTACAAACCCACCCATAGGATCATCTGGCAGCCACTTTAGGGTTCCAACACCTATGGTGAGCCACTCACTTAAGGTTCCTATTCCCTTACCCCATCACAAGACACAAATACAAAATGACACTTCCAAGTCTTGATTCATAGGTTTAAGAGACTCCCCTGTGCACTCAGGCCCTCATAATGAGTCCTAACCATATCCATGTACATAATAGGAAAATATTGGAAGAAGGTCTAACACAAGACATCTCAAAAGAAATCATAAAAATTTCCACATGCCTAAGTAAAACTTTCCCAAGGTTCATTTATAGGTCAAAGGATCCCTCTCGTGCACACAGGCCACCGAGACAAGTCCTAGCCTCAAAAACTAAACTCGAGTATAAGACAAGTGCAAACACATCATAAATAAATCATATAACCTTAAAAAAACAAACAAAGAATATACAAAGGTGATACAAACTTCCGCATGCACAAAACATCATCCATCTATGGAAACCTCATGATCTTGAAATTTGGTTAAGTCTGAATTTTTAAGAAACCACAAAATTAGAAATTGCATCTTAACTCCCATGAATCTGAAACCTATCCCAATCATCTCAGAAGGTATCTAAACCCTTTATACAAGTATACCTTAAAGTATAAGTCTATGTACAGACTTATACTTAAATGTTATAATTGTATAAATGTATAAAGCCTATTTTTCCTTGGTTAACACTAATCTGCTCAGTTGATTTAGTCTATTCGGTTAACACTAATCTAATTGGTTGACACTAGTTTGTTCAGCCACCACTAACTTCCTTGGTCACTACTAACTTACTCGCTCATCACTAAACCGATTGCCAGAAACTACAAAATACAACTGCCAACTTTGGCTTGCGGGTAAAACTGGGAATTATGGGAACTATGGTTGCCTAATCTGAGCACGACCCATTTGAGATATCCTAGTTTCCCTTCAGAAACAACTCATCAATCCATCCTATCTATCTAAAAAATCTATTCTATCTGGGAAAATAAAAGTGGTGCAAAAATAGACATGAAACTGTAGGGTTGAAACAGAAGTTCTAAAGCCTCAAGGAACTCATGGGCTTTCTGGATAAAAAATAAGATACAAGGTAAATACTATGGACCCTACAGCCTCTTATGAATGTAGGAAAATTCATTTACATACAACATGGCAAAATATTTAAACATAATCCTACACTCCAAGTCACTAAAACAAGCACAACATATATATGTATAATATAACCATTCTGAAATTTATATAGACAATAACACACATAGAGAACACATTCATACACAAAGAGGATGAATGGAGATTCTTTCCAGTTTAGACCCTACCTTGGGTCCTGCGGATAAACCTCTTCCCTTGACTGAAGAAACTCTATGAAACTTCAATCCTTAAGTAGATATCCCTCTGGAATCTTCCTCTGGAAATCAACTCCTAGAAATCCTCTCACATATGACTTCACCAACCAGAGACTCTCAAACTCACATAAACTCTCACCAAATATTTCCGGAGAAAATCAATTACAGACAACTCCAAAGAAAACAAGTCTTCCAAAAATTATCATCCTTTCATACACAAAATTCTTCAATTATTTATCTTCCTACTATGTGGTTGGAGGAGTTGCTTTATGGAAAGCAACTTCCCCAACTTCCATAGTTGGTTGACGAAATAACCAAATAATTTCCCGTAAAGACTTAATCAAGGTTTTTAATAAAATTAATTAAAATGTCATTAAATGAAAGCATACCAAGAATATAAGACAAATACCCTTCAAGGAAAACACATAGCACAATAGGAAAATAAGTGGCCTAAATTCTAGGAGGTCTCGAGTTCAACTCCCTCCTAGATAGCCAATTTTACTACAAAGGCCATTTCCCTTTTATTATTATTATTTTTACTTTTTATTTAATACATTCATTAAATACGTTGTATTTAACTCACTGTATTTACTTATTATAAATAATATACCATTTATACAATTAATGAAAAACATATAATTATTATTATTTATATAAGCATGGATATATGTGTGTGCACCCACATATACACATACCTATATAAAATACAAAAAATTATAACATAATTATTTACTATACATATAAAATAGATTAGTTCTAACTCATAAAGTAAACGCAGACCAACATCAAATCAAGTTCATAACATAAACTGCATTCTACTCTCCCAACTAGGATAACTTCCTAAACAAAATTCTAATTCCATGGGTAACCTTGAGAGTAACTTGGTTAAATCTCCACACATCAATAGTTCAAAGATTTTGAAGGCACACTCAAACCTATGTAGCCAGGTGGAGACGATGCTTGGTACCTGCATCCTGCATTATCAACTGATATGCATATACAAACATAAATATAAACCAATAGTGGAAAACAAGGAGGGAGAGTGCGACATCGTGTGGATCTCCCGTAGGAGTTACTATGACTGCCCCTCCTCATCGTACACTCACATCACCCAATGAACATCGAACCATAATAGGGTCAATAGGGTTAAATCATAATATAAACATCATAACACAAATAAATGTAAAACATTTTACTGATAGTTCATTTCTAGCCATTCATCATTAAATTATAACTCATTTAATATGTCCAAATAACTGCAGTAACCAATTATATATGCTCAAATGTCTCATAAAATGCTAACTAAATAATAATCATAGTCCATCATAAAATCCAAAGTGTCAAAGCAATAGTCTTGTCTGTCTAACATAGGAAGATTCTAGGGTGGGCATTACACACCTTACCTTGAATTCAATATTCCATTTTCAAATCCTTTGGGAGAACATGTTAACAATGGTTTATCAATCAAATTATGACACTAATTAATAACTACCTACTACCAATACTCTATAAATAATACTCTTAGTGTAGTGCATCAATAAAATATATATTACATACATTTAACCTTAAAAAAAAAGAAAAAATAACAAAAAATAAATGAAATGCAATGTTAGAGAAGATGGCAAAATATCACTTTCCAAATTTTAGAGAGCCAAAATGCTCTCTGGAAAATGTATGAGAGAGGATTTAATTCCCAAATTAACACAGAGAACATTCCTCCTAGAATATCCCTGCTAAATATTGGGTTAGAATAATAAACCCCTTCATAAATTATGATTAATATAAACTCTCTTATTAATTTAGGAACTCTGCCATCATTATGTTAAACTACATGATTAATAATGAAAGGAAAAGTAAGTAATTTTATAGTAAAACATTTACCTTTTTGCAAGTGGTCCCCCACATCCCTCTTTCCCTCTTCACTAGGAACATGAAGTGACTAGCCTTGGTAATAATAAATGAGGAATGAACATTGGTATTGGTGCCATCTCCTTATTCCCTCCACCAACCACCCACTTGGGATTCATTTCTCCATTCCCTGCATGCTTGCCTTGTTTGGTAAGCTAAGGCTTGTCTACACTTTTGGGAAAACAAGATTGGTGGGCCCAATTTAAACACATGCCTTGCATTTTATTTGCTTAGGAATTCGACCCTCCTTGCTATCTTCTCATCCCCTCCCACTTGGCACGTGGGCCATGGGGGAGGGTGATGGGATAGGGGTAGGGTAGATTAGTAGGTAGATTTGTAGGTGGGTTAGTAGGTATTAAGTTAGCTTAAGCTTTGGTGAAATAGATTTACTTTTTATTACTGCATTTTAAATTGTATAGTTTTGTTAATAGATTAATAGATTTAATTTTGTTTTCTAAATTGTGTAGTCTTGTTAATAGGTTAATAGATTTAGTTTTTTAAAATTGTCTAGTTAGTTTAATAGTTTAATAACTCACGTTATTAATTGAAATTGTTTTGTCTATTAGAGTAATAGATTTACTCGGTTAATTTAAATTGTATAGTTTAGATTTATTATTTGCATTTACTTCAATAATGAGTATTACTATTATGTGCTTTGATGCAATTGTTAAAAAGGGTAAAATCTGAATAAATATGTATTAATGGGCTAGGTTAATATGTTAAATTAAGTGTTCCTTTTGAATCATGGGAAATTTCTCTTTGTAGTTAATTAATTGTTTATTATTAAAAATGTGTGAAAAAATGAAGTTTAGGGTTTAATTATATTGCCCCACTTTTAGTCTGCATACCTTTAGATAAAAGTGAGTGTTTAATGTATAATGGTGGTCTTGAAAGCTTCTTGTTAGTCCCGAGTCTAAGTCTAGAAAACTTTCCCTTAGGCTAGGGAGCCTTTACCAGATTTTTCGAAATTGCCTTCTCTTTTGTGAACCGAAGGGTTTCTGTTTATGAGTTTATATTTTAATTGGGTAGGTTAAGTTCCCAATCCGGTAAAGGTCATGGTTCAAATATTTCTAACATTAGTGTTACATACAATGGAAGTATGTAGCTGTAATCCTTCATTTTGTAGCATGGTGGAAAATCAGGTTTGAGCTTCTCCACTGGCAGAAAAGTATCAACAAAGTGCATCTCCCGCTAATAACTACTAAGTGATGTCTCAGCAAGAAGTACAATTCTAAAATGGATCTTTTAGGCTTAAGAAGGGCTGTTGTGTCTGGATTACACCTCTACAAGCCAAAAGGAATGATTCAATAGAAAGAAATCAAGGAAATATGGCTAAAGGTGGAAAAGAAGAAAATGACTTCTCCTCTACTCCTACAGGCGGGTTTTGACCCACTGAATATGTTTTCCGCCAAACCATTTAAATGAGGCAATTTTGAAGGACCTGTCTCACAAAGAATCTGAGATATAAAGAAGGTAGGTAAAATCAACACATGTCATTTTGGCATCCTGATAGACCAAATTTCCCCCTTGGCAGATTTTTGAACCGAGAGCACTCCAAAAGCACTTCTCTGCCCAAAGGAGAAGCGAAAAAGTGATTTTTTGCTACCTCAAAAAAGTTACCGTTGTGGTTACTAAAATTGAAAAGACATTTCATAACGGCCCGTAAGAGCAAGGTAATTAATTCAAATAAAGCCGTTTTACTTCATAACGGTCTGTTCCATTAATGTTGAGGTCTTTTCATTCATGTGGCATGGGAAGTCGACCGTTAAATGGTAAAAATTCAAAAGTTATAAGATCAGTTGGAGATTGCCAACAGGAGCTACTATTTTCTTAACATATTGCTTAGATTTGAAGCTTTAATATCGGTTCTTCTTTGTCCCTGCGTTCTCAAAGATATTCCTCATTCCCAAATCAAATCACTTGAATCGTGGCTTCTAGATTCATGGGATTTGATGGAATGAATGGCATTGCTTCTGAATGGCATAAGATCTCAGATACATCTCTAAAGTTCTTTGACATGTAGAACTTCCAAAATAGATTAAAAGTGGACTAGATACATCCCATCATTGAGAAGTTAAAGGAGAGCAGATTAGTTGAGGCTGCTAGTTTTCCCATGGTTGTTCAAGCTCGAGAATTAATCTGGGGATGCATCGCTTGATACAACCAAGATAAAAGGCAAATTATCTTGCCCAATGATATGGTGCTGCTATCTATTGACAGGGAATAGGTCCATAACTCACTTCATAGCCCAAAGAAAGATGAGTATTCAGAAATGACATTCAGTTGAGTGGTGACTGAATATATATCCAAAAAGTTAGTTTGGAAGAAGGAGATAATGAAAGCATGGTTTCAAGAACCCAAGAGCGGTAAAGGGAAGCTACCAAAGACATTATATGACACTAGCCTAAAGCCGGAGATCGTTGACATTTGGTGTTACTCCATAGGATCAGAGGTAAGAGTGAGGCACTCAATTTTGTTGATCATCACTTCTTCCTGGTTAAGGTAATCTGTTCCCAACATCACTTCATTGATTGGGCACTTATGGTAAGTGAGAAGCTCTCGGAGGCCCTAGATAGAGGTAAACGCTAGAATGAATTTTAAATGTCTTTATTCCTCTTATATATTCTGGATACACTCCAAATTTGGCCATTACTTTCCAGATTAGAGGAATTTCTTGATGATGTCAAGAGTTATGAATTTTTCCCCTCTTCGCAATTGCATAACAGTTATGATAAGTATCTTCAGGTTAATGATGCATTTACAATGAGATTGTGCAGGGAGTTACAAGGTTGTCTAGAAAGGAGATTCTCCCCCAAAGCCATGGTTTTCATCAGCCAATTTGAATGATATTTCATTCAATTTAGAGGTTTCTCGTATCTTTGTCTTGTAGGTTTTGATGATTTCCCTTTGAAGATGCCTAGGTATCCTACTAATATGATCATGTTGATCAAAGTAATGAGGCAAGCACTCCAAGTGAACTTAATCTATGTTGAGGCTCAAAAGAAGGGATATGACTTCCCCATGACCATCAGAGCTTACAGCTACACATCCCAATTATAGGTGAAGAATGTTCTCAAGACATTCTCAAAGAGGTCTTCATTGGAAACCTACAATGTCTTGAGACCGCAATATGACCCAGTGAACTATACCAGGGATGTATTGCAAATGAGTCATGCAATTCATTATGTACATGATATTATAGACTACTAGGCTAATTGCAAGGATGATTTGGAAAGCAGAGAGAGATTCTACACCCGGTTAACTATTGAACAAATAAAAAGGTTCAATGTTAACATTGCAGTAGAGGGGCTAGAAGATGATGACAATCATATGTATGATAATACATATCTAGAGGAGATAAAGCTCACCCCTGTCAGTTCTGGACCTATTCTGGACCAAGCCATTAGTGATTTGCTGACTCTAATGGGAGATATCTACAAAAGAATAGAATAATGGGTCGAATGGATAGCAGGAAGGAGGAAGAGGTCGTAAAGGAAGCCTCCTACTCAAATAAATCCAACAAAGGATTCCTCCAACATCACAACAACTTCCTCGGTAATACACCCAACTATGTCCAAAAGTTCTTCTCAGCCAGCTGTAGGAGGCGATGAACCTACTAAAAAAGAATTTTAGCCAAAGAAGACTTGTGGAGAAGGTTCACTCCCATATACAAAAACAACAAAGGAGCTCACCAAGGATGCACAGCCAGAGTGGTTAGTAAAATTAGTCACAGTAGATGTACCAGTTGACACCCCTACCCAGTATTCTCCAAGGAGAGGGTCTACCGTCATAGTGGAAGTGGGTGAAGATACTCCTTCAACCATAGAATCAAAAGGAGAGGATAGGAAGAAATAGAAGGTCACTTCAGTAGCCAAATCAGTGTCCTCTTCTCCAACTTCAGTAAATCCCTTTGCTTCAAGACCAAAGGCTAGGCCTCCAGTCATCAAGAAATTGTTCATTGAGGAGTTGGTTTCTGCCAATAAAGTTACTAGTGTAGGGTCATGGATAGAACATACTCTGGAATGCAAGAGAAAGAGGGTGGAAGAAAGGGCTTCCAACAAAGACACTTTTCCATGAGCCTTTCATCCCAAGG
The DNA here is from genome assembly GCA_018584345.1 of Thuja plicata. Classification (NCBI taxonomy): domain Eukaryota; kingdom Viridiplantae; phylum Streptophyta; class Pinopsida; order Cupressales; family Cupressaceae; genus Thuja; species Thuja plicata. The sequence goes on along the minus strand of MU225791.1, from coordinate 757,702 downwards.
CTGCTATGAGAAAACAAAAGAAAGTAAAGATGATGTCTACTCTAGGTTGTGAACTTGAGACCAGACACTTCACTATGGAAGTGGCCAAACCAAAAAAGGATGGTAGATTTGAAGATATGACCGCTTTGGATTTTCAGTTGTAGTCATTCAATATGGGGTTGGCTCATCATGACACCAAGGTAGATTGGTGGAAGTCTACTAATGTGGTGATAGAAGAAGAACTCAAGGAGCTCACGACTGCCAAGGTTCAATTGAAGGTAGAAGTAGCTGAGCTGAAAAATTTCATAAGATAGCTCCTCACCCTGAATGCAAGTGTTCCTAGCACCCAATCCACCTTTGATCCCAGCGCGGTAGAGAACCAAGCTATATTAGCCAAGTTACAAGAAGATTGCCACTTCATGTAGATCAGTAGAGGATGGGGTGAGAGGATCAAATCTGAAGGGTTGGAAGTTGTTGAGGAGTTAGATAATGCTCCCTAGAGGTTGGAGATAGAAAGGAATAACATCGAGAAGAATTTACAAACTCTCACATCTGAGAGAGTGAAGTGTCACGAGTGCATACTAACACTCCATGTAGCTGTGAAGGTGAAGACAAAAGAGGCATTAAAATTCAAGATTCTACAGAAGGGAGATGAACCTCTAATCGAGTGGCTTCAAATTTTAGAGTTTAAAATTGAAATGATTATCCAGGCTGAGATGGGGTTACAGCAAGTAGACATTAAGGTCAAAGAAGAACAAAAAAAAGACTTCAAGATTTCTCAAGGTTTACATACAGAATCTCAGACAAGTGGAGAAGGTAAATAAATTATAGGACTAGCCAACGTGCAAAAATCATTCTTTGATTATGTAGACAAGTTTTTAGATCCATCTTCCACCCACTTGGACAAAGTGCCAGAACTTAAACAGCTGAGAGGATGTGTTTATAAAGCCATGTAATAATTGAAGGATCCAACAAACGTGATTAAAAGTCTGGCTAAAAAGAATTCCAGATGGCTCATCTGATACACCAATGTCCATGTTAACAGAAATGAAGAACTTATCAAAGTCATCACAGCTGTCACTTCCTATAGGGCTAAATTAGGCAAAGAGAGCAAAACCGAAGCCTAAAGCAGATTCTCTCTTTGTACTAAATTTTGATCAAAATGTAACGGATAATCTTCTAGTTATCATTTCTAGTTGGGGAAGTTGAACCATTTTGGTTACACCTTCTTTTTGTAATGGCCCAATCTAGGACTCTATATTACCTGTTTCCAAAATCAATACAAAGGTCGGCTAAATTTTGGTGTGAAAGATAGCATTTTCCTGAGTCAAATTTGTATGTCTGAATACCATTGTTCTATCTGTTCCATTTGCATTGCACTTATCTTTCTGTTGAATTTGGATGTTTCTTTGAAGTTGTATATACAAACTGTGTTCAAACCAGAGCTTTGTATTATGATTTGATACAATTAGAAAAAGGGGAAATTCATTGTTATCTTAAGTTTGGGAAATGTTCTTGTGATATAGATCGATTCATTGTCATTCCATCATTAATATTTAGTCTTGCATCTGCATTTTTAGTAGAATTTCATGCATTACCAATTTTGGGAGTTAATCTGAGTGATGAAATCTCAGAGTTGGCTAGATTTAGAGTTGAATTCATTCTGCTTGAGCTATTTTCTGCCTAGGATTAGCTTGGTTTACCTCTTTTGTTCTCGGGTTAAGAACATACCCCTGTTTGACTAGGAAAGAGTAAAATTCACTGAAAATCATTCATATAAGGGAGTTGTACCTTTAAATTCAGAGGGAAATCAGTTTTTCTAATAATGATTTTCCAACTGTTGTATTCGATTGTTCTTAAGTATTTTGGGTATTTTAGAGTTAAATTGAAAAGATCAATCTGTTTACTAATAGATTTTTGCCAACTTTGCTGGGGAGATGAACAATCATTACACTAGAAGCATATCATGAGGAAATATGGTGCTTCCCCATGAAAATATAATTCTTGTACTCCAACCAAATCTTGGTTTTCAAGATGATCAAGAAGACCTTATTTCCTTGCTGAACACTTTTGCCTGGAGGAATAGAAGAAGCACCAAATATTATAGAAATGCCAATCAAGTGCTAGAGAGAGAAGAAGATAGATAAGAAGCACCTGAAAGAGCCTTCCGAAGGAGAAACCAAAGAAGAGCACAATGCCAAGCTGAGCGTGAAGCTAGGCCATGGAATTATTCAAAAATATGGAGCCTAAAAGATTTTTTAGGAGCACAAAGAAAGAAGTACAGATCTATTTTTTGAGAGACTTATAGATATTAACTTTTCTCTGCTTGAAGTATCTCACCGAAGAAACATAACTGCAAAAATCTAGAGCAGACCTTATTCACCCCTTAAGCAGTCTACTCTTTTATCCACCACTTGCCAAGTGTTAACGCTACACAGAGTAGTTGCTCCCCCTGTTATCAATTTAACCCCTTATTTACCTCAAGTAATAATGGAAATCCCTTGGGCCACTGTAGTCAAACCCCTACAATTAGCAGCATACAATCCTCTTCCCTCAAGATCTAGAAATAATTTTCCTAAATTTTCTGGAGACAGGAAAGTATCCACAGAAGAACATATTGCTGCATTCTTTGCTTCTGTCAATATTCTAGCAGTACAAGAAAAGGATGTGGCCATTAGATTATTTGTTGACACCCTTGTTGAGGGCGCTGCCAATTGGTTTCACCACCTACCAAATTCTTCTATTATAGACTGGGCCTCCATGAGAGCTACTTTTGAAAAAAGGTTTAAAATTGTGGAAGATGAACATGCTCTATTGACACAATTAATCTCTATCAAGAAAGAGCCTTCTATTAGTATGAGACATTTCATTGCTAAATTCAATAAGCTCATAAATCGTATTCCAGTGGCTGACAGACCTATGGTGGGGAATTTGAAAACAATATTTATAAGTGCTATGCCACCAGATATCAATTATGATCTAATAAGAGTGAACCCTATAGGTTTAGATGCTACATAGAGGACTTCCGTGGAACTTTAAGACCACATGATCTCATCTAGGAAATGGAAGAGAGAGATCCAGTCAAGAGCCAGTACTAGTGGTACTACATCGTCTGATGAGATGATCCAAAAAATTTCAAATGAATTCATCACCTTCAAAAGGAAACTTCCTAGATTCAATAACCCTTATCAACAGAATTATCAAGAGAAACTAGGAAGGGGCAATGATGGGAGGAATGCTAATGGTAAATAATTATAGTTAATTGGTCCACCACAAAGGCTAGCTATTGAAGCTCCTCCTAAAAAATGGAATATGTGTGCCTTTCATCTAACTACAGATCATGATGGAGAAAGCTGCCCTGATGTAGCCCGTGCTTGGAAAATGCATCAAATTGATGAATGGCATGATGGAGTCTCCAGCACAAAACCAAACTCATACTCATGGTGACTCTAAAAACTTATATTTAGAGTATGAGTCCAATTCAAAACAAGGAGCAACATGTTATGCAACCACAGATGGGACTTCCTATACGATCTTGACTAGGAGCCAGAAAGATAAAGGTCTTGCCTCTCCTCCCCCACCTAAAAATAATGGGGAGTTTTCTTCCAACTCTAAGGAAGCCAATCAAGACATGAGAATTCTACAACCAAGTAAGGAGCATAACTCTTTTGATATTATTCAATTTTGTAGAGACTCTCGAATTCAAATTTCTCCCATAGATTATCTCAAGTCCAATCTTATAGAATTGCAAAAATTAGTAGATTACTGTACTAAAGGAAATCATAACCTAAACTAGAATGTCATGAATACTATAGAAAATGAGTCAATTTTTGTGGAGCCCATTAAGTAAGGTGAATCATCTGTGTTAGCTACTTTCTCGGGTCAGCAGCCTGATCCATTCTATGTCTCTTTATATATTAATGGATGCAAGTTGAGAAATTGTATAATAGACTTTGGAGCCTCAGATAACATGATGTCATCAACAGTAGCTAAATCTTTAGGAATTACCCTTACTAAAGCACATGGTAGGTGCTATTCTATCGACTCCAAGAAAGTACCTCTAGTTGGAAAAATTAAGGATGCTCAAGTAGCTGTGGCAGCGCACCCTAAGAAGAAGCCTCTATTAACAATTTTGGTTGCTGATATACCTGCTAGCTATAGTAGCTTGTTGCTAAGAAGGAGTTTTTGTAGAGATCTATGAGGGGAAATAAAGTTATATTGGTCTCAAGCTTTAATCCTGGTGGGTAATAAAAAGATTAAACTGGTCTCGAAAGAGAAAGCTAAGTTTACAGTGTTGAAATCTGATGATCCTAAAGCCCAAATTATGTATCAAGAATTGGAATTTGGAAACTATATGCTATTTTCTGATGATCATGATGAGGAAGTGAAACTAGGAGAATGGGGAAAGGAATTTTCCACCGAAGAAGAGTCATCTCAAATCTGGACACTTGAATTTGATGGTAGTTGTGCTTCGTCAGGATCCAATGTAGGTGTGGTCTTGATATCACCAGATGAAATATGTGATCCTATGGCTTATAAATCAGAATTTGGAAATACCAACAATACTACTGAATATGAAGCCCTTATGTTAGGAATCATCACTGCAAAGAAAAAAGGCATGAAGATTTTGAGAGCTCGTGATAATGCAGAGCTTATCGTGCACCAGGTTAAGAATCAATACTCTGTTAAAAATCACAGATTAAAGAAATAGAGTATGGGCTGAGATAGAAATACTGGACACATTCTTTATTGAATCAGTGCCAAGAGAGTTGAATTCAAAAGATGACTCCTTGGCTGTGTCAGCTTCATTACTCCTTCCCCACTCAGAATTCAAAGACAAGAAGTAACAAGTGGAAGTCATATATCGACTATCTGTACCCAACAATGTGGAAGATTGGAAAGTGTTTGAAGATGAAAAGAATCTCCTTCTCTTTCTAGAGAGCAGTGGCAACTTCCACAAAGAGGTTCGTGGAAATCATAAAGGAGACCATCCAAATAAGAAAAAGAAAGATAAGTTAGATATTATCCATTTGCAAGGTAATATCATCCCACCCCATCTAGTTACTCTTGAAAAACCTTTCAACAGGAATGACACTTTTGTGAAGAAGAAAATAATCAAAAGAGGTCCTACTACTAGAAAGTATGAAGGAATGAATATTGGAACTAAGAAAGATCCTAAGATGATCAACATTGGGAAGTGTTGTACTGAAGAAGAATGAAACGAGGCCAGGAAACTCTTCCTAGAATACTTAGACATTTTTGCCTGGAGCTATGAGGACCTAAAAAATTTTATGGGTGGGAAATTCAAGCATCAAATCCCCTTAAAACCTAAAGCTACCCTGTTTAGGAAAAATAAAAGGAACTATAATCCCAAATTTTCTGATGCAATATTTAAGGAAGTAGATAAAATGCTTAAAGAAAGGATCATCTACCCTATACACCACTCTACCTGGGTGGAAAACATAGTGCCTATGAGGAACAATAAGGGAGAGATAAGAATCTGCGTAGACTTCAAAAATCTTAACCAATCTTCTTTGAAAGACAATTATGCCCTTCCCAATATGGATCACTTACTGCAAATCATAGCTGGAGCTGAAATGATGTCTATGTTGGATGTCTTTTCAGGATATAATCAGATAGAAGTTGAGAAAGTGGACTAGCATAAAACGGTGTTCACCACCCCGTGGGTCACTTTCACTTACTACAGAATGCCATTTGGACTAATCAATGCTGGAGCTACTTTTCAGAGAGGTATGGACCTTTCCTTTAGTGATATGAAGAATAAAATCATTGGTATGTATTTGGACAATCTTAGTGTATTTTCTAGAAAAAGAATAGATCATATAAATGACTTAAGGAAAGTATTGCAAAGGTGTCGGGAGGATGGGATTTCGTTGAATCCCAAGAAGTCAGTCTTCTATGTAACTAAGGGGAAATTTCTAGGTCATATTGTCTCCCAGAAAGGCATAAGAATTGATCTAGAAAGGGTTAGAGCTATTCAGCAATTGAGTTTACCTATGAATAAAACTAGAGTAAAATCTTTTTTTGGTCAGGTTAACTTTCTCAGGAGGTTTGTTCAAGATTTTTTGGAAATTACTAAATGTATAGTTTATATGATGAAGGGAAATGTGAATTTTAAGTGGAATGAACCCGGTAAGAAAGCCTTCAAAAACATAAAGAATGCTATAGCCAATGCTCCGGTGTTATGTCACCCAGATTACAAGAAAGACTTTGTAATCTATTATTAATCTTCTGAACATACTCTATTAGCCATTCTCATGTAGGAAAATGAGGAGGGAGTCCAGGATCCTATTGCTTTTATGAGCACACCTCTAAAAAATCATGAGCTGAAATACTCCCAAACTGAAAAACACAAATTTGCAGTCGTGAAGGATCTAAAGAATTTCAGATTCTATATCTTGCACTCACATTCTCTTGTGTATGTATCTGATATCGCAGTGAAAAACATATTGACTCAACAGGATGTAGGATGTAACAACAAAGGAGCATGGGTAGCCAAAATGCAATAATATGAAGTAGAGATCAAGCCTACAAGGCTCGTGAGAGGCAATGCACTATGTAGGGCAATGACGGAAAACCAAGCAGGCGAAGATCCAGAAGCTACACAATTGGTTTTGGTAGTAAGTATGCAAGACCCCTAGTTTGAAAACATCATGTATTTCCTTACATATGGGGAATGCCCTGAAATACCAACTTCTAAGAAAAGAAGAGACCTGAAAAATGAAGGCTTCTAAATATGTTATCTAGGAAGATAGGTTATATAAGAGATCAATAGATGGGACCTTTCTCCAATGTGTTGACAGACAGCAACAAGAAAAATTGTTAAAAGTATTTCATGATGAAGCTTGCAAAGGACATTTCTCCTTGTCAGTTACCACATTCAAGATTCTAAGGCAGTGTTATTACTAGCCAGGAATGTTCAGAGATGCTTACCACTGGGTAGAAAAGTGTGAGAAATGCAAAATGTTTACTGGAAAGACACAGTTAGCAGCATTGCCTTTGAGATCAGTGATAATTGAAGGTCCTTTTCAACAATGGGGTCTTGATTTTATTGGTCCTATAAACCCCATGTCCAGTGCAGGTCATACCTACATAATCACCATGACTGACTACTTCACAAAATGGGTGGAGGTGAAAGCAACCAAGAGGAATACTTCAGAAGTAGTGTGTGAGTTCATCAAAGAAAGCATCCTAGTAAGGTTTGGTGTGCCTATTAAGTTAGTTATGGATAATGCTGCATACTTTTCTTCTCAAGAAATTACTAAATTTTTCTTCAAGTATGGCATCATGGTTAGTCATTCTTCTGACTATTTCCCTCAAGGGAATGGTCAAGCCAAATCCAATAATAAAAACTTGGTGAATATCATGAAGAAGCTTGTAGCAGAAAACCAGAGAACCTGGCATAAGAAAGTCTATGAAGCCCTCTAGGTAGATAGAGTGACTCCTAAAAGAGCCATTGGTGTATCCCCTTTTGAACTTGTTTATGGAGTAGAGGCTAGCCTTCCATTACCACTAGATCTAGCAACCTACAAACTGAGAACAACAGTAGAAGATGGCATATATGAAGATGGTTTAGAAAAGAGGATTTTTTACCTAAACAAATTGGAAGAAGAAAGAGAGAAAATAGTAGACCACATTACACAACATCAGATACATGTAAAGAGTTTGTTTGATAAAAAGAGTAGACCCTAGAAATTTATGGAAGGAGACATGGTGCTATTGTGGGACAAGCATAGGGCACCCAAGGGCATGCATGGAAAATTTGAAACACTGTGGAAAGGAATTTTCAAGATCCATCAGGCATTCTAGAAGAATTCTTTCAAATTGACATATCTAGATGGTGAAGCGCTACCCCTGACATATAATGGTCAGGATTTGAAGCTCTATCAGATTTAAATTGAAAATAGGTAACCCATGTATTGTACAATAGTTATGTTTAGTTCCTAATTTTATTTTCCTAGTTAAGTTTCCTTCCTATTTTCCCTTTCCATTTCTTTCTTTAGTTTTGTTGTGAGCCATCTTTTGTTGAGCTTTACAAAACCAGAGATTTGAGATTCCTTGCTTGGACATGTGAATGTCCAAGTCCCCAGACAGAGTGAGTTGTTGCCCCACTTTTAGTCTGCATACCTTTAGATAAAAGTGAGTGTTTAATGTATAATGGTGGTCTTGAAACCTTCTTGTTAGTCCTAAGTCTAAGTCTAGAAAAATTTCCCTTAAGCTAGGCAGCCTTTACCGGATTTTCCAAATTGCCTTCTCTTTTGTGAACCGGAGGGTTTCTATTTATGAGTTTATATTTTCATTGGGTAGGTTAAGTTCCCAATCTGGTAAAGGTCATGGTTCAAAGATTTATAACATCAGTGTTACACACAATGGAAGTATGTAGCCATAATCCTTCATTTTGCAGCTTGGCAGAAAATTGGGTTCGAGCTTCTCCACTGGTGGAAAAGTATCAATAGAGTTCATCTCCCACCAATTACTACTAAGTGATGTCACAGCAAGAAGTACAGTTCTAAAATGGATCCTTTAGGCTTATGAAGGGTTTCTATGTCTAGATTACACCTCTACAAGTCAAAAGGAATGATTCAATAGAAAGAAATTGAGGAAATAAGCCTAAAGGTGGAAAAGTAGAAAATGACTTCTCCTCTACTCCTACAGGCGGGTTTTGACTCACAAAATATATTTTCTGCCAAACCATTTAAATGAAGTGATTTCAAAGAAGGACCTATCTCACAAAGAATCTGAGATATAAAGAAGGCAGGTGAAATCAACACATGTCATTTTGGCATCCTAATAGACCAAATTTCCCCCTTGGCAGATTTTTGAACTGAGAGCACTCCAAAAGCACTTCTCTACCCAAAGGAGAAGTGGAAAAGTTATTTTCCACTACCTCAGAAAAGTTACCGTTGCGGTTACTAAAAGTTAAAATACATTTCTTAATGGCCCATAAGAGCAAGGTAATTAATTCAAATAAATTCATTTTACTTCATAACAGACTGTTCCATTAATGTTGAAGTCTTTTCATTCATGTGGTGCAGGAAGTCAACCATTAAACAGTAAAAATTCAAAAGTTATAAGATCAGTTGGAGATTGCCAACATGAGCTACTATTTTCTTAACATATTGCTTATATTTCAAGCTTTAATATTGATTCTTCTTTGTCCCTGCATTCTCAAAGATATTCCTCATTCCTAAATCAAATCACTTGAATCATGGATTCCAAATTCATGGGATTCGATGGAAAGAACGACATTACTTCTGAATAGCATAAGATTTCAGATACATCTATGAAGTTCTTTGACATGTAGAACTTCCATAATAGATTAAAAGTGGACTAGATACATCCCATCACTGATAAGTTGAAGGAGAGTGGATTATTTGAGGCCGCTGGTTTTCCCGTGGCTATTCAAGCCCCAGAATTAATCCTGGAATGCATCGCTCGATACAACCCAGATAGCAGGAAAATTATCTTGCCCAATGATATGGTGTTGCTATCTATTGACAAGGAATTAGTCTAGAACTCACTTTACATCCTCGAGTAAGCTAAGTATTCAGAAATGACATACAGTCAAGCAATGACTGAATATAGAGCCAAAAACTCAGTTCGGAAGGAGATAATGAAAGCATGGTTTCAAGAACCCAAGAGCACCAAAGGGAAGCTGTCGAAGATATTATATGGCACTAGCCTGAAGCTAGAGATCATTGAAATTATGGTGTTACTCCATAGGATCAGAGGTGAGAGTGAGGCACTCAATTTTGTTGATCATCACTTCTTTCTGGTTCAGGTAATCTATTCCCAACTTCACTTCATTGATTGGGCTCTTATGGTAAGTGAGAATCTCTCGGAGGCCCTAGATAGAGATAAATGCCAAAATGAATTTTACATGTCTTCAGTCCTCTTATATATTCTAGTTACACTCAAAATTTGGCCAGGTCCTCCCAGATTAGAGGAATTTCCTGATGATGTCAAGAGTTGTGAATTTTTCCCCTCTTTACAATTGCATAACAGTTATGTTGAGTATTGTCGGGTTAATGATGCATTTACAATGAGATTGTGTAGAGAGTTACAAGGCTATCCAGAAAGGAGATTCTCCCCTGAAGCCATGGATTTCATTAGCCAATTTGGATGCTATTTCATTCAATTTAGAGGTTTCTCATATCTTCATCTTGCAAGTTTTGATGATTTCCCTTTGAAGTTGCCCAGGTATCCTACTGATATGATCATGTTGATCGAAGTAATGAGGCAAGCACTACAAGTTAACTTACAATGAGTAGAGGGTAAGAAGAAGGGATAGGACTTTTCCATGACCATCAGAGCTTATAGCTGTGCATCCCGGTCAGAGGCGAAGAATGTTCTCAAGACATTCTCAAAGAGGTCTTCATTGGAAACCTACGATATCTTGAGACTTTAATATGTCCCAGTGAACTATGCCAGGGATGTATTGCAAATGAGTCACGCAATTCATCATGTACATGATATTGAAGACTATTGGGATAATTACAAGGATGATTTGGGAATCAGAAAGAGATTCTAGGCCCGGTTAACTATTGAAAAAATCAAAAGGTTCAATGTTAACATTGCAGTAGAGGGGCTAGAAGATGATGGAAATCATATGTATGATTATACATATCTAGAGGAGATAAAGCTCACCCCTGTCAATTCTGAACCTATGCTGGACCAAGCCATTAGTGATTTTCTGACTCTAATGGGAGGTATCTATAAAATAATAGAACAATGGGTCAGATGGACAATAGGAAGGATGAATAGGTCGGAGAGGAAGCCTCCTACTCAAAGAAATTTGATAAAGGATTCCTCCAACATCGCAATAACTTCCTCGGTAATACTCCCAACTATGTCCAAAAGTTCTTCTCAGCTAGCTGGTAGAGGTGATGAACCTCCTCAAAAAGAATTTCAGCCAAAGAAGACTTGTGGAGAAGGTTCACTCCCAAATATCAGAACAACAAAGGAGCTCACCAAGGATGGATAGCCAAAGTGGTCAGTAAAAGAAGTCACAATAGATGTACTGGTTGACACCTCGACCCAAGATTCTCCATGGAGAGGGTCTCCCGTCATAGTGGAAGTGGGTGAAGATACTCCTTCAACCATAGAATCAAAAGGAGAGGCTAGGAAGAAATAGAAGGTCTCTTCAGTAGCCAAATTGGTGTTCTCTTCTCCTACTTTAGTAAATCCCTTTTCTTCGAGACCAAAGGCTACACCTCCAGTCATCAGGAAATTTTTCATTGAGGAGTTGGTTTCTACCAACAAAGTTACTAGCGTAGAGTCATGGATAGAACATACTCTGGAATACAAGAGAAAGAGGGCGGAAGAAGGGGCTTCCAGCAAAGACAATTTATCACGAGCCTTTCAGCCCAAGTCTACTATGAGAAAAAAAAAGAAATTAAAGATGATGTCTACTCTAGGTCATGACCTTGAGACCAGACACTTCACTATGGAAGTGGCCAAACCAACCAAGGATGGTATATTTGAAGATATGACCACTTTAGATTTTTAGCTGGAGTCATTCAATATGGGGTTGGCTCGTCATGATACCAAGGTAGACTAGTGGAAGTCTACTAATGTGGTGATAGAAGAAGAACTCGAGGAGCTCAAGACTCCCAAGGTTCAATTGAAGGAAGAAGTAGCTGAGTTGAAAAACTTCATAAGATAGCTCCTCAACCCAATTGCAAGAGTTCCCAGCACCCAATCCTCCTTTGATCCCAGCGCGGTAGAGAATCAAGTTGTATTGGCCAAGTTACAGGAAGATCGCCACTTCGCACAGATCGATAGAGGATGGGGTGAGAGTCTCAAATCTGAAGGGTTGGCAGTTGTTGAGCAGTTAGGTAATTCTCTCTTGAGGTTGGAGACAAAAAGGAATAACATCAAGAAGAATTTACAAACTCTCACATCTGAGAGAGTGAAGTGTGAGGAGTGCATAATAATGCTCCATGTAGCTGTGAAGATGAAGACAAAAGAGGTGTTAAAATTCAAGATTCTGCAGAAGGGAGATGAACCTCTAATCAAGTGGCTTCAAAGTCTAGAGTTCAAAATTGAAATGATTATCCAGGCTGAGATAGGGTTGCAGCAAGTAGACATTAATGTCAAAGAAGAACAAAACAAAGACTTCAAGATTCTTCAAGGTTTACATACAGAATCTTAGACAAGTGGAGAAGGTAAAGAAATGATAGGATTGGCCAAGATGCATAAATCATTCTTTGATTATGTAGACAAGTTGTTAAAGCCATCTTCCACCCACTTGGACAAAGTGCCAGAACTTCAACAGCTGAGCAGATGTGTTTATAAAGCCATGGAAGAATTGAAGGATCAGACATACGCAATTAAAAGTTTGGCTAAAGAGAATTCCAGATGGCTCATTCGATACACTAATGTCCATGTTAGCATACATGAAGAACTTATCAAATTCATCGCAGTTGTCACTGCCTATAGGGATAAATTAGGCAAAGAGAGAGAAACTGAAGCCTAAAGTAGATTCTCTCTTTGTACTAAATTTTGATCAAAATATAATGGATAATCTTCCAGTTATCATTTCTAGTTGGGGAATTTGAACTATTTCGATTACCCCTTCTTTTTGTAATGGCCCAATCTGGGACTCTATATGTATTGTTTCCAAAATCAATACAAAGGTCGACTAAATTTTGGTGTGAAAGATAGCATTTTGCTGAGTCAAATTTGTATATCTGAATACCATTATTTTATCTATTCCATTTGCATTGCACTTATCTTTGTGTTGAATTCGGATGTTTCTTTGAAGTTGGATTTAGAATCTATGTTCGAACTAGAGCTTTGTATTATGATTTGATAAAATTAGCAAAAGGGGGAATTTGTTGTTATCTTAAGTTTGGGAAACGTTCTTGTGATATAGATCAATTCATTATCATTCCATCATTAATCTTTTGTCTTGCATCTACATTTTCAGTAGAAGCTCATGCATTACCAATTTTGGGAGTTAATCTGAGTGATGAAATCTCAGATTTGGCTAGATTTAGAGTTGAATTCATTCTGCCTGAGCTATTTCCTGCCTAGGATTAGCTTGGTTTACCTCTTCTGTTCTTGGGTTAAGAACATACCCTTGTTAGACTAGGAAAGAGTAAAATTCACTGAAAATCATTCATATAAGGGAGATGTACCTTTAAATTAAGAGGGAAATCATTTTTTCCAATAACGATTTTCCAACTGTTGTATTCGATTGTTCTTAAGTATTTTGGGTATTTTACAGTTAAATTGAACATAACAATCTGTTTACTAACAAATTATTAATGATATTAGTTAATTGGAAAATTTGGATAGTTCCTCAAGAAAGTTAAATGCATCCTTTCACAATGTAATTTGATAAGATTATAGTAATTGTGAGAACCTTATTATATTGGGGATGTTTAAGGATTCTAATGACATTAAATAGGATTAATAAATTGGATTGCTATGTCAACCATTAATGGAGTTAGTATACCCCTGTGTCCTTGTAGTACTAAACCGTAGGGTCTCTTGTTATCTATCGAGTTGAATACTCACTCTGCATCTGCCTTTGTTGATAACTCTAACTCAATCTATGACTAGACCTTTCAGCTCAAAAATTAACTTCACCATGTTTTCACCTTTCCTCAACACTTTCAGTATTATTGTGTCATCGTAGGTTTTTTTATAATTTTTTTAATTTTTTTTTAATTTTTTATTTATTTATTCTATTTTTATGTTTAAAAAAAAAATTGTCTGTGTGTTTTTCCCTAGTTGTGGGCATGAAATTTTGGTATCAAAGCCATGTTTTGACACTAGGAAGCTAAACCCATTACGTTTCAACTCATTTCAAAATTAAATTATTGTGCAGGATGCCTGCTATCACAAGAGCTGGCCGACGGGCAGAGGTCGTAGAGCTTCCCAGGTTGAGGTAGAATGGGGGGATAAACTACCTCCACCACCACCACCACCTCCACAATCTTAGAACCCTAACCAAGATATCTTGGATGTCCTCCAGAATCTGATTGGGGTGATTTAGCAGAGACTACCACCCATAGATCAGCAGCCCAAGCAGCAGATTCCTGAAAGGGAAGCACCAATTTCTGAGGGGTGATAGAGCAGTTAATAGAGAAAGGAGTAGGAGTCCCCCACCAATATATTTTGAGGGTCAAGGTGATCATGAAGATGAGTTGGTTCATCAGGTTGAGGTACCACCCGAGCATGAGATACGTGCCAGAGAGAGACCCCATAGAGAAGTTGGAGATGAGATCTGAGAGTTATTGTGACTCTAGCCACCCTTGTTTTTTGGATCCACTGATGGGTCAGTAGTCGGGGCCTGGTTATAGAGTTTACGATGATGTTTTGGATTACACCCTTATGGGAGTAATCTAAAGGTGCGACTTGCAGTTCATCTTCTATAGGAGAAAGCCACCACTTGGTGGGAGTAGGAGGAGTCCATAGGTGGAGTGAGTATTGACACACTCACTTGGGAGTCTTTTATGGCCTGCTTCCAAGAGAGATACCTCTCCGAGCATTTCAGACAGAGACAGAGAGAGGAGTTCCACGATGTCTAGCAAAGAGGTCTCAAAGTGACCCAGTATGAGAGTCAGTTTCTCAAGCTCCTTCCATATGTTGATTACATGAAGGATGAGAAAATGTGTATCCATGATTTTATTAAGGGACTCAATATGTCTCTTTAGGGTATAGTATGCCTAGCCTTTCCTACCACATTTAGAGAGATAGTTGAGATGACACTTGTAGCGAAGGATATCCGTACTAGACAGGAGTCACGAGATCAGTCTCAGCACTGAAACCCCTCTACCCAGTAGTTAGGACATTAAAGGCCCCCTTGGAAAGGGAACTAGAATCACTCAGCAGGATCCTTTAAGGGTCAACAGTCTCAGCAATAGAGATCTCAGCAGGATTCTAGACAGAGGCCTTCACAGGGTTATCAGGGCTCTAATCCCCCAAAATAGAAAGTCTTAGGGTCCTAGATAGGATCAGAGGACATAGACACCTCAGGTATAGCCAGCTAGGACTCAGCAGTCCTCTAGGGGCCATTATAGTAATTCTTGTAGAACCAGAGGACCACAACAGTCTAGATCACAAGGAGTATAGATTCAGATGAGAAGGCCATGTTACACTTGTAGTGGCATGGGTCATATAGCAAGAGAGTTCCCACAGGGACAGTCAGTTGGTGGTTAGAGAGGAGCTACTTTAGAACCTACAGTTGGAGACATGGGTAGATCCCATAGGGTTTTTGCAGCGGTTAATAACTGCCAAACTGAGCATCAGGCCACAGTTATTGAGGCCGCAGGTATGATACAAGGTAGGATGGTTACTATTTTATTTGATTCTAGAGCTATTGACTCCTTTATATCTCCATATGTAGTGGAGTGTTGTGGGCTAGTGGTAGTTAGACAAGATTTCAGTTGGGAGCTAGAGTTAGTCTCAGGAGCTAGGGTGTCAGTTAGTTCCATGGTCTGAAATTGTCAGATTTAGATTGGAGACATATCCACGATGTCAGATCTACACATTATCCCTCTAGGTTTTTATGATGTTTTCCTTGGTATGGATTGGCTTTATGCCCACAGTGCCAAGATGGATTGTCGATAAAAGAGGGTAGAATGTGTGGATGAGAAAGGTATTCCTAGGGTGATCTCCAGAGTATAGAGACCCATATATCTTTCCATTATTTCTTCTATACAACTTAGGTGGTGCATGTGAAAGGGATGTCAGCTATTTTCTATCACCATTAGTGATAGAGAGGAGGATTCAGAGAGGGAGCCATCCCTCATTGATTTTCCTATCCTATAGTAATTTTTAGATGTATTTCCTTTAGAGCTCCCTGGTATGCCTCCACCTAGAGCAGTGTATTTTCACATAGACCTTGTGCCAGGAGTTGAACCAGTATCAAGAGCACCATATAGGATGACTACCATGAGATTAATGAGCTCAAGCTTCAGCCAGAGGAGCTCTTGGAGAAAGGGAATATTTGACCTAGCATGTCATCTTGGGGTGCACCAATGATCTTCATGAAGAAGAAGGATGGATCACTTAAGTTGTGCATTGATTATCAAAACTTGAACAAAGTAACTATTAAGAGATGATACCCACTTCCTAGGATTGATGACCTCTTTGATTAGTTACAGGGTGCTTAAGTGTTCTCAAAGATTGATCTGATGTCAGGTTATCATTAGTTGAGAATTGTGGAGAGTGATATCCACAAGACTATATTTTGTACAAGGTATGGACACTACGAGTTCACCGTGGTACCATTTGGCCTCATGAATGCTCCAGCGGTTTTCATGAGCCTCATGAATGGATTATTTTGAACCTTCTTGGATAATTTTGTGGTTGTGTTCCTAGATAATATTTTGATATATTCTCAAAATGAGAAGGATCATGAGGAGCGCCTGAGGTAGGTTTTGCAGAGGTTGAGAGAGAACTAGTTGTTTGGCAGCTTGTTGAAGTGTGTGTTCCTTCAACCTGAGGTAAATTACTTGGGTCATGTTATATTCGGTGATGGGATCTCCATAGATCCATCAAAGATTCAAGCCATTATGGATTGGATAGTACCCACCAGTGTCACTGAGGTGAGAATTTTTATGGGGTTAGCAGGATATTATAGATGCTTTATTGTAGGATTTTCCAGATTGGCACACCCCATCACCTCCCTTTAGAGAAAGGGAAAGTAGTATGAGTGGATAGAGAAGTATGAGAGAGCCTTTCAGGAGCTCAAGAGAGCCCTCATGAGTGCACTGATACTTGCAATGGCAGACCCAATAGTGGATTTTGTAGTGTGCACAGATGCATCATTGGATGGAATAGGAGCAGTCCTTATGTAGGATAGACAACCTATCTCCTACGAGTCTAGGAAGTTGAATACTCATGAGCTTAATTATCCTACTCATGACCTAGAGCTTGTTGCAGTGGTTCATGCTTTAGTGATGTGGTGACACTTCCTTCTAGGTCATAGATTCGAGCTTCATTCCGACCATCAGAGCTTGTAGTATATTTTCACTCAGCCAAACCTTAATGCTAGGTAGAGAAGGTGGATGGAGTTCCTTTGTGAGTATGATTTTGATGTTTATTACATAAAAGGGAAGGATAATGTGGTTGCAGATCCCTTGAGTAGGAGACACCACGAGCTTTCATCTGCGACTACTTGTACCAATTTAAGAGAGTGTATCTTATGTCATTTTCCCAAGGATTCCTTTTATGTAGAGGTTTGTCAGTTAGTGCATTCACAGGTATTCTTAGAGGGGATGTTTTCAAAGTATTCTATAGAGTCTGATGGACTACTACATCATAGAGGGTGTATATTTGTACCTTGAAGTGGGGATTTGCATGGGTTCATTATAATTGAGGCACACAAAGCACCTTATGTAGCACACTCGGGTGTTAAGAAGCTACATGTAGATTTGAGATAGTTGTACCATTGGCCAGGCATGAGACTGCACATTGCTAGTATTATTGTAAGATGCCTAGAGTGCTAGAGGGTGAAGGCAAATAATTGCCAACCCGGTGGGCTTCTACAGCCACATGATATTACCGAGTGGAAGTGGGATACTATATCTATAGACTTCATTGTTGGTCTCCCCATGTTTTCTCACCTCCATGATGCCATCTTGGTGACAATCAAAATGTTGACAAAGGTTGCTCACTTCTCACCCATGCATACTACATTCACAACATGAGACGTAGCTCAAGTGTTTTTGTGGGATATTGTCAGACTTCATGGCATCCCTCGTAAGATCATCTATGATAGAGAATAAATGTTCACATCATTGTTTTGGAGAGAGTTATAGACAAAATTGGGCACTAGGCTCAATTTTAGTACAACGTATCACCCTCAGACATATGGTTAGACTGAGAGAGTTAATCAGGTATTGGAGGATATGTTGCACATCTACATGATGGAACATCAGGTCAAGTGGGAGGAATACCTACATCTGGTCAAGTTTTCCTATAATAATGGGCATCATTCTTCTATAGGTATTCCCCCTTATCAGAATTTGTATGGTAGACCTTGCAGGACACCCTTAAGTTGGGACATGAATAAGGATAGAGTATCTATTGGTCCTTAGTTAGTCAGAGAGATGGAGCGGTAAGTGGATCTGATTTGACAGTGCCTTAGAGAGGCACAAGATAGATAGAAGAAATATGCAGACATGAAGATGGTTGATAGAGAGTATAAGGTTGGAGATAGAGTCTTCTTGAGAGTGCGACCGCACAAGAGTCTGATACGATTCGGAAAGGGCTCTAAGTTTGCACCTTGGTTCATTGGACCATTTTTGATCTTGGAGATGATAGGACCAGTTTCATACCATTTAGCTTTTCCACCTATCTTGTCACACATCCACGACGCGTTCCATGTTTTTGTACTTCGAGGATATATTTATGATGAGAGTCACGTGATAGATTAGGATGCCTTGCAGGTGGAGTCAAATAGGTAGCTCGCATTGGAGCCCATTTGAATTATAGCCTGATAGACCCTTGTACTATGAGGCCAAGAGTTGGACCAGGTTAGGGTCCAATAGGATTGTTATGATGAGGTCACGACTTCATGGGAGGATGCAAAACATATGAGATCTCATTACCCATATCTTTTTGATGAGATCCAGGAGGAAGTTCATGCCTAGTGGGGGAGGATGTGAGGCCTCATGCCGACCCATCATATCTCAGATGATACATTATTATTCGATATTTTGGGACATTATATCTGATGGACTAAACATTATTAGTATTATTTATGTCATGTGATGATTACTTCTATATACTTTATCGATGATGTTTATGTTGCTTTAGGTATACACATGCATTATGATGATTATTTCAGTATTTTAATACAAATGGAAAAATATGTTATGTGATTTTGGTTATGCAATTGGTTATAGTTATCAGGTATAGAAATGAGAAAAGGTTATTAAGTGAAAATGTATAATGTTCATACAATTAATTATGCAATTTGATATATGTGTGTGTGTGTGTGTGTGTGTGTTTGTGTGTGTGTGCATGTGATTTTATTGAGCTACTGATGTTTAATTTAGTGTGCAAGAAAAGTTCCATGGAAATTATCAGAGAATCAGTAACCAACCCTATGTACAAACTATAAAGCCAAGGTTGAATCTAATAAAGAGATTCAAACCTTGTTGTTAAGTGATTTTATTTGTGACCATAAATTCTATGTATGTATTAGGTGTTTTCACTGTGCAATTAGTGACATGTCAATGTTATATTATATTATTTTATAGTGTCACTTGACACTTGTTATGTGTTTATGTAATGACATGTCTACTAAGGTTGAAAATGTAACCCAATTTGATTGTTTAATTTTAAATTTTGTTCTAGCCACTTTTAGAGGCCAAAAAGTTGTCCTAAGGATCAATTTTAGCAAAATCCAAGTACCTTAGCTATAGGGGTATGGGTTAGGGACATTTATAACACCTCTAGAACCCACTAGTTGCCTTGGTGACCCTCTTATTAACCCATTACTCACATGTTTCGAAAATGAAGTGACTTTTGACCTTTTACCCAAACCCACACTCCTTTCCAATCTTGCATTAATGATAGGGCACATAGGACAGGCAAAGGAATTAGGAGTCAATTCTGAAATTAATGTTGTTGGGTGGGTAGGATTTGGAGACCTTTTTAGAGGTCCTTTGTGGAGTTAGAGGGTGTTCACCCACTCTCTACTTTTAGAGACATTGGGGTTCTGGATTGAAGAAAGCAAAAAGGGATTGGGCTCTTCTCAAACATCATTTTGCCATAACACTTGTGAAGGTTGATCTCCACCATTGCCATGGAAGCTTTCTTGTTTTTCTGCAATTAGAGTAGTATGTATTTCATTCTATTGTATATGTGATTTATGTGTTTTGTGTTGTTGTGATGTAAGGAAATGGGATTTTGGTTTGATTTCATGCTTATGGTTTTATTCTTGTTTGAATGAGGGAGTTTTGTGAAGGGCATAATGGCATTACTCACCCTTGGATAGGGAAGAACTAGCCATGTATGGGGGAAGGGGTTGGTTGGATTCCATGGAAGTTTAGAGTCTCTTCTCATGGAGAGAAGAGGGAAAAGATGCAAGGTGTATGGGCCCTTGCATGCCAAAGAAGGTTATTGATCTTGATTTGGGGGAGATAAGGAGGAGAATGTATAGAAGAGTGTATGTATTTCATTGGTAATCTCCTACATGTAAATCCACCTTCACCCCTTGTTATGCTTTGAAGGTGAATCATATTGTGAAAGCCTTGGATGGGTGTTTTCTTGTTCTATTTTGTATTGTGAAAATGGTGTGGATGTCACCTGTTGGTTACTGATTCTCCTAGATTTGGGGTGGTCTCCTTGAGACCTAGGATGGGAGGTGAGCTCTCCATGGTTAGTTTCATGTTGTATTTTGCAGATTTTGAAAGAACCTTGTGTTGGAGCCATTTGAAATTGGAGATTGGATGGTGTTCTTGTTGCCTTGACATTGGAGACTTCTCCATTGTAGTATCTTTTCTTGTATTGTGCCTTCATGTTGAAGGTGAAGTTTGTAATGGAATGGATTAAGTTTTGTAGTCTTCAATGTTGTAAATGAAGATGTAACCATTTGTTAAAATGAAAAAAACATGTGCTCAAAATTAGATGAATTGCAAGTGATTTCTTGTTTTTTTTTAAAGATTTTGGTCATGCAAAATTTCAAATTTAATATGTTCTTTCTCCTCCCTTGAAATCTAGATTTCTACCACAATATGATCAAACACATTACCTTGAATTCAATATTGCATTTTCAAATCCTTTGGGAGAAAATGTTAACAATGGTTTATTAATAAAATTATGACACTAATTAATAATTACCTATTACCAATGCTCTATAAATAATTCTCTTAGTGTAATGCATCAATAGAATATATATTGCATACATTTAACTTCAAAAAAAACAAAAAAAAAGAGTGAAATGCAATGTTAGAGAAGATGAAAAAATATCACTTTCTAGATTTTAGAGAGCCAAAATGCTCTCTAGAAAATGTATGAGAGGATTTAACTCCCAAATTACCATAGAGAATATTCCTCCTAGAATATCCCTGCTAAATATTGGGTTAGAATAATAAACCCCTTCATAAATTATGATTAATATAAACTATCTTATTAATTTAGGAACTTTGCCATCATTATGTTAAACTAAATGATTAATAATGAAAGGAAAAGTAAGTAATTTCATAGTAAAACATTTACCTTTTTGGAAGTGGGCCCCCACATCCCTCTTTCCCTACCTCACTAGGTGTAGGAAGTGACTAGCCTTGGTATTAATAAACAAGGAGGAATGAACATGAGTATTGGCGACATCTCCTTGTTCCCTGTGCCACCCACCCACTTGGGA
The DNA here is from genome assembly GCA_018584345.1 of Thuja plicata. Taxonomy (NCBI): domain Eukaryota; kingdom Viridiplantae; phylum Streptophyta; class Pinopsida; order Cupressales; family Cupressaceae; genus Thuja; species Thuja plicata. The sequence goes on along the minus strand of MU225791.1, from coordinate 736,371 downwards.
TTCATTCCTCCATTCCCTGCGTGCTTGCGTTTCTTGGTAAGCTAAGGCTTGTCTGCACTTTTGGTAAAACAAGCTTGGTGGGCCCAATTTAAACACATGCCTTGCATTGTATTTGCTTAGGAATTTGACCCTCCTTGCTATCTTGACATCCCCTCCCACTTGGCACGTGGGCCATAGGGGGGGGTGATGGGATAGGGTAGGATAGGGGTAGGGTAGATTAGTAGGTAGATTCGTAGATGGGTTAGTAGGTACTAAGTTAGTTTAAGCTTTGGTGAAATAGATTTCCTTTTTATTAATGCATTTTAAATTGTGTAGTTTTGTTAATAGATTAATAGATTTACTTTTTTTATTTAAATTGTGTAGTCTTGTTAATAGTTTAATAGATTTTTTTTTAAAATTGCCTAGTTAGTTTAATAGTTTGATAACTCACATTATTAATTGAAATTGTTTAGTCTATTAGAGTAGGGTAAAAGCACAATAATATGTCACCCTTTTATAAAGGAAAAGGCTAACAAAATCAAAGTTGTCTGGCTTCAATAGTATAAAAGTGACATTTATGTTTGGAATTTGAAGATGATGTAAACTAATAAAAAAATTTCGAATGGACAAAGTTTATGATTAATATTTTTTTTGAATAAGTTTTGATATTTGTTTTAATGTTTAAAGATGATTTTTCAGTTGCAAAAATATAGTAAAAATTAGGGGTCTAGTTCCCGCCAAAACATTATATGTAAATAAACATTTTTTCCCCTAATTTCAAAATATGTTATAGATGACATATATAGCTAGTGCATGAAGAAATAAAAATTGGTTTATGACCTATATTTTCTCTTTAATAACAATTCAAATTCCAACTCACTTGAAATCGACAGTTTTCATCTCCCGCCATATTTTTCATAACAAATATATCCCAATCAAAAAGAGAAATATATATTCTTGAAGAGGAATCTCTCTTCCAGTGCACCATATGTTTTTCAAATTTATTTAATATGTTTTACTATTTTTTTTCTTTCTCCGAATCAACATCTCCTTGACTATTAAAATACCTACTTGCAATATTTTTTAATTATAATAGACTGTGTATAATTAAAACACTATAAAATCTATAAGAGATATTCTTGACTCTGATCTCTACAAAAGGGTATTTTTGTATTTTTTTTAAAAAATTATTAAAAAGGCTTAGACTTATTGAAACGTCACTTTTCTAAAATAATTTTATTTCTACGGTAATTGGCCTCAAAGTGGTATAAAACATGCATTTAATAGACATTTCCAATTGGAAAAGTTAAAGAACTTATCTAACTTAACTATAATGAATCTAGCTAGACCATATGTTTGGCCAAAATTAATTTTTAGTTAGAAAAACTAAAATTCAGTTGTGTTGATAAGTTGTCCTAAAAGGTGACAGATTATTGTGGTTTTACCCAGTAATATATTTACTTGGTTAATTTAAATTGTATAGTTTAGATTTATTATTTGCATTTACTTCAATAATGATTATTACTATTATGTGCTTTCATACAATTCTTAAAAAGGGTAAAATTTGAATAAAGATGTATTAATGGGCTAGGTTAATATGTTAAATTAAGTGTTCCTTTCAAATCATGGGAAATTTTTCTTTGTATTTAATTAATTATTTATTATTAAAAATGTGTGAACAAATGAATTTTAGGATTTAATTATTAATGATATCAGTTAATTGAAAAATTTGGATAGTTCCTCAAGCAAGTTAAATGCATCCTTTTGCAATGTAATTGGATAAGATTATAGTAATTGTGAGAACCTTATTATATTGGTGGAGTAGAGCCCAAAAATATGTCAAGACTAACTCTCTAGGGATCCACAACACCCCTACTCCCACACAATCTAGGTCTCTACTAAAGAGTTCCCAAAACCCACATTCACAAGACTAGGTCTTCCACTAGCCTTCAACACCCAATAGGGAAAAATAGGACACAAATAGAACCAATTAGTCCAGGGATGAAACAAGGGTTCTATCAACTTTAGATCATCACATTAGATGAAATAAGACACAAATCCACCATTGAGTTGGTACTGAGATCAAATTTGGATACCAATCCCACCATAGGGCTATAAGGAGAACATATGTATTTTTAAGGGAAAATTACTTGGAACTCCACCAAAGAAATTTTTAACACCCAAAAAGTCTCTAATCTACATAAAAACAACACCCTCCAAGCTAGGGTTCTTGACCAATCCCCTAACTCCTACTATCCTCAAATCTCTCCTAGGCCTAATAGGGCTAATAAGTCACTTTTCCAAAGCAACTACTAGAATATAAACTAAATTTATTATCCCACCAACTGGGACACTTGTAAAATAATACCAAACATCTATATCCAAGGATTTAGGATTTCATTCCACCCCTGACCCAAGTTGTGTCTCAAAAACTCAAAACTGGACAGTCACATATGGATACCTGTCCCAAAGATTCAATCATCTCTCCCTCCACCGACTAACTCCTGATCTAAGACCTCAAAATTATTAAATTGAATCTGCACCCCTTACTCTCCCCAAAGGCTCAGAATTTTCCCATTGTGGAGTCTCTGGGAAAGAGGATTTTGGTATCGAAACCCTAATTAGGGCCTTTCACAGACCAGTGAGCAATCAAAAATGGATATCAGTTGATCCCCTACAATTGAATACTTAAAACCAAAAGGAACATTCCACTTAGACACTGCATCAACTTTTCCCCCACTTCAATGGTGCATTGGGATCCGTATAGGGTTGTACAACTCTAAAAATCAGTTAGAAATACATAAAACAGTTCAGATTTTATTGATTTCAAAGAAAAAACTTTACAAATTGTTCACTCCAACTGTAGAGAGAGGTTTTTCCTCCATTACATATCATTCCAAAATGGTTCCAACTAACAAAGGTGGTTTTGAATGTTGGGATTCAAAAGTTGCAACTTTTTGCAAAAATTGCACTTAACAACTTTGACAACTTTTAACAACTTTTTGCAAAAGTTGTCAAAACTAACTAAAATTGTAAAGTTTGGTGTTTTAATTCCATAGGGGATCTTAGAAGGCCTAAAATGAAATTCCTACCCTTCCTTAGGTTCCCTATACTATTCTATTCTACTTTACCCAAATTGTCCAATTTGACTAAGGTGGACAACTAAGTTTATAACATCACTTAGTGTACCTTTGTCTTACATTTTAGGACTTTATTGAGAACATTGGTTCTAAGATCCAATCATAACCCTAACCCATCTTTCTTGGGTCCACTGATGTGTGTACCATGGATGAACTTGAGGGTGCTCCTGCACCAATCGAGGATGTTTAAGGATTTTAATGACATTGAATAGGATTAATAAATTGGATTCCTAGGTCAACTATTAATGGAGTTAGTATACCCCTGTGTCCATATAGTACTAAACCGTCAGGTCTCTTGTCATCTATCAAGTTGGAATACCAACTCTACATCCACCTTTATTGATAACCCTAACTCAATCTATGACTAGACCTTTTAGCTCAAAAATTAACTTCACCATGTTGTCACCTTTCCTCAACACTTTCAGTATTATTGTGTCATCATAGTTGTTATTTTTTTCTATTTTTGTGTTTAAAAAAAAAAAAATTGTTTGTGTGGTTTGCCCTACTTTTGGGCATGACATAAAGAAGAAATAGGCACTCCCTCTTCATTATGTGATCAATTCTATCTCCCTCAACCATCTATATGTTGATCCTTCTCCCTTGACAATGGAAAAAAGGTCAGTTGGGCCCTTTTTTCTATAATTGGTCGAGTACAATCAATTCCCTACCCTATCCACAGTCGAGGTCTGAATTAGGTTGGAGATAGAATTCCTCTGCATGCAAAACCAGTGGAGAAAGGTGGTTAGGGCATCAAGTGGGGGGGAGGCCCTTCTCAATATTTGTCATTGCCACCCTACTATTCTAAGATGCCCTTCTCTAATAATTGTTGGGTCACCTCGGTGAAGACCTATTAACCAGAGAAGAGCTGGTGGGTTGAGGGAGTATTTCCTTGGGGGATTCTTTCCTCCCCTTTTTCTATTCTTTGGATCCCACTGAGATACTCGTATATAACTAGTGATACACACCCAAATAAGTCCCTAACCCTTGGCAAGACCTCACTTTTGTCAGGGTAAGGCAAGTCAAACTTGCATTGGAGTAAGGCAAGAAAAAGAGAGCTAGAGAAACTCATAAGGCATGGTGTGAGGCATGGCAAGCTCTCCTTCCTTGCTTGAACATGACCTGTCTCGGATGGAAGGAGAGAGTCTCTCCTCCAATCTTACCTACCTGAATAATCTAAAAGGGGACTTACCTTACGTGCCCAAATAATCTAAAAGGGGCCAACCAATTCAATAATGGAACACTCTTTGTCCAACCAACTAGGGATCTGTCCAACCAACTAGGCAAATAATTCTGTTTGCGAAAGCGCTTAACCAACTATATATGTCACATGCCCCGTGGCCAATCATTAAATGGAAAAAGGGAAAAAGTGGGTGATCTCGGTTGTATGCACCCTAAAATGGCCGCCTAGACTATGGGCCCCCATTCTTCAATTTATCAAATGATAGAGTCAATTTATCAAATTCCTGAATCAATGCTTTGCAACATTTTCAATTCAAATCAATTTCCTTGATCAAATCATAATTAATTCAATTATTTTAATATTTCCTAAGGTTTGATCATTTTATCCATAATCTTATTTAATTAAAAGAAAGCATCCCTTTTAATTAAATTAAATAATCTTATTTAATTAAAATCTCTCTTTTAATTAAAATAATATTATCTTATTTAATTAAAATCTCTCTTTTAATTAAATAATATTATCTTATTTAATTAAAATCTCTCTTTTAATTAAATAATATTATCTCATTTAATTAAAATATCACTTTTAATTAAATAAAATAATCTTACTTAATTGAAAGAAAATCCCTCTTTTAATTAAATAAATAAAATTCCCACTTAAAGCTCTCTTTGTGATGAAAAAAGAAAATAAATCAAATAAAAAATAAATAAAACTCCTTTTTTCCACACATATTCCTAAGTGGTGGGTTTTTTTTCCTCTTACTTGCCTTTTTAGGGATTTATCCCACATTGCTCTTGAGGATGCATTCCTCTCCACACTTTTCTTTATAAGGAGCCCTCTCCTTCTCATTTTAGAGATCAGATATCAAGATTTCATGTTATTGTTATGCTGCAGGTTTTGAAGAGCGATTTTGGAGGAGAGTTGGAGCACGATCTTGAACATTGCAACTTATCTTTTCTTGTCTTCTTCTCTCATGCATCCATGACAATCCATTTAGAGTAGATTCATGTTAATTTAGATTCATATTTCCTTTCAATAGATTAATCTTGCATATTTCCTTCATAGATTAGTTTGCATATTTCTTTTCATGCATTGTTATTATATAGATTAGTTTGCTTTCATGCATTCTTATCATATAGAATAGTTTTCATTTGTAATGCATATTTGATGATCATGGAGACTAGCATTCTTTCTCTTCCTCTTTGAATCTCTCATTTCATGATGTACTTGCATGGGCATAACTAGGTCTAAACTAAGGGCCTTCATCACAAACCCTTGCACTCCATGAATAGGGAGCTATGAGTTGCCATTTGAGACCTCATTCTTGAGAAATCTTGAATATAATGACTCGTAGAAGTGTAACTACTTTTTAGCACACATATTTGGTGCACACCGTGGGGTAGAAAATCCATTTCTATCATCACATTTGAAAATTCCTTCTACCTTCTATCTATTATTCTCTCAGTGTCTTTGAAGCTATTAGTTCGAGCCAAATTTGACCCCACCATCATGTCTGGATCATTGTTTCAGTTGAAAATGACTATAAACTTGCTCATATTTGATGAAAGTCAAATTTGTGGCAAATATTTTTGCCCAAACAAGCTTGTACAGAAATAAAGGCTGATTTTGGATCATCTCTGCACGCATCCTGCGACATATTTTTGAAAAAAATTCTAAAAAAAAAAATCAATCAAAAATAAAAAATCAATTTTTTTTTACTGTGTTAAATTTGACGGCCATATGACCATCAAAATATGGGCCTTCTATGATGGCCCCTAGCTCGTCAATTTTAATGCTGCAATCTTCTGATGTCAGCAGGGTTTGAAAAGTCTTAGCCTTCACTATTGAGCTTTTTGGTTTTACAGTCTAACTTCAAACAATCATATCTTGCTCATATTAAGTATAAATTGAGTGCAATTTTTTTTTATTTTGGGTAGAATTGTCTGAAGATTTCTGATTTGTTCTTAGTTTCTAGATTTGGGTCATGGATTTATCATAAATTTTAGATTTTGATCACTGTACCTATCTAATCCTCTGTTTTGCAGCTTCCAAAGCCTCGTACGGGCTCATACGGTAACATTTTTTAGTGCAATTTTTTTTGAAAGTGTGTGATTTTTTTATCTACTTCCTGAATATGAAATCAGATTTATGATTTTTTTTTTATTTTTTTTCTAATGCTAATGAGTTTTGGGCTTTTTTGTTCTTTGACTTATCTTATTACTTACAACCTAGCAGTGGTTTGCAGGATGTTTAAAAAAAAGACTAAAAACACAGACTAATAAAAATTTTTCTTGTAGGTTGCCTTGATCGATAGCATGCTAAACTTTGTGCTTGCATTTTATTTTATTTTATTACAATAGGAACCCACATTTTTATTTTATTACAATAGGAACCCACATGCAAGACTTCTAAAATGAACTTCTTTTTTGGTATTTTAGGAATGGCAATGATGTTAGGAAACTGTGCTATCACCCTTTTGGGATGATCAGAAATCTAGAAGTATTGTTGTCATTTTCTTATGTGTTTAAAGTGTCTTTTAGATTGTAATCCTAAGAATTATATGAACGTATCCTCTCCCCTTGCCTTTGTGGATCTTGGGTGTAAGAGAAACACATAATTCTTTTAGCATGGCTACCTCCCAAGTGCTTTAATAGATCTAGTGAGAGTGGATTTCCCAACTGGTAATAGGCTAGAGCCAAGCCCTTCAAAACCAGTATATAAAAAATGCCATTGTGATTAGTCTCACAGTGGATAGGTGTGAATTCATTGTGGAAACAAAAATCTCCTCTAGTACCCTAGTGGTGCGTTAAATTCCCTACATTGTTAAGGTGAAAACCTTTCTTTGAAAGGATTGGGAGAGCCCCCTTGATTGAAAAAATGACTTGATCACAACCACTTGAATGAATGCCTTGACTATAAACTTTGTTTTAGTGACCAAAAACCCTTTATCTGTTGGTGCGGAAGGTTAGAGACCAACTAAGACATCTCACATTTTCACAACTCTTAGTAGAGAAAACAGTCCTTTGGGAAGTGATTCCCTTGGGATTCAAAGCTTGGTGTGCCTGAGAAGTGAGTGCACATATAACGAGGAGCCTGTTCCTCCAAGCTTCTAAGTTGTCCGCTATGAGTAAGCATGGCTGAACTTTGGTTTAAGTGGGAATTCAAAAGATATTGTCGTAGCTTACCTAGGTTGTGATGTGACTATTTATTTTACAACAAACAATCTGCTGGATGTGTCTTGCGTGAGTGAAAGATCAAAACATACACCAAACATAAAAAAAAATCAAAATGATCAACAAATCTGCATTCTAAAGTATCAAACTATCAACTTTCTCATTTTTGCTATCCTATCATTTTAAGTCTTCCTTGGTTGATCTAGATCAGATTAGGTCACTTACCCAGCTCTTAGAATCTTGTTTACACTTTGGATTCTTGCATTTTGACCTCTTGAACTAGTAATCTTTGGTTTCACAAGTGACCTTGCTTGGAGTTGGTGAGCTAGATATTGTCCTTGTTGAGAAGATAAACCTTTAGATCCTTTGATAACACACTTGGAGAGTTTTAGTAGTTTCTTTTCCATTCACTTCCATACAAATTCAAATTCAATTAATATAACTTGGGTGAATCATCCTCCTAATCCAAATGTGTTAGGGTATTCAGCTGTTCAGTGGGCACCTCTATGGTAGTGTTGATTTATGCCTCTTGCAAAATTCTATCTTATCACCTCTCTTTTGGACAAGTGAGTGATTTTACTATCTTGGTTTGGTACCAAAGTTTCTTAGGGTCATCCTATCACCTAGTACATTTTCTTTCATGCCAGTTACAACAAGATATCAAGTAGATCAAGGAAAGAAACCTCAAGTAGTCTTTAACCAGTTACCCTTAGTTCAAACTCACCAAAAACATAAGGGAAAAGAACCCATATTGGATCAATCACCCAAGAATAATTTAGAAGTTTGGTTTGATTCCAAGAGTAACCTTAGTGAGTTGAGTACACCCTTAGCATCTTCTTGTTTGGATATGGATATGAGTTACATAATGACTCGATGAGAGAGGGGGGAAATGGATAAATGCCTTGATAACATATTTGAAAGACATAGAGATACCATACTGTTTGACAGTTCCTCTCACGACAGTCGGCCATTCTCACCCTCATCTCAACTAGATATTTGGATGCACACCAAAGGGCTGAGAGAGGTAAGAGGCAAGCCTATCAAGATGAACAATCACAACATGACAACCAAGCTAATGAACCTTATGACACTTGGGTGAATGCAACATACACCAATGACTTGTTTAGAAATTCAAGACCAAGTTCACCGCTCAAAACATCTTCAAGATACACGAGTGAAAGACTTAAGAGAATTGAGCATGAAAAGAAAGCCTTCCTAGATGAACAAGCTACAAAGGAAGATAAATTTAGACTCCTAGAGTTGGAGAGGAAAAATTTGTTGGAGGAAGAAAAGAAATCCTTCCAGGAGGAGCAAGATAGACTCTTGGCCCAACAACTTAATGATCAATTTAACACCATGCGTTTTGGTGGTCGAAACAACTCTCCTCCATCCACCCCTCTTAAGACTCCATGAAGTGGAAGACATTCAAGAACACCATCATGATCTCCTAGCCCTAGAGGAAGAATGGTTTCAAGACATGATCATTATAGGAGACTCACACCTCCTAGGAACTTAAGACAACCTTCACAATGTGCTCACCATGGTTCACAATATGGGGGTAGTATCTCAAGTTTTGACCTCACCTCCCAAGACTTCATGAAGATGAAACAAGAACCACTTTTCCAATAGTATGTGGAGAAATAATTAGAGAAACACAAATAAAATTTCCTAGAAAGTTTAATAAACAACGGTGCTTGAGTCCCCTACAACTTTGATGTGGATAAGAAGATTAAGAAATAGGGTCCAACTCAAGAAGAGGAGATAAAAAAACTTAAGAGCATGATGGAAAATTTGTTGGCACCAAAGAATTCATTCTCATTTGATTCAATTTATCCTAATCCTTTTGAAAAAAGTGTTAACATAAAAGACTTCCCTAGAAAGATTGAGATCCCTCAATATGACAAGTATGATGGGAATGGAGATCCACATGATCACGTACATCAATTTTATAGCATAAGTTTTGAGTTCCATCAAGATGACTCATACCTCATGAGATTGTTCCCAAGGAGTCTTAAGGGTCAAGTGATGGAATGGTTCGCCAACATAACTGCCCCCTTTAAGAACTTCAAAGAGCTCATCCATAGATTTTTTCAATAGTTTTCATACAATCTTTCAAGATCTATCACCATGTTGGACTTATGAAACTTAGAGAAAAATCAAGGGGAATTATTTTTTACTTTCTTGCAAAGGTGGAGATGACAATGCTCTCGCTACCCTAGGACCAATCCTGAAAAATGAGAAGATTGACATACTTGTTAGCAACTTGGTTCCCAAAATGTGGTATGAAGTTAGGAAGATGGTTTTTGATACCTTTGACACCATGGTTGAAACTGCATGTAGGATTGAAGATGTTTTGAAAGAACAAGGAATTTTGACCAAACATGGAAACAACAACAACAATGGTCAAAATAATAGGAAACCAAACAAGGAAAAAGGAAAGAACTCACATTGGAATAGGAATAAACAAGTGGTCAATGATGACGTTGTGGACTCCTCCCAACCCAAAGATCAAGCTATGCTCCACTTGTCTAGTGTTGTTCAAGCTATGAAACTCACTGTATCTAATCAACAAGACAACATGCCAAGATACCAAGATAGGCCTAAGAAAGAAAGACGTTAATTTTCAAAACTTGGCAATTCATATGAGGTAGTCTTGAAAACACTTATTTCCAAAAACCTTGTGCATCCTCAAGATCCTGTGAAGCACTATATACATGATGTTAAACCACATTGGTGGGATGCTAAAGTCTTTTGCAAGTTTCACAATGACATTCGACATGATATTGAAAATTGTTGGAAACTCAAACATATTATCCAAGATCTCATTTACAATGGAAAACTCGAGGTAGATGGATTGAACACCAACCCCTATCATAAGGCATTCAAAGAACCTCTACCAGAGTATGAGAAGGGGGAAACCTCTAAAGCTAAGAATGGAAAGGCTGAGATCAATTACACTTATAGAGATGTAGAGAATGTTATCAACATGCTTGAAGTTGTAGATGAAAATTTTAACATGATGAAGGGTAATTATCCCTATGGTTATGATCTAGACATGGACTCTCGTCCTCTCTTTGATGAAGAACCCGTTGTGGTGCTAAGGGGTCCTAACTCTAGAGTATCATCATGAACTCTTAATTTTGTCACATGAAGTCAAGGTATTTTTGTCATTAGAAGACCTAATTCAAGTTAACCTAGTAAAACTAAGAAAGTGGCATCCAAGAATGTCACCTTAAAACCAATAGTCAATCCTAAGTCAAGTTATAACCTTGTCGATCAATTGCAAAGAACCCCAACTCAGATTTTGATCTTTGAGCTCTTAGAGTTGTCTCTGAGACATAAACAAGTCCTTGAGGATGCTTGGTGCATGATGAACGTCCCCAAAAAATTAGACGTTGATCAATTCCAGAACATGGTTACCCATATTGCTATCCCTCATTACCTTACTTTTTCAGAGGATGATGATAAAGCTTTGAGCCACCCAAACAATCTCGCTCTCCATATTGAGGTCATGATTCACAAAACCCGTGTTAGGTGCATGTTGATAGATGGGGGTGTTGGGCTTAATATGTTTTCCTTTAGTCTTTTGAAGGAGTTGGGTTATTCTGAAAAGTCATAGATACTAGGAAAAGGATCACCATCAAAGCCTATGATGAGGCACAAAGAAGTTCCAAGGGGTTGGCAATCCTTCCTATTAGGATTGGACCTATTGAAAAATATATCATATTTCAAATAGTTGATGTTGTCCCCCTTGTGTACAATATCTTACTCAGTAGACCATGGATTCATGATATGCAAGAAATACCATCTACCTATCATCAATGTGTTAAGTTCCCTTACAATGGAATCGAGATTTGTATACCTGGGGATAACACTTTATCTATCAACTTAATTTCAGTGAGAGCTCATGTTCCCCTCAATAGATAAGCAGAAGACTTTGATGCAAACTTAGCTGAATGTAAAGACAAGATCAAGTCAGTAGACCTTGGCATGGGGGTATCAACTCAACTCCCTCACAACACTGCTAGTTTTTCCCAGGTCTTATGGAAAGCCTTCATACAAAATGAGACCTTCCTCTTCAGCTATGACTTTATTTGGCACATTTTTAGAGTCATCAGTTCCTATTCAAGATGAGAAAGAAGAGAAATTTTTTAGAGATTGGATTTATAGAGAAGAGAAATATATGCACAAGGAGAACTTCTCTCCCTCTCCTAAGGCTTATGGAAGAGGTTATACTTTTGTCAACTAGATGGGATATCATGGACATGGCCCTCTTAATCAAAGATTAGATTCTAGGGCCGAACCTCTTGATCATGCTCTCTTTGGACGCAAGTCTAAGAAGACGGTTGGCCTAGGATTTGAGAATAACAAGCACACTACTCCTATCCTTGATAAGTCAGATAGTGAAGATGAACCAAAATACATACCTAATTTGACAAATCAGAAAGACATGTGTGAAGATTGGGTCCCATCCACTAATCTCCTTTGGATAGATTCAGATATTCCAGTCACTCATGAGACAGTTGCAACCTTCGAACAAGATGACTCAAATGTAGAAGATCCTTTCAGAGAATGTCAATGAAAGAATCTTGTCCGTTTAATGGAAAGAAAAGGTGTTACCCTTGATGACACTAGAACTTCCACATCAAGATTTCCCAAACCTTCATGGTGTAAGGATCCTAGTCACAATTCAGACACAAGTTAATATGAGTATGAATGGGACTCCTCTGAGTCTTCCACAGTTAACATGGATGTTGATGTTATCCACACTTATATTTCTCAACATGAGGTAGCTGACGAGTCACATGTAGGATTAGAGGATTTGATCCCACATGTTTCATTAGTGGATGATTCTTCACTTGTTAGGATGAATCCCGATTTGGGTATCTTAGAAGGATACTTGATGGACTTTGACTCTTCGATCACCAGAGATGATATCATTCAAATTTATAACCTTGAACCAGACATTAACTTACCTCTTGTCCATCCTGACCTCATCGATTAGTCACAACGCTATCAAAAACCTAAGCTCTTAACATTTCAAAATGATTATGAGATAGTCTATTACTTAAATTCCATTTAACCTGTAGTCTCTTCCACTAGTGAACCGGCTACCAGCATGAGAGAGATAGACATCAAGTACCTTAGTCACAAAATAAAAAGAAAATAGAATCAAAAGAATAAGAGATCTAATGGCGAAAACCATTGTGTGGCAATGTCAGAACCAAAAAAAGTAAAAAGAAATGACATATCCAAGGGTGAAAACCTCTTTGAGGCACCTAAGGATGAGGTACTTGATCATCTCCCTAGCTACTTTCAAGATCAATCTTTAGTGCTTATTGAACCAACACAAGCAGTCAATTTGGGTATGGATGAAGCTCCACAGATAGTACACTTGGCTGAGTCCTTGTCACCACAAGAGAAAGAAGCTTACACTAAGTTCTTATAGAAAAAGAAGATCAACTTTGCATGGACTTATTCAGATATGCCAGGGTTGGACATTAATCTTATCATGCATCACTTGTCCATAGCTTCAGGTGTCAAATCGGTTAAACAAAACTAGAGAAAGATGCATCCTCACATAGCTCTCCTAGTTAAAGAATAATTAGAGAAACTCCTCAGTGAAGGATTCATAAGAGCTATTGCCTATGCTGAATGGATATCAAATATTGCACCAATTTCCAAACATGACAAATCCAGTCGAGTTTGCACATATTTCTGATATGTCAATAGAGCCTGCCTAGATGATGACTTTCTATTTCCCAATATAGACATGATAGTGGATATGAATGTAGGATATGAGATTTATTCCTTGATGGATGGTATTTCTGGGTACAATCAAATTAAGATAGATCCTGAAGATCTAGAAAAGACTGCATTCACTTGTGCATGGGGTACCTATTCTTGGAACGTTATGCCTTTTGGATTAAAAAATGTAGGATCCACCTATCAACAAGCTATGACAACCATTTTTCATGACATGATGCATAAAAGCATGGAAGATTATGTGGATGAAACCTTGTCCAAGTCTAAGCAAGAGACACACACTTAAATTATTTAGAAGTCATTCTAGATTGCATGAAACAATTTCAACTAAGGTTAAATCCTAAAAAGTGTGCATTTGGAGTCACCTCTAGAAAAATGCTAGGATTCATCATTTCACCAAGAGGAATAGAGGTAGACCCTAAAAAAGTCAAATAAATCATAGATATACCACCTCCTCGCAACATTAGTCAAATGAGGAGTCTTCAAGGACATCTTCAATCCATAAGGAGATTCATTTCACAATTGGAAGATAGAGCTCAACCCTTCAACAAGAACTTACACAAGGGAGTTAAATGTGTTTGGAATGAGGATTTTCAAAAGAGCATAGATCAAATCAAGAAAAACTTGGCAAGTCCTCCTATTTTAATGCCTCCTATCCCAGGGAACCAATTATTCTATATATTTCAATGACAAAATCTTCCTTGGGGGCATTACTCACTCAACTTGATGAACATGGGAAAGAAAGAGAAATATACTACATTAGTCGCACTCTTGTTTCATATGAGGTTAACTACACCAACATTGAGAAAGATTTCCTTGCAGTTGTATTTGCTTCCCAAAAGTTGTGACATTACATGCTTGCACACACTATACACCTCATAGAAAAAATAGATCCACTCAAATATTTGCTAGGTAAGGTTTCCCTCACAGGTAGACTTGCTAAATGGATGATGATCCTTTTAGAGTTTGACATAGAGTACATTGAGCGTAAAGCAATCAAAGGAAAAGCCGTAATAGATCAATTGGTTGATTTCCCAATACAAGATAATACACCTATTCAAGCTGACTTCCCAGATGAGAACCTCATGTATATGAAAGAAAGAACATCGAAGATGTTCTTTGATGGATCATTTATGCAAAATGGTTTAAGAGCTGGTGTGTTGTTTGTTTCTCCTCATGGGTGCCCGATCCCTAATGTCTTACAAGTTATTGTTCCCATGTACAAAAAACATTGCTGAGTATGAAGCTTTAACAAATGGAATCAAGATGGCCATAGAATGGAGAATCACAGAGTTACACATCTATGGGGATTCACAGCTAATAATCAACCAAGTTAATGATGAATATCAAACAAAACATGAGAAAATGGTACCTTACAAGAAAATGGTTGATTCCTTGAAATGATACTTTACATTTGTCACATTTCAAAAAATCCCTAGAGTGGAAAAAAAAGCAGCTGATGCTATGGCTACACTTTCTTCACTTCTTCAGTTAGAGTAACATGAATCTAGATTTGAATTCTTGGTAGAAGAAATACATCACCCTATCTATGATTCCCAAGAAAACCATGTCATTTGTACCCTTGTTAGTTGTGAGTCATCCCATTATGGTGCCATTTACTCATACCTTTGTGATGGCATTATACCTAAAAACTTTAACTGATTTGAATGTAAAAACCTTACCCAAAATGCCTCTTGCCATTTCCTTATCTCTAGTGATTTGTATAGGAGGGGTCTAGATGGAACACTTCTTAGATGCTTAGAAAAGGAAGAATTCAACCAAGCGTTAGTTGACATCCATGAGGGCATCTGTGGGGGACATTCTAATAGTCTTTCCATGTCTCAAAGGTTTCTTAGGGTGGGGTACTATTGGCCTACAATGTATATTGACATAGTAGCCTTTGCAAAGTCATGTGAAAAGTGTCAAAAACATGGTAACATGATACATGCTCTAGGAAGGGAGCTCATTCCTTCTATATCTCACTGGCCAGTTTAGCGATGGGCCTTTGATCTTGTTGGGAAGATTCATCCCAACTCATCAGTGGACACAAGTTTATTATCACTGCTACTGATCACTTCACTAAATGGGTAGAAGTTGTCCCACTTTCTGTTGCCTCGGGCAAGACAGTCTCTATATTCATTATAAACCATATCATCTGTCGATATGGAGTGCCTTCTAAGATTATCACTAAAAATGGAGGCCAGTTAAAAAATAAGGACCTTAAACAACTCTGCGAGAAATTCAGGATTAAACAACATTGGTCCTCCATTTACTTCCTGCAAGGAAATGGTCAAGCAGAGGCATAAAACAAAACCATTCTTAAAATCTTGCGTAGAACACTCTATAAGAATGGTAGAGTTTGGCACTTGCAGATTAATTCAGCTTTGTGGGCCTATAGAATGAGTATTTGTACTCCTACCAGGGCTACTCCTTTTTCCCTTGCATATGGCACTGAATTAGTATTACCTTTGGAGGTTGATATTCCTTCACTTTGAGTTTCTCTCAAAGGTCTAGTTAAAGATGAAGACTACCACGCCATGAGACTTCAAGAGTTAGAACTTCTAGATGAGAAATAGGAAGCATCATTTGACCATATGAGGGTTTATCAAAAGTGCATGTCCAAATCTTTCAACAAAAAGGTTCACCCTAGAGAATTCCAAGTGGGAGATCTTGTCCTACGTGAAAATCCTAAGAATCAATAGCATAGAGATCAAAAGGGAAAATTTAAACCTAATTGGCTTGGACCTTACATCATCACAAAATTTTGTGGGTCAGGTGCTTATTTACTTTCTACAACTGAGGGAGAGAAGCTCCATGATCATATCGATGTCTTGCACCTGAATAAGTTCTATCCATGCTACCCATTCTGTCTGGGGGCATCCTTTGTACATACTTATTGATCCTGAAAAAATCCAAAAAATGATATATTGTCAAAAATTCAAAAAATTAGAAAATGTCCCGAAAAAATGGTCATCTTAGTGAAAACCTAGCAATAGGCGCTTTGATGTATCTCCAAAAAATTTATATATTCCAAAAATACAAAGAAATTCAAAAATTCAAAAATTCAAAAAAAAAAGTGCCTTGGTGAAAACCTAAAAATAGGCACCTTGGTAGCAAAAAAATTGTAATAAAATCCAAGTGGTTAAAACCTAGAAATGGGTGCTACTTGAGGCCTTTGCACACCTATCTCTTAGCACGTGTCCTTGATGCTTATCCTTTCTCCATCATTCCTTGTCCTTTTTGCCTCAATCTGGAATTGTTCTTTGTCATTTTCTAGGGAGCATAACTGTGTTATCTTTGGTCTCTTGGATGTATTAGTCTTTAGGACACCTCACAAATAGTGTTTTTCAACATTAATCAACTATATTTTTTAATACAACCACTGACATGGAGTGTTTTTCAACACTTATCAGTTTTGTCTTACCCTATTTTGTCATGTGATCTTTCCTGCTTGCAAGCATTTGATCCTTATCCTTGGAACTCAGTATTAGTGAACACACTTAAATTTTTAAACACAACACTTAATGCTTGAGCTATGTCGTGATATTTTCTTTATGTGCTGACTGTTATTGATTTTTGTCGGGTGTCCTTTTCTAATAAGTCTCTAAGGATGTATAGCTAGAGGACTTGGGGCATGGGGCATGTTTTTATTTTCTTTCTACATGTGGGTATGGTCTTGAAAATCTTGAGTGTCTCTTGTTGTTCCCTTGAAACACTTAGGAGATTTGAGGCATCATCCTTGACTATTTTTGCACAACCGTTCTTCTGGTCATCCTGGCATCTATGCCTTGATGCGAGCATGGTTTTTCTACATTAAATTGGGTAAGCTAACATCAAAGTCAGCTTGACCTTTATGTCTTTGATGCTTATGTTAGAATCTTTCTACATTCCAATCTGATATAAATTACATTCATATCTTCATAGTTGCGCTTGTGACTAGTGAGGATTGTGTGATTTTACAACGTCCGTTAATAATGGCCCAATGATGAAAATAAGTTCCTTAACATTATCTAATGAATGATGAACACAAAGTCCTATGTTACAGTTTCTATATTGCAAGTACACCTTTTCATTTTCATGTATCTTGCATTGCTAGACCTCATGTTAGTTTGCATTTTTAGGCTGCATTATGAGTTTGAGAGGGTTTTTCCTTCATCTTGCATGTGGAATTTTAATCAACTGTGGTCATGTTTTTAGCTTCATTTCATTATCTTCTTTTGTGATCTCAATCAAAATTTTCTATCATACACAGTTGATTGACTTTGGGGCATTCTCTTTCTTAAGGCAAATTCTCTTTCTTCTCTCCATTTCTGTGCACCTCTTCAAAACTTCTATCTTCCATTCGATTTCACCCCACTTCTTTTCTTCTAATTCAACATTGGGGCATAATATTTCTTTCTTGATAATCTACCTTGGTTCTATGATCCTTATATCTTTAATATTACATCAAGAACCTTATCTTTAGCTCGATTTGATCAAATTTATCAATTTTTGTTTCTCCTCTATCTCATTTTGATTTCAATCACGAGGGGGCAGTACCTATCAAACTTCAATCCTTGATTCAGCTTTATCAATCCTATAAATTGCTCCTCTTGGGGCAATCTTGCTTGAGATTCTTATATTGGACATGTCAATTACCTATTTACAGGAGTGTTGACCTTGTCTTTTTCAAATAGCTTATCTTTGTCCTGATGTGTTGTCATCTATCAATCACATGTTTGGTTTGTTTTGTGATCCCAAATCAATCTCGCACTTAAACTACATTCTTTGACTACATGTGTTCCCATAAAGATCACACATTAGTCAAAGAGGGGAAAATGTATGCACCCTAAAATGGTCGCCTAGACTGTGGGCTCCCATTCTTCAATTTATCAAATTCCAAAATCAATGCTTTGCAACATTTTCAATTCAAATCAATTTCCTTGATCAAATCGTAATTAATTCAATTATTTCAATATTTCCTAAGGTTTGATCATTTAATCCATAATCTTATTTAAGTAAAAGAAAGCACCCTTTTAATTAAATTAAATAATCTTATTTAATTAAAATATCTCTTTTAATTAAATAATATTATCTCATTTAATTAAAGTCTCTCTTTTAACTAAATAATATAATCTCATTTAATTAAGATCTCCCTTTTAATCAAATAAAATAATCTTATTTAATTGAAAGAAAATCTCTCTTTTAATTAAATAAATAAAATCCCCACTTAAAGCTCTCTTTGTGATGAAAAAATGAAATAAGTCAAATAAAAAATAAATAAAACTCTTTTTTTCCACATATATTCCTAAGTGGTGGGTTTTTTTCCTCTTACTTTCTTTTTTAGGGATTTATTTCACATTGCTCTTGAGGATGCATTCCTGTCCTCACTTTCCTTTATAAGGAACCCTCTCCTCATTTTAGAGATCAGATATCAAGATTTCATGTTATTTCTATGCTGCAGATTTTGGAGAGCAATTTTGGAGGAGAGTTTGAGCACTTGAGCTTGAACATTACAACTTCTCTTTTCTTGTCTTCTTCTTTCATGCATCCATGGAAATCCATCTAGAGTAGATTAATGTTAATTTAGATTCATATTTCCTTTCAATAGATTAATCTTGCATATTTCCTTCATAGATTTGTTTGCATATTTCCTTTCATGCATTGTTATGATATAGATTAGTTTGCTTTCATGCATTGTTATCATATAGAATAGTTTTCATTTGAAATGCATATTTGATGATCATGGAGACTAGAATTATTTCTCTTCCTCTTTGAATCTCTCATTTCATGGTGTACTTGTATGGGAATAACTAAGTCTAAACTAAGGGACTTCATTACAAACCCTTGCACTCCATGAATATGGAGCTATGAGTCACCATTTGAGACTTGATTCTTGAGTAATCTTGAATATAATGACTCATAGAATTGTGACTAATTTTTAGCACACATCGATGATCAGCCCCTACCTAACTATAGAAAGGGGGGGGGAATCTTTCATCTCATGATCAATAATGAGGTGGGCCAGCAAAAAAAAACTTGGGGTGTTTAGGAGGGAGGATTAAGTACTCACCTAAGAAAACAAAAATATAGAGTAGAAGGGAAACCCTTGAATGGAAAACATGCTCCTAGTGCTTCAATTATGCCCCCCACCCAACCCCACAACTCGATTAATTGGATCTGCTATTGGATGATATGAAACAACTAGCTCTGGGTCACATCAAGCTATCGATCTTGCCTATAGATAGTAAGGGCATAATTTGGATGCATGATATTGCCTATATATAGTAAGGGCATAATCTGGATCACTAAGGTCTAGATCTCAACCACGAGAATCATAACCAGGATCTTGATCAAAAACATCATAATATAGTGCTACTCCTACCACAAATAGGGGAGATAGGGCTTCTGCTACTTCTCGATAGTAACTTGCTTTGTTGCTAGTGGTGGATTGGATACTATAATAGGATGCTGCTAATGAAACTAATGCTCCTGATGCAAAGGTGGTACTACTAGATCTAATTTCCTTGCTTATACACCTGGGACAAGCAGGTGGTTTCCTTGAGCTGATCAAGCGAAGGGCTATAAAATTGAGTGCATCTAGAGACTGTAGGGATGCACGCTCTACTGAAATAGATTTTGTTCTTGCAATGTTAGAATAGTATGTCTTAAGGGTTATATGCTCTATTCAATTTAGCCTGCATCCCTGGTCCCTAGAGAAAGAACTCGTCTATCATCAGTACATAAATGGAACTTTCAAAGCCCATTCCAAGAAGAATTTAAGTTACTTTGAGAGACATCAGTAGGGGAAAAGACATAGGGAGAGATAGTGAACTGGATAAAATCATGTTTGATGGCCCATGATAGATGATCAGATGATAGACCCTCATTACAAATTGGTAGAAGGGCTATGAGTCATGCAATAAGGCATGCACTTGAAAGGGTGGTGGCCCCCCATATAATATATAGGCAGTAGTGGGAAAGGCGATAGTTCAAAGGCGAGATCAAGATCCCATGCCAATAGGCAAAGATTTATATCTTTACAGTCTTGTCCAAGGTCCTATTCCAAATTCTGAATAGATTCACCAGAGCCCTTACATGCCCTATAAATTTCAAGGGGGGGATCAAGTGATAGATTCTTCAGTTCTCAATCCAACGATCATCCAGTGGCAGGAAAATCCAAATATAATTGACCTTTTTTCCCTATATCTAGATTTAGAACCAGAGCTAGTTTAAGCACTCATTTAAGAACCCCTACCATTCTATAGGGATCCAATTGCCTATAGATAAGTAGGGGGTGCTAGAAGCATAGGCAACAAAGAGAGGCACATGCAGAAATTATAGTAGCTAGAGCACCCCTACTATTCAGGAAGGGTGATATGTAGAAGAAATTTATAATGCCAATTCCCCAGTTGACACCTTGAAAAATCAGATTTAGTTGATCCATATCTGGTAGCAGAGCTACCAATTTACTAGTAATATTTCCTAAGCAAAAATATTAGTTTGAGTACCCACCTAGCATCCTTGTTAGTTCAAGATCCATGGCTCATCCATTTCAGATCCAGGGGTGAGGGGGCTAGGGTGGAAGATTGATCAATCCCAAGGAACCACATGTTCAAGAGATGCGTGGCCTAGTTTCTGCTGAAACATCATAGCGAATAATAGAATAGGCCCTTTTTCCCTACTATAACTATATTAGCAGTTGGAGCGAGCCTATAGAATAATTGGCATTGAAAGGGTTGGAACATAATACTTGGTCTATGCTATTATATTTTGAAATGCCCCAAGTATTGTATTAAAGCTCGCATTTATCAGCCTACTTGAGGGCAACATGGGCTCTCACGGCTAAGAATAGTAGGGGCCGGGGCACTTTCTAGTGGAACAATTAATATACCTCCCCTTTAGAATAGTAGGGGAATCTCCCTCCCACCTTTTAACCCTACTATTCTATGGTAGTGGTGGGGGGAAGGAGCCTAGTGAATAGTAGGGGAATGGAAAGAAAGCTTTCGATTCCATAGTTGGTGGGATTTGGGGTTCTTTCCGGTCCCCTAATAACCCAACCAAATTTCTTATGTTGTTACATGTAGCTCTCCTTTATTCCATTCCATTCAACTATCTATAGTAGTAGGGGTCCCGATTCCCTATCCTAATAGTTGGGGGAATAGATTGTTGATTATGCTAGCTAAGGTCAAGCTCGCCATGCTCCCTCCCTTACATTTATTCATCGACCGGTCCCCTACTACTATAGATGGCCCTGCCCCACAAATGGAGAAATGACAATGATAGAAAGGAGCTTTCCCTCTCCAAATGGAGAGGAGCAGTTAGGTTGTGACCAACAAATGACACACCAGTAACCCCTATTATCTATAGGGTTGTCCCATCCCAATAGGAAATGGTGATTTCCCTCTCAACCCAATCGTGGAAGATTCTTTCGGCCATAGTTTGGATAGGACAATCCTCCTAATCACCTAAGACTCAACTATCTACATTATTCATTCTTCTATCAGCTACCCTAGGCCTCCATCTCTGATCCACTAGGCTTATACCTACACCACTGTTCATATGGGAAGGCAATGCATGGAAGTGCCTAGGTTGTATGATATGGGTAGGCGCCCACCAGGTATTGCTAATAGCATAAAAACAATCTACATCAGCCCATCTCCTAACCCCCTGGGAAGCGTTGATCTAAGATTTCCCCTCTCCTAACTCTCTAGGGATGGAGCTAGGCTGGGTGAACGGAACATAAGTATCTAGAAAGTGTGGTTACAGTAGTTTAGTATTCATCTCAACTTCTTGAATAATCCTTGCAATTCATGTGTGCTTGAGGGAATAGTTGTGGTGGGTGGGAGGCCTCGTGTGTGGGATTGGGTGGGGGCATGTCTGGGGATGGGTGGGGTTATATTTATTCCTATATTAATGGAAGAGGGTATTATATATCTACTCGCCA
>MU225791.1:696211-714162 GCA_018584345.1 Thuja plicata | reverse complement strand
TATCAAATTATAATGGGGGGTGGGGTGGTTAGGGGGTAAGGGGGTATTGATGCACTGCCAGCTTTATCGATTGGTATTTCTATTCATTCATCCCAACTAAGATAGTAGGGAATCTCTCCTGGTGGGGTAATACCCATGATATTGAGATGTAGCCATACCCCTACCACCAGAAGCATAGTCACTACTGGAAGCAACAGAGTTTGGGAAAGGATAGAAACCAACCTATGCATCAGAGTAATTAATAAACCTGCTAGCATAAGTCATATGCTACTACGAGATGGTTCCCTTGCAAAGCCCTCTCCTTCACCCCATATAATTGTAAGGCGACCTTGAGCACGAATGAGAGGTGAATTGTTCCCCTACAATTCTATGGGAAAGCTGCCCGGGATTGGATTCTGCACCAATGAATCCTACTATCTATGACCTACCTCCACTAAAGAACAAGGAATGGGATGGATCAGGTATTTCACTGGGAGGGAGAGGAGAATAAGAAGGTGATTGGTCAACTATAGTTTCCCAGTGCAGTGGTGTAGAGGGAGCTATAGTTGAAAAGAGTTGTAGTTCCTATGCAGGGTCAGACCGAACAAGAAAGGGAAACCATCAGATAGAAGGATTGGGTGTCCAAATCTCCTTATACTCTCCCTAGGTAGGCTATGCATGAATAGTAAACCCCAAGAATGAATGACCCAAAAATCACATCCCTTAGCTTGATTGGTCAAGGTTGAAGCGGCTCGATAACTAATTACATAATAATAAGTGACGTAAGGCTCACTGGCCCCTACTATTAACATTGTCCCCACCCACCCTAGAGAATTCTCTCTAAGCAGCGAAGGCCTCTCTAACTATTCTAAGGGGGTCCATGTAGGTTCTTAAGAGTGATGAATCCTCTGTATCGCATCTCCCCCAAAGAAGCTCGAGATCTATTTATAGAGCTGAGGTCTAGATATTTTCCATATGGGGAAGCAGTGGTGATTCCCACTTGTGAAGTGATGCCTATAGAAATGGTAGGGGCTAGCAGTTCCCTGAAGAAGCAATGGGCTAAGCACAAATTTTCTCACAATTTCTTTGTGGATCTCACTCACAAGGATCCCTTTCCCTACCATTTTATAGGAAGAACTATACTATGGAAGAGGAACCCTATGATTCCCACCCACCTAATAATAGTGGGAGCCCCTCATTTACAGTGATTCCTTTGATTGGTCCATGAGCCCTAGGGTTACTCCCCAGGTTGGTTGGTTGAAAGCTGGAAAATAGATAAATAGAAGTGGGTGGTCCCCATAGAATTGTAAGGGTCAGAGCTACTGGGTTCACTATCGAGTTTAGTTGTTTATTGATGAAGTGCTTGGTCTTCCAGATCAATATATAGATTTTCTACCGTTAGGTTCAGTCATTAAAAGTAGATAATAGATTTCACTCCTCTATCCACCCCTAGCATTCATTGGTTTATCACCCAACCTTCATCTTGATTATTTGGTTGCATTCCAGGTGTTAAAAATAAATCTAATTAGTAGCCCCTCCCTTTACCGCTCTTCCTTCCCCTCTCCCTCACAATAATCTATTTGGGTGGGGCATCCAAAGGATTGGTACATAATTCTATCTATTCATCCCATCACCCCTAACATTCATTTATCTAATCCCAACCTCTCTGAATGAACACCCGACCAGCTCTATCGATGAGGCAAGCATTGGGTCCCCTCTTGAGTGGGTTTTTATGAAGACAAGGATTGGACCCAACATCTTAACGATCAAGGTGCAGTGGGAAGAACTGATCACCTACCTAAGGAATAGTAGCTATAGATGGAGAAGATAGATGTTCTGAATGTGGGATACAGACATGGGGAAAGGGATATCTCTAGTCTTCGCCCTCTCATTTTAGTAGTTCATTTCCACTCTACCTACCTAATGGTAGGGTGATGTTCCCATCAATGAATGTGTTATGCCCCTCTTTCATATTATGAAAGCCGACTATCAATCAAACAGGGAGGCCCATTATTATATTATTGAAAATAGATATCCATCTTTCCCACATCCTTCATTCACCCCTAGGTAACTATGTAGAATCCCTTTCCTTGAAATGTGTAGTGTGAGTTTCAGTTTTTAATTCCTACAGTTCAGTAATTGTAAGTTCCCCACTATCACCTTACCATAAAATAGTAGGGGTAGGGCAGAAAGGAGCTTTTAGCAGGGGTTGTAGTTCAACAAGCAGGAGGAAGAATATTAAAAAAATAACAACAAGGAGGGTCGTTTGGATAAACCATTACTGTTGGGAGGCAGGGACCATATAATTATAATACATGGGGGTGGAGAAACTCACTTCCTTCTTTCTGTTGGGCATGGAAACTCCCATCCTTTGGAGCCTAGCCTAACAAGGAACTAACCAGGGAGTGGAGGATAGTAATGAGGAGAATTAACTCCCTCCTGCCCATTGATCAAGAACAACTGCTCTAGCCTCCCACACCCCTAGGTAGTTTCTCTTGTCCTCCCATCCGTGAAGCCCATTACCCGCCTATAGCAACTCCCATCCTTTTTAACCTTGATGGAGACTAACAAGGATTGATTCATTAGGAGCAGGGAGCATGAATTGGTATTTAAATTATTTTAATATTGTGTACTTTCCTTCCTATTCATTAACTATAGTTGGAAGGAGCTAACTGTGTAGAGGTGGATCAATGGAGGAGCTTACTAGCCTAATGAGGAGCAGGAGAATTCAAATAGTTTCCTAACGAGGCCTTATTAAAATAGATGCTTTTGTTATCCCTTCTCTTTCTAAATCATTAAGAGCCCCCTACAATTCTATGGGAAAACCATCCCTTCAATTCTATGGGTGCCCTCAAATTCTATGCGGGAATCCCTACTATTCTATGGTCTAATCGGGTAGCTAGCTTCTTTAATTATACCGAACCATAGGATTGATGCTCATACCGTGGGATTGATGCTTGAACCATTATATTTGAGGGCCTAGAACCCTCAAGAATCTATAGTTCCAGGCCTACTTTGAGCCTAGTTCTTCCATCAGGAGCATGATTTGGTTATATACTTGGTTGGGGAGCTGGGAATAAAGGGGATTCAGAGAGTCATGAGATGGATTTGGTAGGGCTCCAGAGGGCACTACTAATCTACATGAAATACAACAATCTAAAAGGTTCCTTAACCTATTATTGATGTAATGCCCTCCCTCTTTCCCTCTCCATCCCTCACATTGATCTATCTACTATATATGGATGAGTAGGAATGGATGGAATAGATCCATCACTACCCCATAACTTATCCCTCATCCATCTCTCTCATCCACCTCTAGTGATGGATTCCCCTGCCAATGCTTCTATTTCACAATCTATAGCTGGGGGTTGGAGGCCCCTACTATTCTAAGGGCCCTATGGCTCTCTTTGAATTTCTAGGCAGGATTATTGTTCCCTACCATTCTCTAGTCAGGCACTCCATCATCCCTCCTACCCGAAAGCTAGCAGTGGACACTACTATTCTAAGGTGCGGCGAACCCAGGTTACGGTGCATGCATGCAGGGGGCCCTACTAATCTATGGGAATGGAGGGGTTGGAATGGTACATAGAGAATCACAACCTACTATTCTAAATGCATGTAGGGATCTCCTACACCCCATAGGATAGTAGGGGGGCTTGAGATAGATTCTATATGTAACATTCATGATCACCATAAGGGCAGGTGGGTGGGAGCTATAAGGCATGGTATGATGTGTTGGGGCCCTACTATCTAAGTTACTAGAGTTTCCCTTGCAAGTTCATGTAGATGTACCACTAGCCATATATTAGTAGGGGCACCCTACAGCTACATGCATGCATACGCACCACTGCCCCTTTCTATTCTTCACTATTTAGGTAGGCATGTTACATATAGAATCTAAACCCCCAACCACATTCTATAGTCTATTCATACAGTGGAACTCACCGCACTATTGTTGATGGGTAAAGTTATAAGAATTCTAGTTAAACCCGTAACCTTTCGGTTTCAATACCGGATGCCCTTTATTCCATTCTCGGGTAGTTGAAAGGAGAAGTGTAGAGCCCTACCTTTGACACTAGTGGTCAAATCTAAAGGCTGCACCATGATCTTTTGACTGTAGGTTCCCCTACAATTCTATGGACTGCCTAGCATTATGGTGCATTTCCAAGTTATGGATTTATGCCTGAATAATATAATAGGGGCCCCAAAATTATTGAATTGAAGGGTCAATAGTAGGGGGATTATTTTGGTTGGTTCTTACAATTATATGGGCCTGCAACCGATCATTACATATACCCCATAGGGTATATGATGATAGGTGCCCTATGGGCAATTCAACGACCTTGTTCATCAAGGGATGGGTGGGAATAAAGGGTCTCCTACCTATGAACCTATAGGGTGGGAGGGAATATTATTATGGGGAGGGGCCCCTACTCTAGAACTCAGCCCCTACTATTCTTAGTGAGCCTTAGCCCTATCTCAGATAATGGGGGGTTGAGCAGGGATATAGAGCTAGGCAAGGACTTCTCCACATCCATCCTTGGCTATTCAAGGAGAAGAGGCTTCATTCTATCAAAAATAGTTGTGGAGCCCCAATTCATACCGATATTCCTTAGGTCCGTGTCTCACAGAGAAGAACTAGGAGAAAACATCTATCTACTCCACAATTGCCTTGACAAGCATGGTAGTATATATTAGAGAAAAGGTTAGTTGATACATTCTTCTACATGGGTTGTTCAATACCCCACATCTCGGAGTGCATGCACACCCGAACTCAAGAGAATAGCTGGGAAACATCTATACCTATGGAATGTGCACTGAGCCTACTATTCTAAGGTTAGCCCTTACCTTCATGGCCTAAAATTCTATAGGGGGTAAGGTTAGAGGTATACCTTCATTTCATTCAAGTAGGGTTATCCCTTACCTTCATGGCCTAAAATTCTATAGGGGGTAAGGCCCAACTATTATGAACCCTAGTTCTATTCTAAGGTGGTTCCTTCCCGTCTCTTCATTCACGGCTAGGGGTCACTTTAAACTCTCTAATGAAGATGCAGAGTACATTGGGAGAGAGGTAATTCAACCTTTATATCTTAAGAGTGGGTGGGCCCTACTATTCTAAGGGGAGAAGAGTAATTCCCTATCAATCTCCTTTGATATAGTACTTAGTGGAGCATCTTAAAATAGTGGGGATTGACTTTTTAGGTGGCCCATAACCCTATAGAAGACTAGAGGTTCAATTCTTGTCCCTTATTGATCAGTGAGTGAGGGATGGAAGCTCCTATCAATCACCTTAGAATAGTAGGGGTGAATGGTTGAAGAAGATATCTTATTAATATATAGATAGATAGATAGATAGATAGAGGGTGGATAGTTCCATGGATAGAGAATATATAGAGATGAACTACTGTTAATGCACTCTGTAGGATTCAAACCCATGACATCAAGTTTTGGAGACCTATGTTCTACCAAACTGAACTAAAAGCACTTTCTGTATTAGAATCTAGAATAATAATGATAGGGCCCCACACACTAATTAATCGTAACAACATGAATATGATTGGGCCCACCCCTAACCACCGATCGACACAGAGAAAACATAGACACAACATAAAAGGATACCCTCATCCTCACTTCGTTCATATGAGTAACATGAATTCTTTCCATTTTGTGCCGCATTGGACCAGGTGAAAACAACTAGAATTGGGTAAGCATTCTAGTGGTGGGCCCCTACAATTCTATGGTGCAGGATAGAAACTATATCTTCCAGAACTAGCCATAGAATAGTAGGGGCCTACCCACCCTAAAGTCTAAAGCTTATAGAATAATGACAATTTTCATTCATAGGGAAACTATAATGGAACCGGGGTGGGTGGGAATATAACCCCCCACCCTACATGCAGGGTTGGGGGGATACTATTTTAAGGGCCCTACAATAATCTACCTCTGCATGCATGCACCGCCAATATAATAGAAACCCTCCCTATGCATGCATGTATAGGCAATAAATAGAACCCTCCTGACTTCTATAATAACCCTCCCGCCCCCTATACATGCATGCACAAGGAGGGCTGATATGGCCCCTACCCAGGTACCCCTACTATTTTAAGGGGAAGGGTAAGGGCGGGAGGGTATGTATATTGCTGGTGCATGCAGAGGATTCCTATGGCTATTGCCTTTTCATAAGGAGGGTGAAATGGCTATTGCCTGTTCATAGGGAGGGCTCCTATGGCTATTGTTGATGCATGTAGAGGGATAGTCTATTGCTGCAAGGAGGGTTATATCTATTTCTTGTGAACAAGGAGGGTTGCTATGGTTGTTACCCTTACAATAGTAAGATATCAGGGGCCCCTACACTAATAGGCTATCGGGGGGCCCTGCAATAATAGAAGGGGGGGCTCTGACCCCCTACCCCTACCACTACCCCTATGACATGTAAGGTTTGGAATGCCAAATATAGCCCCTTTTTGTCTTTAGTCAGGTAGATTATTGAAGGGGAAGGGGCCCCAAATATAGCCTCTTTTTGTCTATAGTTAGGAAGATCCTTAGAAATATAGGGGCCCCTTTTAGATTATTGGAAGGGAATATTATTTGAAGGGGCCCTACTATTCTATTCATCTTCCTATGCATGCGTGCACAAGGAGGGTTATATCTATTGCTGGCGTAGAGGGTATTATATATCTGTGAAGGGGGGTGGGAAACTCCCCTACTATTAAAGGGGCCTACATGTGAACCTATAGGGTGGGTGGCCCCTACTATTCTAAGGGATGTAGGGCCAGATATTAGGAGGCCCTTACAAATATTAGGGGGTAAGTGAGGGGCTGTTGGGAATTAGGAATTTCCCTATGGGGCGCCCCCCACCCAACCCCACACACGATTGATCTCCAGAAAAGTGGGAATCCAAATCTGGGGTGGGGAGATTTGTACTAGCAAGCTTCAAGACCTAGCGAATAGGAATCCCCCTTACCCCCTAACCCCCCAAAAATGACAGTTATTGTAGGGCCCAGAGAGTCAAACAAACATTACTGGGGAAGGGGTCTCCTTTTCTATCATACCCATGCATGCAGAGGGATAGCCACAGCCTAGGCCTTGCATTCATATCATGGAGGAGTGGAGATTTCTTCCATATCCTAGTGTGGATCAATCCATTATACTTGAGGAATGTGCCTGTGTGTGAACTTGCAGGGTGGGTGGCCCTAATTAGAAATAGTTTCCCATAGGGCCGCCCTCTGCATGCATATTCCACTCTAATTCCCATATAGATGGGGTGGCCCCTACTATTCTATGGCATGTTGATATATTTGATTGCACTTCATTCAATAAGTCCTTCCTGCCCATAGATATATAGGGCAACTCCAGCCTATGAATTATAGAAAAGAAGGGAAAACTATAGGTACATATACACAATGATGATGGAATCTTAAGCTCTATTCCTGCTACTTGTGTGGGCTGGGTAGCTCCTCCCACCCATCTCAAATTCCCTCCCTATGCATGTGAATACTGAGAGTAGGCCCCTATCATGGCAATAGGGAGTTACAGAACCTGGCCAATCTAGTAAAGGGATCTAGGGCTTCTAGCAAGAGAGAACCAAACCAAACACCAAACAAGATTCTATATGTCCTATTACCATGGTAGGGGCCCCTTAGAATAGGGCGGGGTGGGGGGCCCTCTATAGAATTGAGGCCCCTACAATTCTATGGATCTGCCCTATAATTCTATGGCCCTATTGATTCTATTATTCAATTGTATGGGTTGTTTAGGGTCATAGCCCTACAATTCTATGGGGCCAGGGAATAGATTCTATATGTAACATGCTAGAAGGAACACCCTACCCCTACCCCTACTATTTTTTAAGGGTAAGGGTTCTATTCTATTATTATCCGGAACCCCCTACTATGTGGCAAGGGCTCTGGCCCCCCTATCAATATATTATTGTGGGCATGCTACGTATAGAATCAAGAAATAATATGCCCTACTATCTATAGTTNAGTTTCCCCCCCCACCCCCCTCTAGATAATTGAGGTATATTATTGGATTGCTATCAAATTATAAACTAGCCCTACTATTCTAAGGGACCAACCCCTACCCCTACCCCTACACCTACTATTTTAAGGGGAAGGGGAATGGGAAACACTTCTTCAATGAGAGTTAGTAGGGCTTGGTCTTGATGGAAAAATGACCCTACTATTTATAAGACATCCTCATATAAGTATTAACAATGACAAATCAATCAATTGGAAGAGAATAAAATAAATACCTATGATTCCATAGCTCCAAACCCAGGATGAGCGAGGAAGGGGAGAAAATAACTGAGATCAAGGAGAAATGATTGCACCACCTTTCAAGCTTCCCATCCCTGACCGGTGATGTTGTTCATTCCAGACAAGCCTCAACTCAACTAGAGAAAGTGTCAGGTAGGGGATCTAATTGGCCGGGGTGTGTCCCAACTCAATCCATTATGTACATTGTCACAATAGATTCTCCTAAATTCCAGGTGGTGAAGTCAAGTCATTTCCCTGTAGGGCTCGAGTCTTGATCCATTAGAAGAATCCAGTGGACCAACTGAAGAAGTAGGAACTATCTCGACCGCATCCACACCACTACTCTAGGAATAGCAAGAATCATGATTCCACCTCTCCATCTAACCCAATGGCTCAACCAGACAGGTTCAATTGAGAGGGGCAATCAGAAAACAAATCAATTAGAGAGACCTAGATTCCTCCAAATACCGACCTTAGAGGCAAGGGAGATGGACCCCACTAAGCCAGTGAACCATGACCTGGGCCTCACAAAAAGATAATCATCCAACAACAATACCTGTACCATAACTCAGAGGTCCAATAAATTCTCCCAAGAAACCTTCTCCCTACTATTTGAAGGGAAATATTCCTATCATTTATTTATGGGAAAGTTACCGGCCTGCCTCAACCTACAGGGAAGGAAACTTGGTTTGGATGCAACAACCATAGGGAGCATGCATCCATTTCCAGGTCAGCAAGGCATGATATAGCGACTTGAATGAACCAAGTTCAGCTATGGAATTGATTGATGAAGTGATTGAGTTCAAATATATTGAACACTGGCCTCCGGGAAGGAACCAACCTTCCTTTTCTCATGGGCTCAATTCCCATCCCATTGGATCAACCCCACCACTTTCAATGTTCCCTTCAAATACTAGGGGCATCTTTCACTCGATTCATCTATTTGCCTCCTTCTATGTAGCTGTGTGGGTACACATCTGGGTACACCTATTTATTAATTGTTCCTCTGCTCTTGCTTCAATTGATCAAGGCACCAGCGACTTAAGCATCCCAACCAATTTATGTAAATCCCTGCAAATCATCCCATCAATAATTTGAGTTTAGTGGCTCAATCATGATCAATCAAATCAATAACTTGAAGCCTACCTCTGTCATCAAAGATATATATCCTACCCCTATATCTCTTATCCTATTCCTACCAAATGAATCCACTAAACTCTTCATTGGCTAGGCCCCCAACCCTTCCTCCCACCCTCTACCTTCCTCCCATGCTAGAATTCCCCCTGACCCTATGATTCCCTCCCACCCTAGGAACTATAACTCCCACAACTAATCTCCTCCCAACCCATTACGGAAGATTCTAGAAACTACCTAGGAACCGCTGGGAAGGCGGGGGCGAGAAACATTAAGCAAGCTAATTAATTTGGCAACTCAGCCCCTAGAGAAATTGAGGGGTTTTATCTCTAGGATTCCCTCTAGGCACCTCCTGATGGGCTAGCGAACTTCCTTTCTTCCTAGCTCCTCATTCCCTGCCTCCCTTGAACAATAACTTCCCTTGCACTAGATAGACACTTTCTTGCCTCCCTGGTAAGAAAACAAAAAATAGTCTAATGGAAAGCAAGCACAGTGCCAACATCAAATCAAATGGGTGTTTCTTGTCAATCTTAGGTCTTAGGGCTAATTAGGTCATAGGGATAATTAGGTCATAATTAGGTCTAATTATGTCTTAGGTCTAATTATGTCCTAATATAGGTCTAATTAGGTAGGGTTTCTAGTTTTTAGGGCTTAGGGTCTTAGGTCTAATTAGGTAGGGTTTAGAGTTTTAGGTTTAAGGTTTAGGGTCTTAGATCTAATTAGGTATGGTTTAGGGTCTTAGGTCTAATTATTTCCTAATAGGTCTAATTAGGCCTTCTTCATCAAATTAGATCTAAATAGGTATTGCAATATCATGCTTACATGTTTCATTAAGATAATTCATAACCATCACCTTAAAATATGGATAGAGAGAGAGATGAAGAGATATAGACATGTACCTTGTTTCTTATGATAATATATTTCCTGAGCTTCTTCACCTAATCTTTGTTCAGTCTCTTCTGAATAATGTCATGTTCTCTTATTCAGCCTTCTCTTTTTATTTCCCATTACAAGTTGCAAAATTGTTGCACTAGATTTTGACAGAATTTCAAAAAATTCAATTTTAAAAGTCTTCCTTTTCCAAAATACAAATTATTTTGTAGCTAATGAATTAATAAGATGACTAAAACATATATTTATTTATATGTAATCATTCTGAACCTGAAATGGCACCAAATAGGCTAACATAGGTTTCTATCAAAAGTCATCTCTAACTTTCAATCAAAACTACTGACTTTCTATCGAAAGTACTTTGGTAAATGGTTAAAAAATGTCAAATCATGAAACTACTTTGGATAGAAAGTAATTTCAATCAAAACTAATTTCTATCGAATGTAGTTTCTATCAAAAGTTGCTGGTTATAGGCCATTTGAAAAGTTTGACATAAATCTATAGTTTTCATGGCTTCCAGGATCAAGCACACGACTCAAATGGAAGAATAAGGAGACATCCTTTTGCATCACACAATTACTCTAAACTATCTTTCTAACGAATATAGATTTGACAATTTTTGAATTAATTAGGCGTATGTTATTTGACGTGCATCAAATGTAGTTTTTTTATCGAATATAAACCTCCAAGTTTGACATTAAATAAAAAATAGTAGAAAAGAGATTTTTTTTTGAAAAATAATAGTGCCCTCCAGCTTCGAGTCTACTTTCTATAAAAAAAAAATTCAATTTAGATAAATACATAATAAGTTATAAACTATGCATCAAGGTATATCAAAATTGTAGTTTACTCTACTTCAAACGTTCATAAAATATGAAAAAATCATGATAAAATCATCAAACCAATTGCATTCCCTCTATATGGATGTTAAAAAACTAAATTTAAAAGAATCCCATTGATATCTATTTTATAAAAAAAAGTTATGCTCTATGAAGTCAATGTAACTTTTTGAAAATGATGTTTTCAACAACATAGCAGTTTTCATGGGAGAAAAAAAACCATTCAAATAAATTAAAAAAGAGATAAAAATATATTTAGAATCTAGATAGAAAATCCTAAAATACTCTAGTTTACTTCATCTTCCAATTTCAAACAGTTTAACGACAATATGCATCCGAATCTGAATTTTTTTTTTCAAAATATACACTTCAATGTATGTTTAGGAAAAAAAGTGTAACCCACTATTGTGGGTTCACCTAGTATGTAACGATTCACTTTATTACCAACATAAACACTTTCAAGGGCCAAAATTACATCAAACACATGTAGGAGTTATCATTTTTTTTTTAAAGAAGTTAGAAGTTTTTTATTGTTAACAAAACTTTTTAATTAAGGTGTACCTATTCATCAAGGGACATTTTGTTTCAAATAGGGTAGTTCTTCTATACATAAGGAAGTTTTTTTTAATCTTTCAAAACATATTTTTGTTATCATTACCACATGTTATGAGATTTCTTATTATAAGAGGAATTTTCAACCTTTATATTTTCTTCTATACTTTATTTTACTTAATACAATGACCTTATTACGGTTGTGAAAATAATAAAAATGCATGGTCTTTATCTAAGCTTTACTTTTTGTTTTGTTCAAATATTTAGCTTGTAGCAGACCACACAAAAAAATAAAATTATCCCCCACCTCACTCCCACTCCTTTACCTCCTATAAATTACTATTAACGATTGGATACAAGACAAGAATGGTTGAATAATTTGTGAGACACTAGAAGCACCATGATGACTAATCCTCCTTTAATTCATTAGATAAGTGCAATTGAATAGGATGCAAAAATCTATAACATTTGGTGATTTATATAATAGAGATAACTATATAAGAATATTTTTTATAGAATTCTCACCCTTAAACTAGTGTTTAATAAATTTCATTATGGTCCTTGAATGCTTGGATGGACTTTTCTACCTATGAGAAATTATGAGTATAGAAATAATGAGATATATTCCTTAATCCATTGCATGAATTTCTTATTACAAATGAATTAAAAGGAAAATTAATATATTTAATATAAAATAGAGTAAATTTGCTCATAGGAAAATTGTAACTGTGTGTGCTTCAAAGTGACCTCTAAATTAGGCACAAACACAACATGGTCATTGCTGAATCATCGAATTTACGAAAATGAACATGAATGGTTCATTCCACAAATTTTATTGAATCGACCTGTTGCCTCCTATTTAGTTGGGGTTTTTCAATTACTCTCAGAATGAGAGCCAACAACCATGACCATTGCTAAAATGGAGGATTTGAAAGCATTATAAAAACCGAAATACTATGTATTCTATATGAGATGCAATTACAATTTAAGAATGGAAATGCATGTTTTAATCTAAGAACTTGAAAGGATGATAGAATTAAACTATTAGATACATAAGAAAACTAAGTTAATATGCAAAGTTCCATTACTCTAAATGAAATTATGCTAATTATGTTAATTATGCAACAAAAAACTTAGAAATGAGAGAAAATTGAGACTAGAAATCGCTATAATTTTGATACTCTAAAAGGTTGCCTCTCCAATGAAGAAAAAGATGTCCATAATATAGAAGAGCCTGGAAAGAGGATGAAGATTTTATTGGAAAGAAATATCTGACTCTTCATATCCATGGAGGAAGGTGAGACAAAATTGAGAGAATTATTTAACTAAAGAAGGAATTATTACCACATAAGTGACTCTTCATCTTGAATTATGAAAATTCAATTGAGGATATTTCATCCTAATAACCAAATAATTATTAATTCCTTTTGATGTGTATCAGCTAAAGGAGGTGGAATTAATTTAATTTAAAAGCACTTAGGACTTTATAATTGAATTAATTAACCATAGTGATTTTTAGCTAATAAACCATGAAAAATTAGGAATTAAATATAGTGTGATATTTATGCAAATTTGGGTTTTCTGCATTTGAGACTAAGTCAATTAGAGACAATTAGGAAGAATAATTTTCCTAGTACAATAGGACTTCGATGATGAGAATTTGAAGAAATGCACCAAAATTGTTTAGAATTGTAAGGTGCTAATTTTGGGGTGTTACATTTTGCCCCTCTTTGAATTGATGTGTGAGCAGTGCATTGATTCAAAGAATAGTCTGATGTGATAGATGAATATTTCAAAAGTCTAGGTTAGGTTGCCAAGACATCGATCAGATCAAGAATTAGAACCACCTTTAGAATGAAGCATGATTCTCCAAAGTCTAAGTTAGATTGCAAAGACAACGGTCTGAATACCACTTGAGAGAAGATCAGAATCAGGGTTAGATTGCCCCAATGTCTACTGATAGCTGATGAATATTTAAGACTATCTATAGAACCAGGGTTAGATTTCCCTAATATGAAGGTTAGCCCTCTGAGATCTAGGTTATGTTTCCTAGATAATGTTCTAAAGAGATTTTGAGAGCCATCTTCAGAACGAAGCATGAATTTTAGGAATTAGGGTTAGATTGCCCCAATACCCAATGATATTTCCAAGAATCATCTCCAGAACGAAGCTTGATCCTTGAGGATCCAAGTTAGATTTCTCAGATACCTAGAAAGATAGATGACAAGATGACAAGCTGTGAGGCATCAAGATGCCCCTAGAGATTTAAGAACATGGAATATCCAATTTTGACCATAAGGTACGAAAAATTGAATATGCGCCAAGTGATGAGATGCCCCTAGCAATGGGTCTTTTCATTCAGATCAGATTGATTCGAGAATTATGCAAAAATATTCAATGATGTAATCATCCTGCCCCTATGGGAGAGAAATTGAAAGATGACACGTCATAATGATGATTGAGAGTGAGAAATTGTAGATATAAATAAGATCAAAGATCAGAGGAATTCAATAGAAGACAAAATCAATTTAGAGCAATTGAGAGGTCCTGTTGACTAGGTTTGACCATAGTTGACTTTGATGAAAATATTACAGAACTCAAGAAAATGATGACAAGAGATGATTCTGAGAAGAAAGCAATGTCAAAAAGCCGACTGCACAAGCGTCGGAGCATGTCGGTCCCAAAATTTTAAAACGCGATTTTGAGCTACTTAGGAGTGTCAGATTTTTATTTCAATCATGAAAAATGGATTTAGAACTAGACACTTGTGCAGTCAAGAGGAATCTAGGAAAAAAGAGGAGGACCTTCGAGGAATGAGAAGCCAATGAAGAGAGTACCAAAACTGTCGCTATGCAAGCTTAAAATGGGAATGCAAGCCTAAGCTAAATGCAACCCTAAGACTTGGTTGTTCGACATATCACATAATTTTCATCATCGAGTATTTTGGAACATCAGAGTCAATACAATCCTTACTGGTGCCACTGCAACCATAAGAATATGAATATGACTTTCATCAGATAAAATGTAGGAAATGAACATAAGCACTAGGGCATGAAAGCCAAGATGACTTGAACATTGTTTCCAGTTTGATATAGTAAGAGTACATAAGTAAACAAATAGAGAAATAAAAGTCAAGGAGATAGTTCCAACCTCCCCTTGGCATTAAAATAAACAAGATCAAGGGATGTGAGGCTTTTCCACCTTAATGCAGAAGCTCTTATCACATACACCCTATTTATTCAACATTGTTGGATCATCAAAACCACACCCACAAGCAGTAGACAAAGAAAATATCAATGAAATTCATGAGAAAAGATAGCATACAAAAAGAGATTCAATCATAGCTCAGCATGTCTCAAAGTTCATAAATGTGCCTATGTTTGGGGCGTTGAAAAAACACCATTGTGCTTGTGAGTGCATTGTGTTTGATTGCTATCGAGAGATGTTTAATTTGCGATATTTGATGTGTGTTGAAAAAACAAAGATGTGTCCAAAGAGAGTGTTGAAAAACACTATTTGATTGGGGTGTTTAAGAAACACTAGCTTGTGCTAGTAGATAGTTGTCCTTTAGAACTGACAAGATTACTGACTCGAGTGTAAACCGAAGATACAATCAAAGTGGGGAGCCATGCCCCCGAGTAAGAAATGGATTGATGTCAAATATGTAGATAGCGAGTCGATGCAAGAAATATTAGTAGTATAGCGACAGTAAGAAGATGCAATGAGAACCACTGGTGACTGATGCGAGAGAGATTCTCAAGTATAAAGATCAATGTGAGATTTAGGCATCAGTAGGAAGACTCAGTGAGAACAACTGGTGACTGATGCAAAGAGGAGAGAGACTCCAAAAGATAGGACAATGCCCCCTAGACTGGGAAGATGCCCCCAAGTGTGACCAATTTCAATCCATGTGAATTTGAGAAAAATCTCGAAGATGACTAAGAGCGAATGCATGAGCAAACTAAAACAGGAAAGAAAACTAAAGCGGGAAAGCAGACTGAAGCAGGAAAGCAGAATAGCAAATTTCCAGAAAGCCAAGAGATGCCATGATTGATAGGGAATTATGGAACAAGAGGTGCCTATTTACCAAGTTTTCACCATCTTGGAAGAAATTATATTTTTGCTACCATGACGCTTGTTTACCAGGTTTTCATCAATGACACATTTTTCTCTTTTTCTCTTTTTTTGTCTCTCATTTTTTCAATTTTTTTGTATTTTTTCATTTTTTGATTTTTTTGGTATTATCAAGGTGCCTATTTACCAGGTTTTTACCAGGATAATAGATACATCAAAGCGCCTATTTGCCAGGTTTTCACTAAGATGATCATTTTTTTAGGACATTTTGCAATTTTTAGGATTTTCTCATAATAGAGTATGTACATGAGCATTCAGAAGACATCTCAACTCTAGAACTTCTTTAGATGAAGAGTGTGGATAGGCTCTTTGAGTTGTTCCCCCTCTATGGTGGAGAGCTGATAAGCGCTAGACCCAAATATTGCAGTGATAACATACAGACCAAGCAAGTTTGGTTCAAATTTTCCTTTCTGGACCCGCTGTTGTTGATTCTTGGGATTCTCTCTTAGGACGAGATCACCAAATTAGAATTTCCTTGGTCTAACCTTCTTGTTGTAACTTTTAGATATTCTTTTCTGATATGCTTGGTGATGATCGAATGCCACTTTCTAACGTTCATCTAGTAGTTTAAGCTCTTGAAGCTGAGATATTATGATATCATCATCAGTAATGAGGCCCTTCAGAGAGACTCGCAAGGTAGGAATCTCAACATCAATAGGAAGCACTACATCTACACCATAAACTAGAGAAAATGGCATGGACCCTATTGGTGTCTGTATACTTGTGCGGTACTCCCATAAAGCAGGATTAATCTAGAGATGCCAGCCTCGTCCTAATTTGTGTACTGTGCGGTGTAAGACTTTTAGAATAGTCTTATTTGAAGCTTCCTCCTATCCATTACCATTGGGATAATAGATAGAGGACCAGTGCTGAATGATTATGAAATTAGTGCATAATTGTGTTAGATCTTTGTTCTTGAATTGCCCCCCATTATCAGTGATTATTGATGAGGGTACACCATATCTGCAAATGATGTAGTTCAGTATAAACATGGTCACAAACTTGCAATCAGCTATAATGAGAGGCACTGACTCGACCCACTTGGTGAAATAGTTTATAGCAGTGATGATGTATTTATGTCCCCTTGAAGAAGACAGATGTATCTGAACCACTAATTCAAAGGCCCATTGCTGAAATGGACAAAAGATGAGAAAAGGAATGAGCTCCTTAGTAGGAGCTGTTCAGGTTTAGAATTGTCACCCTAACTTAGGCATTAGGGCTACACAACAATTCCATCATCACAATGGAAACTTCCTCCAACTGTGGGTGAACTATGGATGAGGAAGAGTCTCCGGGTTCTAGGCCGGTTCCTATCTGATTTGGGATATCACCTCCTGATTTGTAACTTAGTAGGGAAAGGGGAAAAAGAAACTTTAAAACTAGAAATAGATAGGGGTGATACACCAAGAATGAATTTAGACTTTACAAAAAGATGAATTTCAATCCCGACTCATGAATGAATACTTTAACAATTTGAATCTCTATTCAACATATAGGTTAATAAATTCATGCTATCAGGGTTCTACTACAAACAGCTTGGAGAATTAACAACATACATTTCTCATGCAAGGCCTCGGGGCAGCTAATTTTCTTGAGAAGGAACAAAATTTTATTCACTTCCTTCAGATAATAACCAATTTAACACTTGCTAGAAAAGATAAAACAAGATTCGATCTTGAAAAAAACAAGTACACAAAATGGGAGCCAAAGAATCTGGTTCATTTCTTTAAAAATCTGACAAGATGATTACAAAAATGGCCTTCAAAGCACCTAGGAGCGATATGCTCACTAAAATGCCCTCTTTTCCAAAATCTGCAACCTCAATGGATACAAAATGCATATAAAGGTCTACAGGATCAAATAGTTCACTGAAAGCACCTGTTTTCTAAAATCTGAACCCCCTACCATGAAAATGAAGGTCCACTAAATAGCCCACATGGCTAATCTTGAAAATGAGATCTCCCTCCAAAAAGACCCTCTCAAACAGAAAGATAGTGCTAAATTAAAGGATTACATCATGCCTACAAATTAGCCTCAAACAAGTTCTCCAACAGGATCAAAACCCTAACTTTGAGGCATGATTAGTGCCCTAAATTCAGCCCCTAAAGACTCATTTCGAAAATGAGACTCCTAAAGTTGGCATTTTAAAAGATTTTCATCTTTT
>MU225791.1:667183-687399 GCA_018584345.1 Thuja plicata | reverse complement strand
TGCACAATGTAATGATCATTTATGAATATGAAAGTGTGAATTTGATCAAAACTTAGAGTACAAATAAAATCTGATAATATGAATGTAATAGTAATGTATTCATCTATATTGGTTGAACAGTAATGTCTAAAAGATGTATTTTTATGCAAATTTTACTTTTTCCCCACATGTAAAAATTTGGGTAACAGGAGCGTGGATCAAATTTCCATGAAGCTGGCATTATTTACAGGATTTGGGAAATTGTGTAGCTTCTTTTTCCATATCCAGCCAATAGTAACCAGCTCTAATAATTTTACAAGCTAGTGTGAGACCATTTGAGTGAGACCCACATATACCTTCATGCACCTCTACTAACACTCTCTTAGACTCATCAGGTTCTAAACACCTAAGGACGGTACCGTATAGACCTTGTCTATATAAGTCATTAGCTACAATGACAAACTATGAAGCACTATAGATTAAGTGATGTTTCTCATTTGGAGTGTAAGTGTCAGGAATGATCTGGTCATGAAGGTAGGAGTAAATATGATGGTAGCGGGATGAGTCATGTCCAATGACTAAACAGATCATTCAGGATTCAAGGGAATTATAGGCAGGGTGGCATAATGTCTCCACTAGGAATTCATGTCTGAAGTCATTTTCTGGCATTTGTAACATGGAATCCAGAGTAGCCATGGCATCAAATTCTTTATTATCTTCCCTTGGAATTTGTTGGAAAGTAACATGCACAAAGTATTTCTTAAGATCGTCAACCATCTTCTTATAAGGCACTAGTTTTTCATATTTCGTTTGATAGATGTCATTCACCTGATTAATAACCAACTGTGAATCTCCAAAGACCTTTAGCTCATCGACATGCCATTCAATAGAAATATTTAATCCATTAATCAAAGATTCATACTCAGCAATGTTATTGGTGCAAGGAAACATCATTTTGTAAGCTTTGGGTAATGAATATCACTGAGGTGTAATGAACAAGATTCTGGCGCCTGACCCCTGCTGGGTGAATGATCCATCAAAGAACATGGTCCATGACTGATGTGTGAGAAGCATGATGGACTCATCTAGGAATTCAATCCTTAATGGTTGATGATTTGTAATAGGTACCTCAGCCAACTAATCTACAATTTCTTTCCCTTTGATGGCTTTTCTCTCGACATATTCAATATCAAATTCACTAAGGAGCATGACCCATTTAGCTAGTCTACCTGTGAGGGTAGCTTTACTGAGTAAGTACTTTAATGGATCAATTTTTGCAATGAGCCTTATAGTGTGAGCAAGCATGTAGTGTCGTAACTTTTGGGAAGCTAATACCATCGCCAAGAAAGCTTTCTCAATGACAGAATACTTTATTTCATAGGAGACCAATGTTCTGCTAATGTAATAGATTTCTCTTTCTTTATTATTTTGATCTTATTGAGCCAATAGAGCACCTAGAGATGTTTATGTAGATGAGATGTATAAGATTAATGACTTCCCATGAATAGGAGGCATTAATATAGGTGGATTGGCTAGATATTGTTTGATTTTTTGAAATCCTTGTTCACATTCTTTGTTCCATTCATAGGTCACACCTTTATGTAGAGTTTTAGTAAATGGTTGTGACTTGTCAGCTAGCTGCGAGATGAAGCACCAGATAGATTGAATCTAGCCTTGAAGACCTCTAATTTTTCTGATATTGCAAGGTGGAGGCATTTCCATGATAGCTTGAACCTTTGTAGGATCCACCTTGATTCCTTTTGTGGAGATGATATAACCAAGCAATTTTCTTGAAGTTACTCCAAATGCACATTTCTTAGGATTAAGATGCAGTCCGAATTTTTCCATATGATCTAGTATAGGGCCTAGATCAATGAGATGTGCTTTCCTGCCCATACTTTTAGCAAGGGTGTCATCAACATAGTCCTCCATTGTTTTGTGCATCATGTCATGAAATATGGTAGTGACTGC
The DNA here is from genome assembly GCA_018584345.1 of Thuja plicata. Taxonomy (NCBI): domain Eukaryota; kingdom Viridiplantae; phylum Streptophyta; class Pinopsida; order Cupressales; family Cupressaceae; genus Thuja; species Thuja plicata. The sequence continues at coordinate 685,449 of MU225791.1, read as the reverse complement.
TCTTTGATACATGGTTCCAACATTCTTAAGACCAAAAGGCATAGCATTCTAGTAGAAAGTACCCCATGCACAAGTAAAAGTAGTCTTTTCTTGATCCTCTAGTGAAATTTTGATTTGGTTGTAGCCAGAGAAGCCATCCATTAAAGAGTGCATTTCGTATCCTGTTGTCATATCCACAATCATATCAATGTTGGGTAGTGGAAAATTATATTTTGGACACACCTTATTTAAATCCCTGAAGTCTATGCAGACTCTAATGGATTTGTCATGTTTTAGCACTAGAACTATGTTGGAGATCCATTCTGCATAGTCAATTTCTCTAATGAACCCATCTTTTAGGAGTTTCTCTAACTCTGCCTTGACAAGTAGAGCCATATGTGGATGCATCTTTCTAAGTTTTTTCTTGAATGGTTTTACTCCAGGAGCTATTGATAGGTGATGCATGATAAGATCGGGATCTACACCAGGCATGTCAGAGTATGTCCATGCAAATTTTATATTTTTCTCCTTGAAGAAATCTATGAATTCCTTGATTTCTTCTGCAGATAATGATTTAGCCACATGAATAATGTGTGGATGTTCTTTTGTACCTAGATTGATCGGCTGAGTTGGCTCAATTAGCACCAATGAGTGTTCTTGGAAATGACTCGGAAGCACATCAAGTATCTAATCCTCAGGTGCCTCAGAGAGGTTTTGACCTTCGGATACGTCTATTCTTTTTACTTTTTTGTCTCTGACACTGCCACAATGTGGTTTTCACCATCAGAGCGCATATTTTTCTTCTTTTTATTTTATGGCTAAGATACTTGATATCAGCCTCGGTCCTGTTAACACTTTCTTCACTAGTGGAGGACATTACAAGTTCAACAGTGTAAAGATAGCATGCTAGAGCATAGTTATTCTAGAATGTAAGGACTTCATTGGATGAGGAAGGGGAATTCTAGTCTATTAGCTCAGGATGTTGGAGTGAGAGAGAAGTGATGGGTTCAAGTGCATTCATGGTATAGTCATCAAAAGCGCTGACTAGTAAGCTAAGACATAGAGCAATCTCATCCAAAGGTGTGTTCAAATCCTTTTGAATCCCAGTGACCGAAGTAGAAGACACATTAACATTTATGGACTCAGACTCATTAGACCTTTCAGTAGACCCCTCACCTATGTCGAGAAGCTTTTCATAGGATCCTTCTGACAAACTGTCAAACTCATATTCATGAGAATCTGTGTCCAAACTCTGATTGGGATGTTTGCACCATGAAGGCTTGGGAGTACTTGCGACACCAGCCTGTTCTTGTGCCAACTACTCTTGAAAATCTGGCAGTATGTACCATTCACCTTGGAAATTAGGGTCTTGTAACACTTTCCATTTTTCATAGGTTAATACATCAAATGGAGTGGTTTTATCATAATCACTATTGGTCTCAGCTATACTGACACGTGGTACAAAATTATCTAGCTCAGCAAAGAATGCTCCCTAGTCTGGAGGAATGGGATAAGGAGAGAAATCCTCATCGGAGCTATCCTATGTAGTGTCAACTATAGCTGTGCCTTTAGGTTCTGGTGGAGGATCTAGTTTTGGCACAAATTTGTTAATCCCTAGATGGAATAGGATCTTCTTGAAGCCTAAACTAGTTGTGTCTTTCATCTTTTGACCTGTAGCTTTAATAGGTTCAACTAACCCATTACCATTCACTCCTATTGGACGGCTCCTTTTGTATCCAAAGCGTTTCATAATTTTAAGACCTTCACTATTGGGATCTAGTTCATGAGATGGAGTCATCTATTCAGATATGTCCTTTCCTTTGCAAAGCCAAGATTTAATAGATCTTTCATCATCTTCATCTTCTAATGGTGTTGAAGCCCATACAAAGACACCATCATAAACTATTTCAGGAGTAGTAGGAGATTTATTTTTCTTAGAAGGTCTCCCATAAGAACAAGGAGATGGAGGTAGAGCTGCTAATAATAGCACAGGTTCTATTTGATACCCCCCATGCCTATGTCTTTGATTTTCAAGGTCTGCTCCATGTCTCTAAGCTTGGCATCATTGAATTTTTTGTATTGTCTGTTAGTCAGAACAAGACTATCAGCTGACTGTGTGAGCGCATTACAAGAAGAGCCCATACTAGCAGGAACTGTCACTTCTGCACCTTGGAAAGGAAACTTAATGCACTAATGATATGTAGAGGGAATTGCTTGTATTTAATTGATCAACAATCTTCCTAGTAGGATGTTATATGAAAGAGGAAGGTCCAGCACCTGACATGTGACATCTCTTTCAACCGGTTTGACCCGAATGGGTAATACAACAAAACCTTTAGACTTTATTTCTTCTTCATCATAGGCCTTGATAGTAATTCTCTTGTGGGAATCTATGAAATCTTCATCATAACCTAGTTGAACAAAGTGATCAGAGAAAATATTGAGGCCAACACCATTATCAATAAGGACGCGGCAGACTAGTTGTTTTCCAATCATGACCTCCATATGCAAAGGAGTGTTATGCAGGTGACTAATCGAGTGATCATATTCTTATGAGAAGGAAAAATAGTGTGGTGAAGTCAAGTGACCCACCATGGATTGAAACTGATCAAGATTGATGTCTTTGGGGATGTTAGCCTCTGCAAGGGATTTATCCAGAATCTTCCCGTGAGCAGGCGAGATCTTCAACAACTCAAAGATGGTTATTTGAGTGTTGGTTCTTTGCAGCTAGTCCATAATTCTATAAATAGTAGTAGAAGGTGTGTGGACCAATTTTGTGGTCTTTTTGGCAGGGTCAACAATAGCTTTATCCATGGTTTGTTTTGTTTTGGATGTAGTAGTAGGAGACTCAGGACCCTTGATAGTGATCTTAGCGCGGGATCTCGTAACAATGTTTGCGCATTCCTGAGATGTTTTAGATTTAGACGAGCAAGACCTAGGGCATCTCAAGACAAATGGGGTCTTAGTCTTAGGAACATCCCTGCTACCCTTAGTAGTTATCACACCACAATACTCCACTTCAATAGGATCAATCATGTTGATGACATTTTCATAAGTGGCATGTGTGTATTTAACCTTGGCATTGTTATTCTTAGCATTGGAAGACTCACCTTTCTCGTGATGAGGAAAGGGATCTTTAAATGCCTAGTGATCCAAATTCTTATTATGATTTTCCACAACAATAACCTCATTATCAATCAAATCTTGGACTTTATGACGCAACTGAAGACAAGTAGCAGTCTTATGACCCTTGTTTTAGTGATAGTCATAGTATGTGTTGTCGTTCCACTAATGGGGTCATGGTTGCGGATCATATAGATGTTTTTCCAAAGGAGTGAGAATCTTATTTTGTAGAAAAGTCTTGAAAATGACATCAAGTGGTTCTCCCAGGGAAGTAAATTCATGCTTGGGTCGAGGGGCCCAAGGTTTGTTGGCAAAGAATCTAGAAGGTGGTTGAGTATTTTTTGTATCCTTTTCTATAGCTTTGGTTGCTTGTATACTAGAAGTGAGATTGAAGACATGTTTTGAAGGAGCCGGGGTCACATTATCAACCACTCCATTCACAACATCTATATTCTTGTTGACAAACTTCCCTTTATCTTTGTTGGAAGAGGAGGAACCTTGTTTGTTGTCTTTGTATAAAGTCAACTCCCCTTTCTTAACCATGAACACCTCTATCCTCACAACTTGCTTAATCGTGCTATCAAAATTAAGGGGATCTTGAATTTGTACTTGATACCCAAAATCAGGAGTGGGATTATCCAAGATATCGAGTTTCTCAGATTCTGGTATTTTACGAGGATATTTAGTGCAACGTTGTCTTCATCTCTAGAGAAATGTCTGGAATGGCTCCCCTTGTATTTGCTTGAGATTGCAAAGGTCCCTGATGTTGACAGGATGCTGTATGTTGTGAGAATAATTATGTATAAAGAGATTTGCAATCTCATAAAAAGTCTTGATGCTAGTGGGTAGTCAAGAAAACCACTCCATGGCAGCTCCACCCAAACTTCAGGGAAAGAGATGCATCAAATAGGTTTGATCATGAATAAAATCCATAGATAGGGCACCAAATTCTCTCAGATGGTCCTGAGGATCGGTGGTACCCAATTATTTATCATATTTAGGGAGTTCTACACCTTTGGGAAAAGGTGACATAGGAAGACTCCTATCAAAAGGAAAAGGAAAGATGCTCTCCATCGTGAATTGTTGTGTGGGTTTGTCCTTATCCTTCATAAGTTGGCTAATTTGATCTTGCATATCTTGAATCACCTTATGCAATTTGGTAGTCCCACTCTCTTCTTCTTTAGCCACAAGTTTTTCCACTTAGAAGTTTAGGGGTAGCTTAACTCCTTGTTTTTCCAAATCTAGAAAATATTTCTCTTTATCTTCTGCAAGGAGTATTTCCATCATCTTGAAGAGAGCCTTATTAGATTTTGCAGCATCTATGTCATTTTGAGTTATTGGCTCATCATCATTGCCAAGGATCTCATAAATGATTTGACTCTTATCTTGGCCCTAGTCATATGGAGGAGGGTGATGGTGATGTTGCTCCTCTTGTTGACCCTGATCATTTTTAGATTGGTCATTGACCCCACTACATTGACCTTGTAAGTAATCAAAAGGATTTTCCATGTCGTTGATGTGAGATTGTGTCGTGTGCACAACTTCAGTATGAGTGTGAGTATTGAGTTGAGAATTCATGGTCAATGTAACTCTTGGCAGATCAAAGGGGTTGATAGGATTGAAAGGATTGATATGTTCAAAAGGATCACTAAGGTAGCGAGGATCGTCAATAGGGTCAACCCAAACAGGTGACTTTCTGAAGCTTTGTTGATATGAAAGAAATGGATTTTGTTGATCTTGAAACAAAGGATTAGAGCATAGCTAGAATAGTGGTTTCTAATTCAGACTCAGATCTATACTGAATAGGGATGAGGAATGTGAGGATCCCTTTTGACTATCAGATTGAACAATGGGTTTAAAATGACCTTTTGCTTGATTACAAGGTTTACTTCTACCTATTCTGGAACCACGAATGGGAAATATATTGCCGCTTCTAGTCGTAACAGGCATGGACAAAGATGAAATGAGAGAAAACCTAGGACCTAACTCAGAACTCTGTCTCTAGAAATAGGAAAAAGGAGGTAATAGGCTAGAACAGCCAAGATGTGAGATGCACCTAACACAAATCATCAAGAGTATGGCTAGAACAGCTGAGATGTGACTATCACATCGCAAGGTACAAAAGCACAGAAAGGTATGACAGAGAACAAAGAGACAAAATGAGTTTGAGCAAGAATCGATTGGTTCACAACTTGAGACAATCAGTTTCAGACTGCAGACAATAGGGAAATAGGCAATTAGATCCCAGACAAAAGTCAGATCAGGCAAAAAGATCAGCAGTCAACAGGAAATAACTCATTATTTTAGGACACCAGAGGATAGATTCGCGTGAGAAAGTGTTTTTTTGCGCGAGGAAACTTGTAACTGCACGTGAAAAAATGAAAGCTCGCGTGAGGAAGTGCTCAATTTTATGAAATATCGCATGAGAAAACTCCAGATTCTGATAGACCAGCTCAATTTTTGAGATAAAAATCAAATTTTGAGACATAGTCAGGATTGTTCACTAAAAAAATTTCTAGATTTAAGGCAGTTTTATGACAGTGTAGATCAATAATCTCAGTTTGAATATGACAAGCGTTAATAGACACAACATTTTGATCAGATAATAGTGACGCAAGCAGTAGTCACAAACACTTCTACCAAGGACAAAGCAACTTGGTAGAATCATGGGAGTCTTTTTTTAATCATGATTGGATAGTTTAAGACTCGAAACAAACACTTAGTTATCCCTACAAAAAAAATGGTAGAGAAGACAAAATATGTGCCCAGCTGTCTTATGCGTATGTGTGCACCTCACACAACAGTGTCACCCCCGAGAGGGTGCCTGTGTTTTTGGTGTTTCCAAGGACTAAGTATATATGTTCAAAGGTTACCCTTAAAGTAGGGGCCAGCATCATATACCACTTCAAGCATCTAGGTGCATACCTATGTCGATAATCTAGGGGAGAGATTCTTCCCTCTCCCTGTGCATAGATTATGTCTTCTTTCAGAGGTGATCTGGGTAGGCATCTAACTAAGAAATTTTTTAGTGGGCTTCCATTCAAAATAAAATTTAGTTCCTTGATACAAGGCTGGGACCTCACGGCCACACCAACACTTGAAAGTCATACACCCCTGCAAGCAAGGCTTGGAGAGACGCCGCTCAGTACAACAAGCAAGGCTTTCTTAAGATGATAGTCAAATCATGAGAAATAATTTACCATGGCCTTGGAGTCTTTGGACTCAACAAAGAAATATTTATTATAGTGAGGTGGAATCACTGGTGATAGGTGTGTACTCACTTGGCTTGTTCCCAGAGGTTCAACTTCCGGCAGGCCCTCTAAAGGTGACACAAACTTGGCTTGGATTTGAGGGTCTAATTTTCTGATTCTCTAAAAGAGAGAAGAGCATACTTCTCTACCTCTTCACCTTACCCAAACATGCAAGACATATTCATCACCGAGATAACTCTCCTCCAACCAATTCACAAGCCTTTGGGTTTTTGATTCTCTCAAAGAGAGAAGAGCATAATCCCCTAACAAGTGAATGTGCTAAAGGTTCATTGATCTTTCCTTGCTTCCCTAGGTCTCCATCATGCTAGAAATGTCTGGGTCTCAGATTCATCCATGGGCATCACTTCTATTTAATGAAGAGCCTATTCCCCTATTTTTCTATCAAGACACCTAAGAAATTTTAACAAGGCCCTATTTATGCTATGTGAAGAAAGCAAAAAAACAAGCACAACATTTTTAGAATAATCTTTGACAATCATCCTGCAAGCAAACTGTTAGCAAGTTTGTATCTTTGTCAAGTGACCTACAGCCCACTGTTATGTTGTCATAAAAATTAAAAAAATAATAAACAACAGCATGTTAGAATGGTCAGAAAAATAGAAACAGTACTTGCAAAATAGTAAAATTTTTAAAAAATTGGCCTTGAGTCTCACGCGAGGAAGTACTAGAATTCCCGCAAGGAATTGCAAGGCTTCACATGAGGAAGTGCAAACCTTCACGCAAGCTACTCAGAATTCTCATGCAAGAATCCATACACAGAAAAGTATGACCGTATGGAAGAGCACAAAAAATTATCAGAAAAGAATTTGAGAGTGAGGTCAGAAATCGGTTTTCTGCCCCACGGTGGGCACCAAAATGTGTGTGCTTGAAAGTGACCTCTAAATAGGGCATAAACACAACATGTTCATTTCTCAATCATCAAATTTGTGAAAATGAACATGAATGGTACATTCCACAAATTTTATTGAATAGACCTATTGCCTCCTATTTAGTTGGGGTTTTTCAATTACTCTCAGAATGAGAGCCAACAACCATGACCATTGCTAAAATGGAGGATTTGAAAGCATTATAAAAACTGAAATACTATGTATTCTATATGAGATGCAATTACAATTTAAGAATGGAAATGCATGTTTTAATATAAGAACTTGAAAAGATGATAGAATTAAACAATTAGATACATAAGAAAACTAAGTTAATATGCAAAGTGACATTACTCTAAATGAAATTATGCTAATTATGCAACAAAATTCTTAGAAATGAGAGAAAATTGAGACTAGAAATTGCTATAATTTTGATACTCTAAAAGATTTCCTCTCCAATGAAGAAAAAGATGTCCATAATATAGAAGAGCCTAGAAAGAGGATGAAGAGTTTCTTGGAAAGAAACAGTTGACTCTTCATTTCCATGGAGGAAGGTGAGACAAAATTGAGAGAATTATTTAATTAAAGAAGGAATTATTGCCACATAAGTGACTCTTCATCTTGAATTATGAAAATTCATTTGAGGATAATTCATGCTAATAACCAAATAATTATTAATTCCTTTTGATGTGTAATATCTAAAGGGGGTGGAATTAATTTAATTTAAAAGCACTTAGGACTTTATAATTAAATTAATTAATCATAGGGATTTTTAGCTAATAAACCATGAAAAATTAGGAATTAAATATATTGTGAGATTTATGCAAATTTGGGTTTTCTGCATTTGAGACTAAGTCAATTAGAGACAATTAGGAAGAATAATTTGCCTAGTACAATAGGACTTCGAAGATGAGAATTTGAAGAAATGCACCAAAATTGTTTAGAATTGTAAGGTGCCAATTTTCGGGTGTTACAGTAACTACTTATCCCTATAAGTATGCTCTATATATGCCTAGTTTTTAGATAATGACAAACCAATTGCACTCCATATAGATAATAAGTAAGAATTTGTCATAACTTTAAGCATTGTACAATATTACAAGTCACTCACTTGGATTTCCTTGTAGCCTTGTTTGTCTTAGAAATATGACACCCAACCACATTTTACTGATTGATTGATCATCTTAACCTAGTTGACTTAGTCTAACCAAAAGGTCAATGGGAGCTAGGTAACTAGTCTTTTGTATGTCTAGAATTCTCAAGAAATGCATATTTATTTCTAAAAATATCTTAAAACTCAATGGATTGTTGGTTATTTAAATACATCTTTCCTCCCAATGAGCTACCTTGGAGATGATATAAGACATAATCTGTTGTAACTTACCTTAGTAATGCTTCTTCTTTGGTGAGACACATGACTTATTAAAAAAGCCTCATTGCATGGTTCATCCTTAATATTTCAATTATATAGTTAATAGATTATAAGAACCAAAAAATTCAAATAAACCTAATCTCTTTGGAAAGGTATATGCATAAATAAGTTCAATTGTAGATAGTTTTTTGTCAAACTTGTAGAAAAATATAAATCACATTAATCTAGAACACTAGTTAATTAATAAGGTGGTAGGAATTCTTAGATGGCTATCCTGATTTATCTTTTTGCAAGGTTAATAGTCAATAAAATGAATCCCATATTGAACGATCTTAAATTATTTAAAATTTGTCCCTTGGACTAGAACTGAACCTACATGGGAAATCAAATTCCAAGGTAAGACATAGATATACACAACATTTTCAAAATACAAGATATTATATTTTCAAGGATCATGTTGAAGTGCTATGTAGAAGATTTCTCAAAGTATCCTATATAGAAAATTTTGAAAAAAATAGCAATCATTGAATCAATTTGAACCCAAAATTTAGTTTTTAAAATATATATATATATATATATATATATATATATATATATATATATATAATTTTTAAAAACTATATATATATATTCAAATTTAAATAAATCAACATGATTGGTCACCATTATATCATTGAACATAATAGGAACAACATTTCATCCCTTGTTTTTGCTTTTTTTTTGACTTCTTCATCTCTTCTGTGGAGCACAACAAATAATACATAACACTATCTATATTTGAAAATTCTACGATGACTCCAAAACATCTCTTGAAACAACTTTACCTAGAAAATTCAATTTGAAAGAATAGAACCACATTCAACCTAGATTTATATTGAATACTGTTTAAGTTACACTATATCAACATGTTTAAAAGTAACTACAAATATAGAAATGTATGCACTATATAAGTGTGTGATATCAAGTACATACCTATTGAAATCTATCTTGACATATGATTATAATCACTCTAATTCAAAGGAATGTATTCAGATATTTCCTCAACTTTTTTGTATGTCTATGCAAAGACACATGCAATTTATTTTAGCAGTCCATTTATCAAATGTTACAAGGGAATGATAGACCTTTCAGTGTTGAATATATAAAATATCTCATATCACATATAATAACTTTAAAGGTTAGATTTGGATGGTCTTTTAAATAAGGTTTTAACAATGGGGATTTGCATATAAAAGAGACCCTATGCCATATTCAACCATTTACATTTAATTGTTATGATAAGGAATGTAAAGCTGGAAATGTTTGCAAAGAATAATGGAGAAAAATACCTACCTCACATCATAGAAGATCTAAAAATACCCCTTTTTTGGTGCATGTGTTGATTTTCTAGAAAATCTGCAACCGGATCTGGAACAGAAACATAAAGACAAAGAAAACCTAGAAATTGTTTTCCGATTTGGACCAGTTCTGATTTTTACCCAGAAATGAATGTCACCTTTGACCCAGAATTTCTGATTCTGACCCAGAACAAAATGTTGATTTTGACCTAGAACAAAATTTTGATTCTGACCCATAATATCCAATTCTAACCTGCAACTCCCAAAACAACACCTATAAATAGCTAAAAAAGGGGGTTTTGGGTGGCTATATAGGGTTTTACCTTAGTCAAACCCCCATTTTGGTGGTTTCCACCTCCATGAATAGCCAATTGTAATAGAATGTATGTGTGTGCTTCTCTTAGAAAGAGCTTTGAATGTATAATGCCAATATCTAATCCTCTAGATTGAAACCCTAGCATGAATTGAAAATGAGAGAGAAATGCATAGATTTGAATATGATAAAGAAGAATACCAAGCCCTCAAGGGTAAAGTATTCCTACCAAACTCACAATCCATAGTTGCTACCCCATGATAGTATCTTTTGAATTCTTGAATGTTGTAAATGGTAGATCCAAGAAGGAAGGAAGAACTCTTTCTTTCTCCAATGGAGATCCACAATAGCTTGTCCATAAAAATTCTTGTATGTATTAAGGCATAATCATATCCTGTCCTTCTATATCATCCTCTTTCATTCTTGCATCATCATTGTTATAGATCAAAAGGCCTTATGATTAAATTTTTCCAAGAATCATGTATTATTTTCAAGTGCATATTGAATCTTGAAATTTGAACTTTGCAGTTCAAGGTTCAAAGTTCAATTTCCCATTTTTTGTTTTATATCCCCATAAGCATTATGTTGGTTGTATTTCCTGTTTTGGAGTTTGCCCTATGAAATTTTTGAGATGCCTATCATTCAGATGCCCAGAAGCTTGAAATCATGTTTGAAATTGTTTACATACCTCTGCAAGTGATTCTTTAGCCCTAAAACTCTTTGAAAATGTGAGAAAAACCTAAGCCCTTAGGTCATTTTTATTCGAAATGAAAAAATCCCCAAAACTCCCAAGCTGTTTCTATTTCTACATTACCTTTTTCATGACTTAAGTTTAAGTTTATTTGCATGTGCTTATTTATTAGTTTCCATGTCTCGTAAGAAAAAATGAATATTCCTTATGATCTGGAGACTTGGAAAAAATCCTTGCTCGTGTAGTCTAATAATGAAATAGAATATGCTGAAATGGTTATGAGACCTAGCATGGAAGGTTGATTTTAAGATAAGATCTGATGGTAGTCGCGTTATCTCTTGATGAAATCATAGTTAGTAATCTTATTTGGTGACTTCAAGATTACTCAGTTTCGTTATCTCCTGATGTAACCTATGGTCATGAGTATTGTTCATGATTTAAATGAAAGAACTAGAGATTTAGCGACAACTGTTGATCAAAGATTTAATCCAATGACAATCGGGAAGTCTCCTGATTATAAATGTGGTTTAGAAATTATCATACGACATGGAGCTTCAATGGTCATTATGTCTCTAGATAAACCAAGGATTAGATATCAGATTAAATAAAGGTGTTGTCGCCTAGTCGCATGATGAAAGATGAGTTAAGTTAAAGATTAAGAGATTCAATGATAACCATTGATTTTTGATTTATTCTTACAGTAGTCACATGGTCGCTTGATAAGATTGAAAAGTCAAAAGGTATCTAGTGATCAGGAGACAAGAGGAAAAGGTAAGACACGCATCCATTTATCACTAAGTCTAATGAAAGATTAGGGTTTTTAATAAAAATTATGAGACTTAACGACAACTGTCAGATATAAAGGAAAGAAAGATCAACGGTAGTCGCGTTGTCTCCAGATACTGATTATGAAGATGAAATAATCACATGATTAAGATATTTACAGTGTTTATTTGCATTGTCTCTGGATGAAATATGAGTTAAGGAAATTGACCAGTGACATAGAGAAACTGCAGTTGCCTAGTGTCCAGATGTGACCTAAGGTGAAGAACAGCTAAGAAATGCTTTAGTCGCAATGTCTCCATAAAAAAAAATTGTTAAGTTAAGAGATTAGGAGACATCGTGAAAACTGTTGATCTAATGATTGATCCTACGACAGCCACTAAGTCTTAGTAAGGAATTGTAGTTAGTAAGAACATCAAGCGACAAGGAGATCACTCAGTCGCTAGGTCGCTAGAAGTTAACTAGGGTTTAATAAAGACTTTTCTACGACACCATCATGGACAGTTGCTGACCAATCAGATTGTAGGGATTTTTACAAATGGAAAAAGTAGCCATAATATGAGTTAATGCAACTAATCAAATCTGATTTCAATCTCTTTTCAAATTCTATAAGGTTTTATATGCAAAAACATTCATCAAAAATTGATTACCTGATAGTTTGAATGCCACGGCTAGAACTAGAAATTGATGTTACAATGCGTAGAACTAATGAAGTTATTGAATTACTAGTTTGAAGAGATGTTTGCATTAAATCCACAATTATATGTAAGCTTGTCCATTATTGTTTCATTTTACCATCTTCCAAATTCTCAGAGCAAAGAGTTTATAGAGATTTCTATATTTTCTGAGAAGAGTTGATTTTCCAGTAGTTAGTGAATTCAAAAGGTGATTTAGTGATTCAGAGTTTGATAGAGATTGTGATTTGTAGTACTCTTAGTGATTGAATTCAAATTTGCAGAAGATTTCACAGTTGGCGGTGAGGGTTTTCAAAAAGATTTGTTTCAATATTAGTTAAAAAAGGTATTAAGAACATAATAGAAATGAGCCAAGCATAGAGTATGGCATCCACTAGTGGAAGAAGTGACAATGTCAATGATGAATCAAAGGGAAAGAGGAATTATTCTGATGAATTTCTCACTTTGCTACCAGGGTTGAGCCAAAATAGAAAGGTAAGTGCTGATACCTTGATTGATGATTGTCTTATGTAAGGGATGCAAAAACCCCATGTTCCTCAGGATATTCATTGTTCAATTACTTCTTGAACAATAGTGATGGTCCCATGCCAATCTCAAACCCTTGGACCTGTGGGCTTGCCAGTTTAATTATTCATCTTTGTAGATGTTGACTTTATCTTAGAATTGGCTAGTATATATGATCCCCTAACCAAGACAATTAAGATTGATGATGAAAAACCCTTGCTTAAATTAGACTGAAATACATTCATGAAGGCCTTCAATGTCTACTACCCCATGGCTACCAAAATAAATTTGAAGAGCCTAGAGAATAGATATACTAGGGAGTTTGGCATTGCTTCCAAGTTGATTAAGGACCACCATGTTCCTAGGAAAATGAAGGCCTACATAGTATCCCTACCATGAGCAGCCCCATATTTCTATAAAGGCCTAAATTTTTACATCAAATACATAGAATATGGATTATGCAGAGTACGTGGAAAGGATGCTGGAGCTGAGAGAATCACCTCAGACATTCTGATGATGGTGTTGGATATGCAGAGCCTCCATACCACTTCTAACTATGATTATATCTAGTATATAATAGATCAAATGCACCAGGGTTTTGTGGATATACAAAGTAAAAAGGATCACCCAAATTTTATGCATTACTAAATCCTCATGCATCTGATCCTATATTAGAATTTCCCAATAATCAACTGTCAATTCCTACAACCCTAAAGGTTTCATCATGGTCAGGCTAACCCTATTTATTTCTAGCTCAGAGTATGGAATTGTACTTCCAGAGAGAAGGAGTTTTGTGCCTTTGAAAATTGGATAATCTATCCAATTCTTAAATGCTTAGGTGTTGATAAGACCAGATTGCCTGTCAAGGTAATACAACTATTGAGGCCATGCCAATACTTTGACAAATGGCCAGGAGACCATAGCTAGGGGGATTTTATTATGAAAAGAACTTCACAATAATAAGGGTCTTTGGTTCCTCCCACCCTCCACATATTTTTCCATTTTATGTACCACCAAGGATATCTGCAATGGAGTTCATAAGATAGTTAATTCTGGTTGATAAGGAGCACTTAGCACCCACCACATAGAAAGGGAACATTTACCCCTAGGCAGTTCAATATTTACAATTTTACTATTGGGAAGAGGGATTTGGACCTAGTAAACACCTAGATGAATCATTATAGGATGAATGTAGCCCTATATAGATATGTTGATACAGAGGGTTTTATCCTTAGTGCTAAGAATTTTATAACACCAACTATCCCCTACACCAAAGGAAATAATGAGTGCATGGAGGAAGATTTAATTAGAAATATTCTAGAGGATGAGGAGGTGGATAAGAGGGCCATAAATTTCAATGAAATTATGGATTTGGACAGGCAACTTAAAAGAAAAGGAATGAAGTTTGGGGGTTTCTTCCCAAATTTGCCTTATTTAAAAAGGTTAGATGTCATGATTGAATTTCATGCTACTCTTTGCAATCAATTAGAGGAGGCACTAGTAGTTCCTAAGAAAGGGCATAAAGAATATTCAGAGTTAGAGTATGATGACAGTGATGAGGGCTATCCTTCACCCATTGCTTATCTAGATTATCAAGTAGTTACACAAGATAAAGTAGTAGAAGGTGTTAGCACTTTTTCTTGCAACACTTACCTAATGATGACAGTATACTTCATATACTTGAATGCAACCTCTTTTAGGCAAGAAAAAGGCTAATTGCTAAGGATTGGATAATATCCTTCTTCATTTTTGAGCTCCACAGACTCAGGTAGGTATTACCTTTTAAAGATTACTGATACTTCAGCCTATGTATTTGGTGGATTGTTTCATTCACTAGTTATGTACCTAAAACCTCACTGTAACAACTTATAGAATACTTTAGAGATTGCAATGATTGATCTGAAATAGAGTATTATAAGCCAGGCTATAGTTTTGATAATGTGAACCAATGAGACAAGGAATTTCATCCTTCTTCCTTTTGTTTTTAGGAGGGATAACCCAATGATTCACTCTCTAAAAAATCAAAAAAATGGACAATATTCTGCTGATATAAGTCCTTAATGATTTCAGCTCATTTGTTTCAGTAATAGATGTGTTTTGATTGAAATAATTTTGAATAGTTTTGAAAACTTGGATGATGATAGATTATCAGACCAAGACCTAGATCAGTGCCTATCCTTTCGGTTATAGAGTCAAAAAGCTTAAATTCTCACAGAAACAAAATATTGTAAGCTGCCTTACAACCTACATGCAATTAAGATAATTTGCCTTAAAAATTATCTAGTTACCTCTAAAATAATGTATCAAATCTTTAAATACTGATATGCTTCCCAAAACCACTCACAAAACTTAGTTCTTTACATGAAAGAAACTTGTAAGTAATTAGATAGTTACCTTGTAACCAAAATGCTTCAGACTGCCTTACAACCTTAAGCATAAAAAAGCATACACAGGAAATAAAGAGACAACAATAGAGAAGAGTAAAATTTCATCGTATTTTATTGATGTAATCCTTCTTTCATACATGAAAAAGCTTTGAAGCTTGAAAACATAGACACAAATTTAGAAAGACTGATTTTACAATATATTTCATCTCCCTTTTAGAGATACAACTCTCTTCTATATATATAGGTCTTCAACCATCTTGGAATCATTTTCAAAAGGATTCTACAAGCTTCAGATGGTCTCAGAAAAACCTAACCCTAAAACTATAGAAGAGACAAAAGAGAAAGAGAGAAGAAGCGGTGGAACGACCAAGTCAAAAGATGAAAATACATATTCTTTGTTCTTCTCCCGATCTGGCGACTTCATTCAAATTTGTATACATGGTAGCTGGTAGTATTTATGTCAAGTCTAGATGACCGTTCTTACATACTCACCTACACTTTCCTTTTGCAATAACTGACTTCTTTATCTTCAATAGTGAGGTGCCAAGTATTCACCCTTACTCATCATCCAAGACTTTTTCAACTGTTGGCTTCTTTCTCTTGGGCGTGGTCATCAATTCCCATGCTTTTACTTCATCATCTGATGGCCATTTGAAGTCTTGAGTACTTTGTATTTGTACCTTTTGCCTATCCCATCTAGCATTAGTGATGTTCTTAACATCTACTAGAAACTTGTTGATGTCAGTTTCTGCCTTGAAAGCTTCATCCAATATCTTATTGAATCCTTCTATATCCACATCTGTCCCCAAAATAAATGCCTCATCACTAGGAATTTTTCTATCAAATTCATTTCTCCAGGCATCTAAGGCCTTTACTTGATCATCATCTCCCCTTAAGGAAGGAACAAATCTATTAAAGTCATCAGAAAAAAGGCTTAATTTAACCTCTATTTGATTCAATTTGCCTTTAAAGAATGAGAGAGCAATATTGACCCTTTTGATCTCATCTTCAACTTCTATCACTATCTCTGACAAATCTGATCTTAGGGTTTGCAAAGTTGCTAGTTTTTCAAACAATTGTACCTTGGTAGACCATTTAGTACAATAGGGGTTCAAGATAGCCAGATGCCCCATGACCTCTGTATACAAAGCTGGCAACTTATTATAGGCATTAAGTACAACATTAGTCTTATCCTTCGGGATTTCAATTCTATGTTGTAAAACACCTCTTAATTCTCTCAAAGCAATTTCATTTCATTTTTCTCCCTCAACCTTTTCCTCAACCACCTCTTCTGACTTTGCCTTGTCTTCAATTTGTAGAGGCTGTGGTTGTACAGGCACATACGTCACCTCAGGCTTCTCTTCCAATTCTTTCATCAATCTTTTTATCACCAGATCTTGCTGGTGCATTTGTATATGGCACATCTCTGTATCTTTAGCCAATACACTTGTCTCTTCTAACAATGTGCTACACTTATCAGACAATTGTTTAGTTTTGTCCTCATTTAAGTGAGCCCAGTGTGTCATGATTTGGGATATTTCCAAATCTCCTATATTCTGCATTGTCCATACCATCTGACTACCAACCATATTCTCTTGGATGTTCACCACTTGGGGATTTTGATCCTTTGGGCATAGGCTCCACATTGCAAAAGCTTGAGACTTTGGGCTATACCCAAATCCCTTGATTACATCTCCCATCTAAACTTCACTGTCCATTTTGAGATCTAGCTATTTTCTTATCTGGTCAATTATGTAGGAAGATGCCAAATCCCATCCCTTAACCAATAATATACCATTGCCTAGCACCAATTTCCTGGCCTCCTCAGGTGAAATGTCCTCACTTTCAGGATCATAAGACTGCAGAGCCACTAAAACCTCATTTGTTATTGTCTCCTTATCATCAATTGTCAATTGAGCTCTTATCTACTCCTTCTTGTACCATCTTAGGAAGTCTTTAAACTCCTCAGTTTTGAAAAAGTTGTCATCATTCAAAAATTGTTGTTGATGGATCAATCTTTCATCAACACAGGCCTTAAAAGGCAATTCAACCTTCTCCTCCAAATCAGGCTATTGCTTCTTTCCTTCCCTAATCGATTTCCTTAGGTTATGATCATATAACCTATTCGTAGGCACTAGGGCTTTAGCCTTATCCCTTTTCTTATCTTGCCCCTCAACTGAAGGTTGACCTATTTCTACTTTCTGCCTCTTAGCAGTAGGCTCTTCTATGTCATCAGGTTGTGTCACCACTGTCAAATCCACAATGTGGCCCTCTGTTCCCTGTAGCTATGGCACTTCAGCAATATTTTTCTGTGGTGGAACATATCTAGTAGGACGTGCATAATCACTGTCACTACTACTATCATATTCGGACTCTGAGTGATCCAGCTCTTGGGCACCTTTCTTGTTAAGAATAGTCTCAAGCTATTCAGTAAGCACATAATAATTGTCTATCATGGCCTTAATCTTATCAAAATATGGGAGATCAGGGTAAAAACCCCCAAAAGCCACCCCATTTCTCTTGATTTGTCTTTCAATATTTAACAGCTCCCGAATCCTCATTCTTCTTGTTTGAATGTCATCTTCATCAAGAATGTTCCTTGTTGCATCTTCCTCTATGCATTCACAGTGGACATTGGTATTGGGGATTGTAGGAGTATACAATTTTCTCACCCCTACCATGAAGCCTTCCGGGTCAATATATCTATAAGGAGCTGCCCCCATTCTGCACCCTTCCAACCACTAGCCCACTGCATCAATAGAACCTTTTCCAATTGTAAAATTAAAAGTTCTGAACTGCCTAGGTGTCAAAGTCTCCTTCTTGTGTGGTGCAAAATGCTCATTGTTTGTTAACAATAGCTGCCATATAAACTCCATTGCAGCCACTCTTGCTGGTACATAGTAAGGTAAGAGATGAGGTGGGTGAATACACCCATATACCCTGATGA
>MU225791.1:622917-642030 GCA_018584345.1 Thuja plicata | reverse complement strand
AGGCTTAATTTAACCTCTATTTGATTCAATTTGCCTTTAAAGAATGAGAGAGCAATATTGACCCTTTTGATCTCATCTTCAACTTCTATCACTATCTCTGACAAATCTGATCTTAGGGTTTGCAAAGATGTTAGTTTTTCAAACAATTATACACTGGCAGACCATTTAGTAAAATAGGGGCTCAAGATAGCCAGATGCCCCATGACCTCTGTATGCAAAGATGGAAATTTATTATACGCATTAAGTACAACATCAATCTTATCCTTCAGGATTTCAATTCTATGTTGTAAAACACCTCTTAATTCTCTCAAAGAAATTTCATTTCATTTTTCTCCCTCAACCACCTCTTCTGACTTTGCCTTGTCTTCAATTTGCAGAGGCTATGGTTGTATAGGCACATACATCACCTCAGGCTTCTCTTCCAATTATTTCATCAATCTTTTTATCACCAAATCTTGCTAGTGCATTTGTATATGGCACATCTCTCAATCTTTAGCCAATGCACTTGTCTCTTCTAACAATGTGCTACACTTATCAGACAACTGTTTAGTTTTGTCCTCATTTAAGTGAGCCCAGTGTGTCATGATTTGGGATATTTCCAAATCCCCTGTATTCTACATTGTCCATACCATCTGACTACCAACCATATTCTCCTGGATGTTCACCACTTGGGGCTTTTCATCCTTTGGGCATTGGCTCCACATTGCAAAAGCTTGAGACTTTTGGCTATACCCAAATCCCTTGATTACATCTCCCATCTGAACTTCACTGGCCATTTTGAGATCTGGTTGTTTTCTTATCTAGTCAATTATGAAGGAAGATTCCAAATCCCATCCATCAGCCAATAATATACCACTACCTAGCACGAATTTTCTAGCCTCCTCAGGTGAAATTTCCTCACTTTCAGGATCATAAGACTGCAGAGCCACTAAAGCCTCATTTGTTATTGTCTCCTTATCATCAATTGTCAATTGAGCTCTTATCTGCTCCTTCTGGTAGCATATTAGGAAGTCTTTAAACTCCCCAGTTTTGACAAAGTTGTCATCATTCAAAAATTGTTGTTGATGGATCAATATTTCATCAACACAGGCCTTAAGAGGCAATTCAACCTTCTCCTCCAAATCAGGCTATTGCTTCTTGCCTTCCCTAATTTATTTCCTTAGGTTATGATCATATAACCTATTCCCAAGCACTAGGGCTTTAGCCTTATCCCTTTTCTTATCTTTCCCCGCAACTGAAGGTTGACCTATTTCTACTTTTTGCCTCTTAGCAGTAGGCTCTTCTATGTCATTAGGTTGTGTCACCACTGTTAAATCAACAATGTGGCCCTCTGTTCCCTGCAGCTGTGGCACTTCAGCAATATTTTTCTGTGGTGGAACATATCTAGTAGGACGTGCATAATCACTGTCACTACTACTATCATATTCAGACTCTGAGTGATCCAGCTCTTGGGCACCTTTCTTGTCAAGAACAGTCTCAAGTTGTTCAATAAGAACATAATAATTGTCTATCATGGCCTTAATCTTATCAAAATATGGGAGATCAGGGTAAAAACCCCCAAAATCCATCCCATTTCTCTTGATTTTTCTTTCAATATTTAACAACTCCTGAATCCTCATTCTTCTTGTTTGAATGTCATCTTCATCCAAAATGTTCCTTGTTGCATCTTCCTTTATGCATTCATAGTGGACATTGGTATTGGTGATTGTAGGAGTATACAATTTTCTCACCCCTGCCATGAAGCTTTCCAGGTCAATATATCTATAAGGAGCTGCCCCCATTCTACACCCTTCCAACCACTAGCCCATTGCATCAATAGCACCTTTGCCAATTTTAAAATTAAAAATTTTGAACTGCGTAGGGGTCAAAGTCCCCTTCTTGTGTGGTGCAAAATGCTCATTGTCTGTTAATAATAGCTGCCATATAAACTCCATTGCAGCCACTCTTGCTGGTACATAGTAAGGTAAGAGATGAGGTGGGTGAGTACACCCATATACCTTGATGATAGTATAATTTTCATCCAAGAAGAAATCAGCCCAATTATGTTTTCCCTCCCACTTATCAGTGTAGTCACATGGCCTTAGCAGTTGCATAATCTTTAGTGGGACCGTTGTCTTGCTGATGCGCAGACTTTGTATTATTGGATATACAATCCAATTCTAGAAAGCACAATAATCATAGTCCTTAGATATGTAATTCCAAACCCTCACCCAAAATTGGATAGGATCCTTTCTAGAGACCATGCAACTAAAGCTTTGCACAACTTACTTAACCTCATACCCATCTAGCGATTATGCGACATAAAGAGATCACGATGTCTTGTGACAAATCCTTAGCTGCTGATAATTTCTCGCGACATCATGACCTATCATTGGGTCCCTTCATATACTACTGACCCGCTCACTGATCCCACAACTATGCGATACAAACTAAATTGCAAAGTCTGAAAATGCCAAAGGAATATTCTAATTTTGAGTGAGACCACGCGACACAAGCTAATTGCCAAGTTTGGAAGATAAACGGAATATGCCATTCAAGTTATGTGACTAGGTGATCAGAATGTAACACATGACTTAAGTGAATCAAAAAGTAACAAAAAAATAGAAGAAAAAAACATGTTAGGGTTTCTTTTCAATTTGAAACACCAAACAAGACCTAGGGTTTCAAGGTTTTTGCACATTATCATAGATTCAGACTTGAAAACCTAAAAACTTTGATAGGGAAAAGGTATAAGAACTGAGAGACTTCTTCTTTAAACACAAAATTAGAGAGAGAAGACCACAAAATTTAAGGAAACTAGCCAAAACCAAGAATACAACCAACAAAAGGGGAGGACATCATTGACCTAACAAAGGTCCCATAAAATGAAGTGAAAAATGAGCCCCCACCAAAGAGACAAAAAATAGAAATAGGAGAACCTTCTAGGAACAAGAAAATAGATAGAATTGGAGCTCTGATAACTAGAAATAGGCCCTATGATCATTTATTGAGAAAAAAAATTAGGGTAGGGAAAAAATTGCAAAAGGATATAGAAGAAGAGGAAGAGTTACCTCTTAGGTCATGTACAAATGAGAGGTTGATGCATCAAGAGGAATTACTTAAAGATGAAAATTTCATTAGAACAAGAGAATTCAAGGATTTCCTCATATGGAATAAGAAACAAAAAATTGGAAAACAGTTGCAACTAGGAGGTGGTGATCCAGTCACCCAAGAAGCCTTACAAACATTACAAGACTATGATCCTAAATCTAAGGAAATTACACTAGAGCAGGAAAGACAACTAGTCAAGGCCATTTGGATATTATTTATGGAAGGCTAGGATTTGTCTTCAGCCTTTATAATAGATCAAATAAGAAGACAACCTAATGTCAAATTGTCATCAGAGACTCAGGTTGGAGATATGATCAGAGGGTTTGGATATAACCCTAAATCTCAGGCACTTGAAATGTGGAGCTTAGCTCCTAAAGATCAAAAGCCTTCCCTTCTAAATATTGAAAAAAATGGAGGTTAATAAGATCATATGGACACTACAAAATATAGGGGATTTGGAGATATCCCAAGTATTAACCCACTTTGCTCAGCTCAATGAGGAAAAGACAGCCCAACTATCAGAAAAATTGCATAAACTCATTAGTGATACTAGTGATATTACTAAAGAAAGGGAACTAGCATTGGTAAAGATCAAGGAGCAAGAGAAACTCATAGATGAGTTAAAAAAATAGCTATTAGAGGTAATAGAGCCTATTCTTGCTGAGCCAAAAGAAGTGATGGATGTTGAAATCCAAATAGAAGATACAGTGGAGATACCTGCTGGAACAGAGCTAGGAATTACAGAGCATAATAATGTTGTTTTGGAGGCATTAACTTCAAGTTTACAGCATATAATTGACACCATCAAAGATAAGATTAATGTAGTCACCATATAATAATAATCCTTACTAATCAACCTAGTTTGGAAGAACATCACTTTTTGAAAGGTTGACATCTATACAACCATTAAGGTCAGATTTTCCAAAATAGTAACTATGGTTGGTACAGAGATAGAGCAGATTGGGGCTACCTTGTCTTTCTTCAAAGGAAAAGACAATAAAATTGAGGGAAAATTGAATATGTTTAGGGTGAGTTATAATAGGTTTGTAACCCCATTAGAACCGAGGAAGATCAGATCAAGACATTAGGGCTATGGGGATCAAAATTTGATATTGTGCTTCCTAATAAGGTCATTTATGTGTCTAATCAGGGAGAACTAGATATGGAGAGGTTAAACAAAGTTATGGATGAGGCAATAAAGGCAGAAAAAAACTACAATAAGTTCATCATAGATGTTAAAAGCATAACATATGCTAGGTGGGGAAGGCAGAAGACTCAACTAGAAAGTATTCAGAGTTTTGAGTGGCCTAAGGAAGAATATGTGACAACATGGGACATCATGACAAAGCCCAAGAAGAAGAATCTTGTCATAGTTGACTTAGATGTCATGGATGAAGAATGAAGGACACATGACACTTGATCTATGAGCACATGAAGGTTAGTAATCTTGAAGAGATTAGTGTAAGTTAGCCTGTATTGGTGGTCACTAAAGCTTATTAAAACTATCAGATACTATCCTGAATACATGCAGACAAAGGTGTTGACATCCACTAAAGGACAAAGTACAAATTAGATCTAATTCTTTAGTTTTTTCCTCCCACCGCTTAGAGTTTTCCTATCTTTTGTCTCTTTGTATATTTTTAGGGTTAGGTCTCCAAATCATCCAAATCTTGTTGCACCCTTGTCTTAAGGATTCCAAGATGATTTGAGACTATAAGTATGTAATTGTAACCTTTTTGTAAAGAGGATGGATCATTATTGAAATAGAATTATAAGGTAGACTAAGAATTGTGTATTAACCTTTGTACTATTTGTCTATCTATATGTATTTGAAGCTTTAAGACATCAATAAGAATATTTTGCAATCTCTTTTCTACTTCTGAATTGTCTCTTTACATTTCTGTTATAGTTCTTGTGTGTTTATCTATAAGGAATTTAAGGACACTGATCATAAGGTGATTGTGCAGTTACTTGTAAGTTCCTTCAAGGAGGGATTAAATTGTTTCAAGTGGCCCCAGGGAACATAGCATTAGTTTGAGGATTTGATGATAAATTTATAGAAATAAGATAGTATATAAGGTATTCTATCTTTGTTGCAATTGTTTTATTGATTAGCTTACTATGGATTTATACAAGATATTGACTCATAGCCTAGGGATTAGGCACTGGTTTTGTGTTGTCTAAGTAATTGATATACAATCCAATATTTTCAAACCACTTAATCATATACACTGCAAAAAAAATAATTCCATTCAATTAATTGTATTCTTAGGATATAGTTCAATTTTCTAATTCCTTGAAGAGAGGATCATTAGGTTGCCCCTCCTAAAATCAAAAGGAAGAAGGATGAAAGTTCTTATCTCATTGGTTCATGTTATCAAGACCATAGCTTGGCTTATAGTACTCTATTTCAAATTAATCATTTCAATCTCCAAGGTATGTTATAAGTTGTTACAGTGAGGTCAGAAGTAATAAACCAGTGAATGAACTAGTCCACTAAATACATTGATTGAAGAATCAATAATATTTTATAGGTAATACCTTCCTGAGTCTCTGGAGCTCAAAAAAGAAGGAGGTAATAATAGGTATCCATAGTGTTATCAAAATACCTCATCAATTAGCCTTTATCTTGCATAAAAAGGAGTTTGCATTCAAGTATAGAACTATACTGTCATTTTAGGATTGTGCTGCAAGAAAAAGAGCTAACAAATTGGTGACTCCACTGGGGACTAAAGAGTTTTATATCCTAGATTCTCTTATGTAGTATTTTTCAAATCTTTTAATCCAGTTTAATTTGAGTTAGCCCATCCAAGTTTCCTAAAAAATTGGTGACTCTACTGGGGACTAGAGATTGTAAAGTATTGATAAGAATATTTAGAGTCTCTAAGTATTTAGAAGATAGTATATTACAGTTGTTGTTGCCTAAATCATTCTATATTGTATTAATTACTCCCAAGTGTGGGTGGTGACTCTAAAAGTGAAATCTCTGTGATCAGTTTCAAGTAATATATTTTTTAGTATGAATACTAGGTCTAGAGTGAGAAATAATCTAGAAATTGCATTAGGTGGAGGATTCCCACTGCTTCAAAAAATAGGATGTCTTGGAGTAAAAAGAAGAACCAAGAAAGTATAAATGATTCCCCTCCAAGAAGTGAAGGAATATCACTAAAAGGAAACTTAATAACCAGTCTAGTCAAGAAGAAAGTGCCTTAGAGTATTTAGAAGCCCAAGACCCAAGTCTTGGACTAGACACCTATAGAGTTACCATCACTTATAGTGAGAGACAAGGAACAGATATAATCAGTTCAGATTCTAAGGAAGTTCCTTCTGATGAGCTTGCTAAGGAAGAAAGACTCATCATGAAACATCTTGCCCTTATTCAATAGATGCAAATGGAAAAAGAACTTAGAAAGAAAAAACATGAGCACAAGGATGTTGATAGAATTAAAAGAAGATCCTTAAGACATCAAACTACATGAAACATTGAAAGGTCTTGTGCAAACCAAGAAATACCCACTACTCACAAAGCTTCTAGTTCACAAAATGCTCAGGACAAAGGTAAACAAAAGATCACTGAAAGAAAAATTGAAGAGCCTAAAGTTCAGAAGGCCTTAACAGAGAAAATGTCCAAATTGGATATTGATCTTGAAAGACTAAGGATAGAGAAGGAAACCATTACAAAGATGCTAGAAAAAGCACAGATGGAAGCTGCAACAATAGAAATGAAAAATAAAATAGATTTTTTGCAATCTTTCAAATATTCTTATGTTGGAACTGAAAACACGACATCTTCCAAAACAAAAGTTGCTACTTTCAAAGAGACTGATAATTTCCAAAGGAAACTATTGCATCCTAAAAGGTATAAACAATTTAATTTTATTGGCATTCCTGGATACCTAAATGCATTTCCAAAAGATGTGGGTGATGTAGGACAAAAGCTCCCAAAATTTTTAGGTAATAATGTCATCTCTTGTGAAGTACATTTAAGAAAATTCATTAATTTTGTTGATGATTTGAATATCATTCGTGAAGATGTGTTGATGAAGTTTTTTATTCAGTCTCTAGTAGAGAATACTAGAGAATGGTTTAGAAGTCTTTCTAATGGTAGTGTTGCTTCCATAGATGAGTTAATTGATTTATTTAAAGACCAATATGGTGATAAAACAAACAAAGGGTTCTTGCTGAATGAGTTCAATAATATCAAAAAGAACTATAATGAGGAGGTCAATGAGTTCAATACCAGATTCCAAAGAGCTATGCATAAATTATTTCAGAAGATAAGGCTAGATGAAGAGGTATGTCTAGAAACCTATTTAAATGCTTTTGATTCTAAAATGGGTTATGCTCTTAGGGATAAAAACCCTAGAACCCTCACTAATGCTTACAAAGTAGCAATAAATATTGAGATGAACAAAAGGGTATCTGGTTAATTGAATAGGAGAGATGATTCAAGGTTTAGTAGGAATAACCTAAAGGAACCAGAGTATAAAGAGTATAGGGCTCCTCAAAATAATAGGCTTTCCTATAATAATACTTATAATCCTCAGAATAGAATGCAAAATCATCCTTCTGGAAATCAGTTTAAGGATGGGAAGCCTATTCCTCCACCTAGAAAAGAAAAACCTAAGAACATAAATCCATACCCTTTGCATAAAAATGTTGTCCATTTGCGCAATGATGATTTCTAGTGTGAGGCTTGTGAATCCCCACACAATCCTGATTTTTGCATTGTTTCCTTAGATTTGAAAGCAAATGAAGAACAAGGAAACAATGAAAGTGAACAATGTGATTATAATATGACAAATGCTTATTCATGTCATGATGTAGACTCAAATAATGAAATTGAAAATCATGATATGTATAGTTCACAAGGAAATATAGAAGTCAATCATCAACAATTTTTATCAGACAGTGAAATAGAAGAAACAAATGACCATGTAATATGTTATGCACAAAATAATCAAGACATTCCATTGGTTGGAAAGGCTTCAGATGAAGAAAAAGCAATAATTACTGTAGATTTGGTGAAAAAATCAAGAAGCAATTATCACTTAAGAAATAGAGTAGTTGGTGGTACTAGTAGTCAACCATCTGATGTATTTATAAAAGAAAATAAAATAGGCACCAAATATGTACAAAAAAAAGATGGACCTGGGGAAAATGCAAACAAACCTAAGGTCAAGGTTGTAACTAAAGCCATAGAGCCTATTATTGTACAAGAGGGAAAAGAAAAGGTACAAGAAACAAGTTCTTCTTCTCTTAAGGTAGAGAACAAAAAATCTAAGAAAGAAGAACCAACTCTGAACATATAGATTGAGGAAAATAACATTATTGTTGAAAAACTAAAGTCCTCAGATGTAAATTATACTCTAGTAGACATGGGTGATGACATTAAGTTTTTCCATTAGTATTGCATAGGAAAAACATAGCAGAGATCATCGGTATAGGCATACCCGATAGACAACATACTTCCTTACCCGACAAGATGACAATTCTTGTCATGAAAATGCTAAGTATAAAATTACCCGACAAACAATGACAAGTGTTGAACCAATGACAAAGCATAAAGGACATCATCGACAGTACAGTTTTGAGAACATCGCCGACAAAGAAGAAAAGGAAAGGAACCTGATGAACAGTTCAATATAGGGACACTGACGGAACAGAAGCCCGACAGATCAAAGAATGAAAGAAACCCGACAGACTTACAGAGTAGCCTGAGTATCAGAACTGACAGTCAGTTATAGAACCCCCAAATAGTGGATCTGACTTTCCATGTCAGATAAAACATTGTAATTCTATTTATAGAGTTTTAATTTGTTTTAAATCATTACTTGAGGGTCAAGCAAGTATATTTTAATTGTTTTAAAGCATCCTAACGGATCTAAAACAAAAACTAACTAAACATCAAGGTCAAGTTGTAAACCTTGGATCTAGAGTTAACTTGAAAAGTGTGAATAAGGAATGGACCTAGAAACTAGTATATATAGATGTTCAGTCATTTGTAATGATAAGATTTGAAAAATTATTATAGCCATGAAGAGAATCTAAGCAACATAAGTGAATTCACGCAAAGTTTAGAAACAGATCATATCAGTTCTCAAGAACACAGACAAGGCTACCGATGAGCAGAGACAAGGTATCAATCAATCACTCAAGGTGATTACATATACATTATAAGATTTATAGGATCTGTTATCAGTAATTAGAGATTGCATATTCTATCAAATCAAAATTTATAATTTAGTTGCATTCTAACAAGTGCATCACATCAGAAATCCTTTAGTAGAAGGTGGACTTAACACTTCTTGACAAATCTCTTAACAAAGTGCACATTTAACAGTGTTGCTAAATCTTCAAATGAAGTAGATCCTAATAGGTCTCCACTCTAATACTCCTAACATGATAGATCATCAGAAGTGATCAAATTGTAAGCCTTAACTGGCTCCCTTCTTATCTACAAATAGTGAAGTTTTGTGGGTGACATCCCCACCACATTTTTTACTTCCTTACAGGAGTTTTCTACGATATCGTATCATGTGTTATGTGTAATTTAATTTCATGTATGTTTCTTAAATATTTACACATATAAATAACTTACATTATGATTTCACATACATAAAGAAAGATGAACAGATAGATAGGTGAACATACAAATTTGATGATACAAAGGCTAATGGGCTAATCACATAAAAGTTTTAGAGGTAGTGATTCACCCCTCCCCTCTTAGTATATCATTCCAATAATTCCAACAATTGGTATCAGAGCTAAGTCTCTTTCTTGAAAAGCTTAAGGAATTAAGAGAAAATATCAAGACAATGGAAAAGCACAGACTAGACAAGAGTATTGAGAATGAGTAGTTACAAATTCAGATTTACTATGAGCAGTACAAAGAGGAAAGAGTGAGCATGAGAAAGTTGCTTGATGAAAGAAATATTATGGCATCTAGGCTTGATGAAAAATATTATCAAGAAGAGGAGATCCCATATTACTTCAACTCAGCTGAATCAACAACAAGAAAAGCATCAGACACATCAGTAGAATAAATGACAAGTCTACAAGAGGTCAATCTACTTCTGACAGAGCAAATCAAGATACTGCAAATCGGTCAAGAGACTCAGATGGTAAAAATGATTGATTTCATGAATGATTCAAGAAAATCTGAATCAGAGAGAACATTGGCTATTGATGATAGGAAGAAAATCATAGAGAAGCTAAAAGAAAAAGAATCAAAGATTCAAAGACTTACTGATCACCACCATGAGATTATCAATCACATTATTCTTATGAGTCAAGAGACAAACAAATTAAATACTAAACTCATTGAAAGAATACAGTTCATCGGTGTGCTAAGAGAAGAGAATGAAAAGCTAAAGCATGAAGTCATAATTTAGAATCAGAACAATGAATTAATCAAGAAAGTTGAAGATAGCAATAAAAGAATGGATGATTTTCTTGACAGACAAAGAAGAGTCAACAGCTACACAGGTCTAGGGTACACCGACAATGGAGAATCATATAATCAATTAGAGCAAAGGAATGCTTATACAACTCCAAGAACCAAGAAGCTGTCATGCAATCACTGTGGAAAACCAGTCCACACCTCAAACATTTGCAGAAACAAAATGAAAGATATTCCTAAATCACAATCTACTTTCATTGGTAATTGTTTAAATGTCACAAGAAAGGACACAAGGCACATGAATGCAGATCCAAGGTGAAAAATCCAAAGATGGAAACCTACATGGACAAGTATTGTCCTAACTACAAAATGAATGAACATACACATCAGGAGTGTTGGAAAAAGAACAAGAAAGCATGGACACCAAAAGAACCTAATAATGGATATAAAGTGGCAAGAATCGATAACTCATATGTTTGGGACTATAATACATGGAAAAACTAGATAGCATGTGGAAGGTATGGTCATATTGTTGCCAACTGTATCAAAAAATGGACTAGACGACCAAGATAAAAGATTGGACATGTGATAAAAGATTGCAAAGATTGACTGAGATAAAAAAGCACTTATCTCAATGGAAACACCATTGATGACATCAAGAAGATGAGAAAAAAGATGTGGATAAAAGATACAAACACTAAAGGTGCTGGAACAAGCAATGCAAATGATGACACCCCATCCAATGGATCTAGTGGTGTCACTATTCCCAACTAAGTTGCACAAATAAGTATGGAACTGCATTATGACAAGTTATATTATGCATCGGTTCCATTACACATTAATCATATTGAAAAAATTAGCATTATTGAAGATGCACTATATTGTTACTTATTGAAAAACAATTCCATCAGTTAATGGGTACCAATAAGCATCGGTGAACACACACAGTAAAGTTGAAACTACTAATCGAAATGCATCAGGCATTAAAAAAAAACCAATTCACTAAGTGTAACTAACAAACATCGGTGATATTTGAGCTGATAGAGGTTTTCATTGTCATGCCCAAAACTAGGGCAAAACACACACACAATTTTTTTTTTAAAACACATAAGTACGTACAAATAACAATGGTTGAATTGGACCTTAAATGGGGAGCGAGCGGGAGAGAGCAGGCGGAGGAGAGGAATAAAGAGTGGGAATGACTTTTTTGAATCATGAAGATGGAGGAAAGCTGGGAGATGGAGGATATGTGAAAGGTCCTGTGCCAATAGGGGGAATCTTGTCGGGGGAAGCAGAGCTTACAGAACAAGGACTGCTATGCATAGAAAAGAATGAGGGTGGGCCAGGCTTGGGCTCCACAAAGAATGTCAAATCAGCTCTGGGATTAGAGGAAAAGAAGAAAATAGACTTGAAGCACGAGTATGACTTAGTGGAAGGTAAGGTAAATGGTCAGCCTTTGAAATCTAGGAAATGGGTGGGTCTTTTTGGTATCAAACCTATGGGGAAATCCCTTTTCCCTAAAGTTAATACCCTAAATGATCCTAACAAAGGAGCCTTTGGGATAGATATCCCTGATGAGCTAATGGACCATACGGTTCTCTTATGGCATCTTCCCTAGTGGGAAAATTTCTGGGTCCTAGACCAAATATAGACATTGTTAGGTCTTTTGTGCAAAAGAAATGGAAGCTGAAAGGTCAAGTGGACATAGCGGCTATGCCCAAAGGTTTATTTTCATTTGAGTTATCGAATGGAGAAGATCTTTCCAATGTTCTGTGTGGGGGACCTTGGATGATGGGGAAGCATTCTCTGTCCCTTCAAAAATGGATGACAAGCCTAGATTACAATGATAGTTTTGTCAAGGCTGCACCAGTTTGGATCTGTCTTCTAGGGTTGCCCTTGGAATATTGGCATGAGGATATATTTATGGCATTTGCTAATGTCTTTGGTGAACTCCTATCCATAGATCCTATGACAAATTCAAGATTAAGGAAAATTTATGCTAGGATCTGTGTGAATATTCAACAGAATGTAGAACTTCCTCAAGTTTTGACTTTAAAATCTAAATTGGGAACCTGGACCCCGGAAGTCAAATACGAGTAAATTCCCTTTGTGTGTTTCACATAAAAAAATGGGTCATTGGGAAAAATAATGCCCTCTGAAACTAAACATGGAAAAAAATAAGGAGCAAGATCAGCCGAAAGGAACTAGGATGGAATGGAAAAAGAAAAATGAGGAAGTCATATCTCTTCTTCCAAATAATGAAGATCAGGGGACAAGGGAAAATAAAGAAAAGGAGATGGACCCCTCTTAGATTGCTGTAAAAATTGAGCCTCAGAAGGAGTCAAAACCCATCCCATAAGTAGAAAGAAAGCAAGAAGAGACCAAAGAACCAAAGAGTCAAAACTCAAAATAGGACAAAAGAGGAGAACAAACTAAAGACAAAGAGAAGGAAAACATCCCTAGAATGGAAGATTGGAAGATCCTTAACAAGGAGGGTTGTAGGGAAAAGGAGTTAAAAGGGGAAGTCAACACTCAAGACATCAAAGTAGAAATGAGAACTCCGCCTTTTGCTCATCTTCCTAATCCTTTGACTTCACCTCAGGGTAGGTTGAATATTTGTGAAAAGGAGGGTTTGGTCAACTCCTGGAAAACAATGGAGAAAAAAAAAGTCAAAAAAGAAAGGATCTACTACTCCAATAGGAAACATACTGGGAAAACTATCTGGTAAGAAATCTGAGAATACCTTAATGGGGAACTCAACAATTAAGCTGGCAAAGAAAGGAGGTAGCCAAAATCTTGGTGTTCAGACAAGAGGTAAAAGCCAACAGAAAGTAGACATAGGATCTCTGAAGAATGAGAGAGGAAGAAATTCAGAAAGATCACAAAGGGAAGAGGAAGTAAAATAGAATATTATGGATGGAAGGAATCTCACCATCCAGCAGGTGTGCTCACCAATCTAATAATGAAGATTGTCTCATGGAATGTTAGAGGATTAAACGGTCCTCATAAACAAGATGTAGTCAGAAACTTAGTTAGAGATTCCAAGTTAGACATGCTTTTGATTCAAGAAACCAAAATGTTGAAAGACAAAATTGAAAAAATAAAATTGATGAAAAATGGAGCCTGTTTGGGTAGTAGCTCAGATGGGGCTTCAGGGGGTTTGGCTATCTTTTGGAACCAAGCTTCTTTATTTTGTAATCTGATCAAAGAAGACAAAAAATTCCTAGCTACGAAAGTTCAAAGTACTAAAGACAAGTTTGAGTGGATCATAATTAATGTCTATGATCCAAATATGAAAAATGGAAGACTCAAACTCTGGAAGAAACTCCAGAGTGTAAAGTAGACCTATATCAACTCAAATATCTAGATAATGGGAGATTTCAACACTCTTTGAAGCGGGAAGAGAAGTTTGGAGGTAATTTATCTCAGGTCGATAGTAGGATGGATCTGATGGACTTTATATTAAATGAAGGCTTGATGGACATTGATTTGGAAGGCATAAACTTCACTTGGTCCAACCGTAGAGTGGGAGCTGACCTCATTCAAGTTAATCTTGACAGAGTGCTAATCAACCCAGAGTGGTACACTCAGTTTTCCTGCTCCCTATCTTCCATCTCAAGAATAGGTTCGGATCACTTCCCTATCTCTTTTAATTTTTCTCCTTTGATGGAAAAAGAAATGCTCCTTTCAAATTTGAAAAAATTTGGCTTGATCATCCTGATCTGGAGAAGAAGATTAAGGAATGGTGGAACATTGAAGTGGATGGTACTGCAATGTTCATCATGGCAAAGAAACTGGCCAATGTCAAGAAAAATATCAAAAGTTGGAACAAGAATGTTTTTGGGGACATATTCAAAACCAAAGATAAAATTAAAATGGAGTTAAAATAAATTCAAGAGGAAATCCAATCTGAGGGTCTATCAGAGAATTTGAGATCTAAAGAGCAACAGATTCTTGTGGATTACCACAATATAATTTCCAAAGAGGAAACCATCTAGAGACAGAGATCTAGATCTTTATGGCTCAAAGCTGGAGATAAGAACACTAGGTTCTTTCACCTTGCTGCCCTTAAACACAAAGCTTCAAGTAGGATTCATTCCTTATCAGCTCCTAGAGGTATCATCACCAAGGAAGAGGAAATCAAAAAGGAGATGATGGAGTACTTTGCAGGCCTTCTAACTAAAGACCATAATCTTAGTCATGGGGATCAAAGAAAACTTCTCGACTGTATTCCTAGTATCTTGGATAATCATAGTAACTCTTTTCTCAAATCTATTCCTAAGGAAGATGAAATTAGGAAGGCCATTCTATCTTTTGAAGGAGAAAAATTGCCAGGGCCGGATGGCTTTCAGATGTTCTTCTTCAAGCAATTCTGGTAAATTACTGGTAAAAATGTGTGCTTTGTAGTTAAGGAGTTCTTTGGGTCTAAAACTATCCTCAAAGAGCTCAATGCCACTTTCATAGCCCTTATTCCAAAAAAATTGGGAGCTGACACTATGGACGGCTTTAGACCAATAAGTTTGTGCAACTCTTTTTATAAAATCATATCTAAAGTCCTTACTTCTAGATTGTTGAGCATCCTTCCTAATTTGATTTCTCCTCATCAGAATGGCTTTGTGCCAGGGAGGCAATTTCTGGACTCGATTATGGTTTTTCATGAGAATATGCATTCTCTCTATGCATCCAAAAAACAAGGTTTTCTGATGAAATTGGATCTGTCCAAAGCTTATGATCGTGTGGACTGGGAATTCCTCCCCCGTGTTTTGAGTTCTTTTGGTTTTGACGAGGGAGTGATAAAACTCATTATGTAGCTAGTTACTACGGTCTCCTCCTCTGTTTTGGTTAATGGGGTCTCTTCTCACTTCTTCCACCCTACTAGAGGTTTGAGACAAAGAGATCCCATTTCCCCTATTTTGTTTTCTATCATGGAAGAGAGTTTGGGTAGATTCATCCAAAGCCTTGTGAACAAAGGTTTGATCTCTAGTCTTCAACCCTCTTCGGCCCAGTTGAGATGCTCACATGAGCAATTTGTTGATGATACAATAATGATGGGAGAAGCTTCAGTGAAAGAAGCTAGAAATATGAAGATGGAATTGAATACTTATACTAGAGCTTCGGGCCAATTAATAAATTGGGCAAAAAGCTCCCTCTTTTTCTGTAACACTCCTGATGATAGACAAAGGAAGATTTCCTCTATATTAGGCTGTAAGATTGCGGTTATCCTGACTCCTTACCTGGGTCTCCCTCTATGCATTAAACTTGATGATACTTTTTGGAATAAGATAATTGATAGATTTCACAACAAGCTTGTAAGCTAGAAAGGAGCTACCCTCAGCTTGGCTGGGAAAGTTCAACTTCTTAAGTCTACTCTTCAGAATCTCCCAGTTTATGCTCTAAGCCTCTTCAAGATCCCCAGTAAGTATGCTGAACTAATTGAAAAAATCCAAAGGTGTTTCTTATGGTCGAGAGTGGAGGAAAAAAAGAAATTTAGTCTGGTTGCTTGGGAGGTGGTTTGTAAACCTAAGAAATGGGGAGGATTGGGGATCAGAAGCATAAAGAATACTAATAAGGCTCTTATGGAAAAATAGTGCTGGAGAATCTTCGAGGAAGAAAAGGAATGGAATTCTATTCTAAAATGGAAATACCATATCCACTCTCTTGAGGACATGCTTAATAACCCTCAGGAAGTTAATGGATCCTTTATATGGAATAGTATCTGCAGAGGTAAAGAGCTAATAAAAAAGGGAGTGAGATGGAAACTGGGAAATGGCAAGAAGATAAATTTCTGGCAAGACAAATGGCTAGAAAATAAAGCCCTTAAAGAGAATGAAGAGTGGACCTTGGCTATTCTTGATTGCCAAGATATTGTGGGAGAAAAGGTGGTAGACTACTGGATTAATCAAAAAATGGGTGGAACTTGGTACCTTTGAGGGAATACCTGCTCAAATCAATGCCCAAATCAACTCTTGGTTTCCTACTAATGCTCTGGACTCTTTGATCTGGAGCCTGGAACCTAATGGAAAATTCTCAGTTGCTTTGGCTTTGGCCCTTTTGCTCACTAGTGGCTCCCAGCCTCTTAGTGCTCAAGTTTGGAATTCCAAACTTATCCCCAAAATTAACATGTTTTTTTGGCTCTTGACTCAGGATAAAATCCTCATGGTGGAAAATCTCCGTAAAAGAGGTTTCATAATGCCTAACAGATGTCACCTATGTCTCTTTGAAGCTAAAAAATGTAACCATCTATTGATACAATGTCCCTTCTCTAATCAAGTTTGGGACTTAGTGTTTAAGTATTTTTATGTGGATTGGGCCAAACCTTATAGTGCTCAGGAGCTGATTACTCAATGGATGTGTCCTAGAAAAGGTAAAGACTACAAGGAGATGTGGAAGCTCTTCCTCCCTCATTTCTCTTGGAGGATATGGAAGGAGAGGAATAATAGGGTCTTTAGAGAGAGAAAATCCTCCCATTCAGTAGTGGCTAATCATATAATAAGAGGAATGCTGGAAAACATTAATGTGTCTTTTCCCCATAGGAGTAACATTCTGAACCTTCAGGAAATATCAAGTTTTGAATGGGGGAACCCTGGTAATCAAGAGACTAAGACTTTAGATAAGAGGGAAAATACAAGATGGTCTACTCCACCTTATGGTTGGGCGAAAGGCAACTTTGATGGAGCTGCTAAGGGGAATCTGGGAAAAGCTGGAGGTGGTGGATGCATAAGAGATAGTGTTGGGAATTGTCTGGGAGTTGTTATCATTTTAGTTCACACTAAATTGATAAACTGACAAATGTTTTCTGTTCAAGTTTGAATTTTAGAGTTTCTGTTTGGAATTTCAGAATGCTAAGAATTCATAAAAAGAAGGTACAAATCAGAAAAAGAATTGTAAATATCAGACAAAAAACTTAAGGTGCATTTGTTTTAGTTTTGAGTAAAACAATATTCAGATTTTTTGAGCTCAACAGATAATGAAAGATATGCTTGCATTTCAGACATGAAAGTACAGCTTTAAATTAACCACACAAGCAATGGTTTCTCTTAAAAACATGAATGAAAATTACTTTTCAAAGATGTACAAATGAGAAATTCATACGAAGCCACACATCCTGTGGCAGTAGGTTAATGCAGGCATGCATTTCAGTTTCATGAATTGAATGCAGAAATTAAATGCGGAAAATAAAGAACAGTTACATTTCTTGAAATGTAAGAAAGAAGAAAAGAACACAGGTTAGGCCCCCCATTGCCTGGTGTTTCATGGAGAGTTGAACATTGCTGCATCTTTGGTTCCACATCCCGAAGATTTCTAAATTATCCTGCAAAAGAAGAAGGATAAAATGGGTCAGTTCGTTGGAACTAAGAAATGGAGAAGGACTAAACTATCTTCTAATTCTCTACGTGATCACACTTCAAAATCAGAAATCAGAAGACCAAGTCATAAAGCTACAAGAGGGAAGAAAATCTAAGTCTTAAACAGAAAGGGCACTCATTTTCTTAACATCGTTTGTTTCATGTGCAGGTTTAGGGAAAATCAGTCCAAGACCAGAGGACACTCATGGATAGGCGAAGACAATGAGAAGGATGTTGAAGGGGCAAACATACATTACATGTTTGAAAGCTTTCATCCAGATCATGGACGGGCGAAGACATGAAGATCAGTGGACAAGAGGAGGCTGTCGAGGGGGTGTGCATCCATTACAAGCATGGGACCTTTCAGCCAAATCATGGAGTTATGATAATTAGGCTATTGAAGGGACATGATTTACATCATGAAACCTTCCAGCCAACATATCAAGGTTACAAATGTTACATTTTCATGCTGGAACAGAACAGAAAAAAGGAAAAGAGAATGAGGTTTATGACTGGAATACTACGTATGGGAGTCACGAGCCCATGCTCGAACCCCATGAGGGATGGTTCAATGTGCATAAGGGATAGAACAGAATAGAAGGAATAGAATTAAGTATCAACAGTGAGATAAGTATGCAAGATACATTTCAAAACAAAATAACTTCTTATGTTGTCTCAGCCTAGTATGCGTTCACAGAAATGTTACTTACATCAAATCAAATAAGATAGTATGTGTTCAGCATCTATTCATTAATTAGTATCAGTCAGACAATTCGTTCTAAATGCTATTCTATGGACTGGTATATTTTGAGAATGAAATAAAAATAAGAACAAATGTGCATTAGATTTGTGCATAAAGACAAAATATGATTTTAAGTTACAGACTTCAAAATGTAAAGCATATTCCTGAAAATAAAAGGGCATCAGCTTATTGTACATTTATAGTTCAGCTAAAGGTACACAGTGAATATCAACAAGGCTCATATATGCTGGTTAAGGATAAACATGAACAGTAAACAAGGACTAGTGAGATTACAAATAACAGGTTTAAGTTCTATTAATAGATATAGTATTTGACATTTCATTGTTTATTCATCTGAAATGAGATCAAACAGATTTTCAAGTCATAGCTGAATCAAATCAAGGACTGGCATGCTGTTTGTGGTTGGTTATAACAGAAAATAGAACAGCAGTACTGTTTCACATATTTTGAATAAAGGAAACATGTGTCTTCATCATGTAAGCAATGCAAGGCTCTCTGTTTCTACAAGATAT
>MU225791.1:577788-590478 GCA_018584345.1 Thuja plicata | reverse complement strand
CATACGGATTAGGGTTTCTTGAGTTCTATTTATCATATTTTGATCTGATTATTCAGGACCTTCTTTTTGGCTCACTTGTTTTGCATACTGCAAACTAGAGAGAGGATTGTAAGGCATTTTTGTAACAAAGATTGGTTCCAGCATTGATCAATAGAGATACCTGTTCCTTCCCATTTGTTTTGAGGTGTGATTTTGTGAATTTTACTGCTTTGGTGTTGTGATTATCCTTCACTCTAAGTTGCATTCCTTTTCGTTTCAAAACCTTGATACATGTAATTGCAGGTCTATGGTTTGTGTTCTAGTTTTGCATTGATTTGGTGAAGCATTGTTTCCCTACCTTTGGCAAGATATTTCAGATCCTAACATAGAAACACTTTTGCAGTTACTTGATTGTCTGGGCATTGAGAACAATAGCTAACTCTTGAAATCTATGCTGCATTAATTCATGTTATAAGTCAGATTTGGTGTATCACCTTCATAGTTTTAGGGTCTATTAGGTTATTTCTTTCCCCTTTTCCATATATACAACATTTTTTGTGCAAGTGATATTCCAAACCTAAGAGGAATCGGCCTAGAATTCGGAGATTCATTCTCAACCCCATCAACGGGAACATTTCCATGTTTCAACAGGATAGCTAGATTCCATATCAAGTTATTGGCGCAATCCTGATTGACAACAGGAGCAATTGCCACTCCTTTTGGTAATCAAATGAACCGTGTTGCTGAAGTAATGGCGGCTCTTATGGTTGTCATCTAGGATAAATAAAAAGGAATTTTGAAATTCTAGTTAGAGGGAGACTCATTAAACATCATTAACTGCATCAAAGGTAAAGTTAAAGCTTCCTGGACTATAGCTCACATAATAGACAAAATCAAATCGACTCTACTTCTTTTTGAAGATTTTTCTGTTTCCCACATGTACAGGGAAGG
Source organism: Thuja plicata (assembly GCA_018584345.1). Lineage (NCBI taxonomy): Eukaryota > Viridiplantae > Streptophyta > Pinopsida > Cupressales > Cupressaceae > Thuja > Thuja plicata. The sequence continues at coordinate 589,548 of MU225791.1, read as the reverse complement.
AAATAGGGTTGTGAATAGTTTAGCCAACATGGGTGTTAAATGTGAATCAAAGACATCATGGAATGGGGAGGTGGATTTAAGTTTTGAGATTTCGCATCTCATCAAGTACGACAAAGTGAATCAAAATGAAGGCTTACTAAAAATAAGTATTAATAATGATTATGACAGCTAAGTTTAATTATGGCTACTACTGTCAGCCAAGGCTTGTGGGTTTGAAAGAAATCAACTACTCACACGGACTGTGGGTCACAAATAGCAAGCGAAACCAGAAAAAGCTAAAGCTCTACTCTCTGTCAATCTGTAGCCTACTATTTCAAAAAATTTCAACAATGGGGGGGCGGGGGTTGAAGAGGGAGGAGCCGATGGATTGCTTGAAATGGAAGAAGAAGAGGAAGGTTTGGAGAAGACTCAGAAATGGGGGAGTTACAAGCTTCATGGAATGCTTGTACGATTCGGATAAGGAAATCACGAAGAAATTTATAGATGGTTGGAAGAATGGGAGGGTGAATTTGTGGGGAAAATCTATCCCGCTAACCCTGAATCTCATCTCTAAAATTACTGGCATTCCTGCTAAAGGAATGAAGTTTTATAGAGACGATAAGAGGATGGGCACTCAAGGCTTCAAGATCTTCCCAAAAAATGAAGAAGAGAAAGCCCTTCTGACCAAGAGCAGGGGAGATTATGTAGACATAAAAAAGATCAAAAGCCACTGGGCTAACATCCTCACTATGATGATCAAATAATTTACTCTGGATGCTAGGTATTCAAAAATCTATAATCTTCATTTCTTCCTTGCGAATCATTTCAGGCACCAAAAGTTTTTTTCTTTCCCCTACTACTTTCTCAGCTCTCTAAATAATAGTATTATTCAACACAAGAAAAAAGCTTCAAACCCTATTCTGCATAAAGGTTTTATTTTTCTTATTTTTTATTATGTTAAAAATCAAGTCTCGGACCCAATCCCTAAAAGAGTCAAAGGGAAGTTCAGAAAGCTGAATAGGGTTATTAAGAAAGTGAAAAATAAGAAGAGGAATCACAGAAAGATCAAGAAAAAGGAGATCACTAAGGAAGAGATAGATGTCAACCTTAATACCCAGAGCAACGAAGAGGATAAAACCCAGGATGAGGAAAAAAAGGAAGAGCTTGAGATATATGAGGTTGACTTGGAAAATACCAAGATGAACCAGGCTGAAGATGATGAGGTCTCTAATAAAGAGGATGATAAGATAGAAGTGAATCACATTAATCTGTATGAGGAAGATGAGAACAGGGAGAAGGAAGTGGACAACCTCAAGCATAATGAGGAAGATGAAAATAGATAGAACGAAGATGGAGAGGATGAAAAATAAAAAGAGGAGGAGGAGAACAAGGAAACTAAAATGGATGAGAATAGAAGCCTTAGGAAAGAAGGTAAGAAGAAGAAAAAACAAAAACTTGACTCCGACTGCAAAATGGTGGGTTTTGAGGCCGATGATAGAATCCTAAAAAGTATAGAGGATTATGGGGCTAACATGGAGAAGTGGATTGGGGAGGAAATGAATATGATGAAATTGCACCTCAAGAACATGCAAGAAGCTATGGAGCCTATCAACTCCAGAATGGAAGAAATGGAGAATGAGGTGAAGATTAAGGTAAACAAAAAATATAAAGATGATGATCTTATAGTTAGGGTTAATGAAATTATGGAAGATAAGTTCAATGAGATGAAAGCCCAGATTAGTCATAATGGGCACATGATAAATATCATTCTCAAACATAGTAATGAAGGGCTGAAAGTTTCTGTCCAGAATCTCAAAGCTTTATATGCCTACCTAGAAATGAGTCTGCTGGAAAGAACCTCTTTCATGGTGGAGGGTGATATTGAGAGTGCGGGCTTGAGTTCTAGAACTCATAGAGGCATCAAAAGAAAAGTTTCTAAGATCCCTAATGAGATGCTAAAGCTAAAGGAGTCTATTGACTTGATGGAAAACATGCAGAAAGAGGCTGAGGAATCCTATGAAAAAATGCATTAAGCTAGGTGTTGCGCTGGATCGTCTGCTGGTTTTTTGCTGGTAACTGTGATTTTTTGTCTGGTTTTCTGTTTCTTCAGGTTTTGGGTTGTTTGTTTGGGTCCTGCTCTTTTTCTCAAAGTAGGCATATCATGTTTGTAAGGGTTCTCATTGACTATCTTTATTCTCCTATTGTAAAAGGTTTCAGGTTCCTTTCAAAACCTATTTTTACCTTAATCAAAAACAATGGTTGGATTGGAAAGGTGATAGCAAGGTAGAGGTAACCTTCGAGTTACAAGGTATATATGCAGATTAAATAAGAGGCATGCCACAAATAGATGTAGGGTTGGAGCATCAACTTGTTCCATGGTTATATGAACACTTAACTCAGGTTGATCTAACTCTGATTTCATGTTTAGAATCATGATGGTAGTTAGTGGTTATGAACATATGTTGATCTAGGTTACCCTAATCCTTACTTATCTCTTAATCTAGATTAAAACTTAATCCATTCACATCTAGTTCCATTTTTCTTTCAACATTAACTACTAGCTCAAAATTTAGTCAAATTAATATTCTACTCCTTTTTTTTAACAACATCAATTGACATTCTTAAAATTTAAGAACAATTTCACTATACCAAACAACTATTGATTAAAATCTAAAAGCTAAAATCAAATCTAATTTCCTAACCTACCAACATCATTTCTAATAAAATTATTTCCCTTTTGTGAAAACACATGCAATCCTAACTCATCAATCTCCTAACAAACAACTTTAAATTAATCTTTAATAAATTGATTAAATTATTCCCTAATACAAACTTTAAATTAACTTCTAATTGAAATCTAACATAACCCCTAACCCCTTGAACACAAGAGTAATATAATCCCTTTTTTTTACGATGGTAAAATTTAATTTAATATTAACTATACATTTGGGTAGTTCCATTTCTCTAATTGGCCAATCAAAACTTTAGGCCAAAATCCCTATTAATTAATTCACAACTCTCACAATTTTAAAATAACCTAAACAACTAATGTTAAGGATCCATTTAAAATGATTAATTATTATATTAATAAGTTGTTCCAATACCAATTAAAAATTATAACATGTTAATAAATCCATCCATCTTTCAAAACACTAAAGTTATTACCCTAATGATTTATGCTACATCATTGAATTAGTTTATGTGTATAAAATGCTGCCAAATTAAGAATTAAAAACAAAATAGAAAATGGCCTAATTAACTAATTTAAAACTATCTACTAACTACCTATAATCTAATATATCTAACAAATAATCCCCTAACCTAACTAATCTACTAACTTATTAAACTATCATTTTCTATGACAAAGTCCAAAACCCAAAAATGCATTGGTGAAGGGGGGCCAAATTCCTAAGTGAAAGTGTAGGTTGAAAAGGACTGTTTTGGGGGCCCACCATCTATCTTACCATCCTTATACATAGGATTTCACATGGAAAGGAAGAACATAGAAAGGTGGCATGGGTTACAAGGAGGAGGTGATGATGCAAGGCCCACCTACCAATCTCCCATCCTCCAAGGTAAATATTCGCATGGAATGGAAGTGAGTTGACTTAACAAAGGACATGTCAGAAATGCAGAGTATGATAGCAAGGGGTAAGGGTGGCGCATTACCCAAGAAGTGTAGCCCCCATAAAATATTTGATTTACAATACAAACTATGCAAAGTGGTGCCCAAACAAGAGGTAAGAAGGGAACTAAGTATGGTAAGGGTGGGGCCCACGGGAAATGGGTAAAGGCAAGGTGAGTTTAATTTAGAATTTAGGATTAAATTACATGGTTATGTTAATGAGATTAGATCATGAATTTAATTAGAGGGAAAGCACATTGGGAAAGGAATATTCTCTGTGGTAAGGAGAATATTTTCTTTCCCATACAAATTTCAGAGAGCATTTTTGCTCAAAATTTGGAAAGTGCTATGGGCTTTGCTTGATATAAGCTCTTCCATTTTGATTTACTTGGTTCAATTTTTGTAATAGATCATAGTGTGTATTAGGATTGATTTATAAGGGCAATATACTAAGAAGACTAATAATATTAGTTGATTTCTATGTTATCATACTAACTAGTTTGATTTGTTATTGTTAGAAAGGTTATTTCTTCTTCTCAAGAGTTGAAATTGAAATGGAGATTTTTATTGTAGAGAGTTCAATCTATGGAGATAAAATTAGAGACTTTCAAAGGGAGAAATAGAGTGTTCCAATAACTTGAAGAATTACATTTACATACATTATGGAGGTTTCAAGATTCACAATTTCTCAAGATTTTTAGGAAATGAAACTATTATATTGTCTTTCTCTTTCAATATTGGTGTGTGTAAGAAAATACACCTTCATGAAATTAAGATTAAGAGAAACAATTCTATGGAAAGACAAAACAAATTAATCTAAGAATTGAAGCTATGAATCTATTTCATCTCATGGTTCTCTATCCAAGCTTTGTTAAGAGAGCTCTCAGGCTTAATCTCTCTCAACGACAATCCTAGAACAAGATATGAATGATAAACAAATGCTCAAATCTAGCTAGAATGCTTAAAATTCTCCAAGATATGTTAGAAAATAGAAAATGCTCCTAAACATGATATGCTAAAATGCTATGCAAATGTTGAAATTCTCTCAAAATCTCTCCAATGCTATCAAATGCTCTCAATATGCCTATAGTAAGGATTCTTTTTCTCTTAAAATTCTTGGATCCCAAACACAAAGGAAATGGCTTGTATTTATAGCATTTTCCCAAGGGTAGGGGGTAGAGTGAGTTGATCATGATTGAAGTTTTGTTAAGTCAAAAGCTTTGAGGTGCTCTCAAATGGAGGGAAAGTTGGTTGGTTGTCTCAAAGATATTAGGAATTAAATAACTCCATCATTTAACTAAATTAGCCATGGAAGGGTGATTGGGTTGGATTTAATCTTTTTGATTTGAACTATACAATTGAAAAATCAATTGCATAATTTGATTAATCCCTTTAGGCTTGAATTTAATTATTTGATTTCATGATTATTTGATCTTTTAATTTGATTTAATTTGATCTATTTTTTTTGTATTGAGATGAGATTTTAAGGCATTTGGCTGAGATTTATAGTTTGGAATGCTTGAGATACACCTGGTCAACTTTAGGTGTCTACAAATTCCCCTCTTTGAATTGATGTGCGAAGCGCATTGATTCAAAGAAAGCTTGATTTTCTTGAGCATTGATTTGATGCTGATGAGTTGATTGACTGATATGAAAACCTGATATGAAAACCCTGATATGAAACCTTGATATGAAACCCTGATATGAAACTTCGATATGAAACTCTGATATGAAACTCTGATATGAAACCCTGATATGAAACTTCGATATGAAAATCTGATATGAGACCCTGATATGAAAACTCTGATATGAAACTCCGATTGATAAAGTTTGAAATTTTAATGCCTTTGATTTGATACAAGATATGATGTAGAATTCCAGTTTGATGATATGATGATGCCCCCTTGGAAATGAAATCATATTGATCGTATGTAAAAAATTTTGATGAGCAATGCTGATAGAAGAGATCCAAGATGATTGCATTTCTGATATCAATGATGTTTGGAAAGATGTCAAACAAATGCCCCAGTATGCAAAATATGTAGATTAGGTTTGACTGGGTCAAAAATCTCATAAAATAGGTTGAAAAGCCCAAATTTACTATTCATTTTCACTTTTCACTATTGAGATTTTGCTCTGAGTTTCTGATGATTGATAGCGATGATGGTCCCCATTCAAGAGCACAGGTTCGAGTGAGCATAAAGATATCAATGACCTCTTGACTATGGGCCTCCGGTGAGTGGTTTGAACTCTCTTAGTGCATTTATTGCTCTTAATATAGCATTTAATACATGTATTTATTTCTTTCTAGAAAAATTTTAGCAAAATGCCTCGTAGGATAGGTAAAATACCGCGTAGGGCAAAGAAAAGCCGCATCTGCGCTGTGAAAAGCCGGGTATGCGCAATCCTTAGCTGCGTAGGAGCTAGGGTAAAATTGTCACCCAAATAGTAATGAGCCGCCTAGAAAAACCATAGTTTTTAAAGGTCGCGTACGAGTTATAAAAAGCCATGTAGGCCTGTAAAAGACCGCCTAATTGGTTAAGCATCGCCTCCGAGTGGTAAAGAGCCGCTTTTAAAGTTTTAAAATCTACAGGGCTTAAAAAGCCACGTACACTAAGTTAAGTGCCGCCTACCATAAAATTGGAAATTTGATATAGGAAATAGATAAACTTAGTGCGATTGATCATCCAGATGACTTGATTAGATTCCAAGCTAGAAAATCTTCATCCAGAATGTCACGTAGTGTTTAGGATATTAGAAAAGTCATAATGATGAATGTTTGATAGGTCAATCAGATATGATTAAAAATGATTACGAATTGTCCTTGTGTCTAATGATATAGAGGTTAGGAGAAATAAGTTGATATGCTCAAGTTAGAGCAAAAATAGATTTAATGTTTTGTGGTTGACTTAGAATGGTTCACCAAGAGAAAAACTAACATGATGCACTTTATTTCAAAATGTAGGAACATTACCGCAAGTTGCGGGTACGAGGTGTAGCGTTATGGATTTTTGATTTAGTATATGAGCTTATGCCTCCCAAGCGGTGTACGATTGAGACATGTGGACTCAGTTTCCTTTTAGATCTCCCTCAGTTTCAGTTGAACCGAGGTTTGTTGACAACTATGGCAGAGCGATGGCACTCTGACCATAATACATTTCATTTACCTCTGGGTGAGATGACTACTATGCCAGAGGGTGTATATAGATTATTGAGGATCCCGACTCATGGAGAGTGGGTGTATTATGATTCAATGTATGATAGTAGTGTATGTAGATGGGTGTTTGGAGATAACACCATTGCTGATGATTGTATTACTTGGGCATAGTTTTCCACATTTCCCACTTTACCAGTGTTATTATTAGCTGTGATTGGGGGATTACTTTTACCAGATAGGAGAGGTCATGGTTTCGTGCTCAGATGGGGCCAAATTTTAGAGGACCTGATTGCACATCCACAGAGATTGGATTGGGGTTCTTGTGTTTTGGCTCAGTTATGTCATGATCTTCACGAGATTGTGTATCGGCGCAGTGCAGCTATTTTTGCAGGTGCAATATTATTACAATTATGGACTTGGGAGCATCTGCCTATTACGAGGCTAGTTTTAGCTTGAGTTTGGGCTCATGGTTATCCGTATGCATTTCTATATGATGGCATGGTTGTCCAGCATTGTCTGGGCAAGGTTAATTTTTGGAGACATACCATCGATGATATTGATCAGGTAGTATGGAGGCCATATCTATAGTGTGAGAGGTAGCGGGAGGATGATGACAAGTTACCATATATGTTTTCACCTTGATGGATGATAGGCCGATCACCATTGGTCATTGAGAGATTTTGTTGTGGGAGAGTACTCTGTCAGTTTGGCCAAATGCAGGATATGCCATAGGGTATGGCACTTTATTCCAGAGTACAGGCTGAGAGATCAATGTGGGGAGCATAGGTTGACTACCAGTTAGCTTGTTTGTAGATAGATCAGCTCGGATATGGGGTTTGGGATATGATGCCATAGGTGACAGATGCAGGGATGTTGGCTGAGTATCGCGAGTTGTTTTTGTGACATCGGTTCATTCATTTTACTGATCCAGCAGAGCCCATTCCTGATGTTGATGAGCACTTAGATGATGATGGAGATAATGGTGATGATGGGTATGATGGTGATGATGGGGATGATGGCGATAGACCTCGCAGGTGTAGAGTTCAGAGGGTACTTAGGGCACCTCAGTTTTAGAGAGTAGCTAGACCTCAGAGGAGAGGTGGACATGTGAGAGGCTGAGGTGATGGATTTAGGTAGCCTAGGCAGAGACGAGCACAAGCACAAGTAGCTCTAGATCAGGTTCCTTTGAGAGTTGATGCAGATTGGGCCAAACATAGACATAGACGTGTCCAGGTGGCTAGACATGTTCCAATTTAGGGACAGAGACCATAGGTGGATCCACAGGTCAGTACGGCACAGGTGATACCTCAGGTACCTTTAGCACCTCAGGAACCATAGGCTCTTGTAGAATCACAGGTACCTCCAGTTCTTCCTGTTATAGATGATATAGTGTAGGATGTTCAGGGTTTACAGGCAGGGATGACTGCAGTGACAGCTAGACTGGATCATGTTATGACTATGCTGTAGCAGTTTGTGGCTACTCTGGCTCAGTTACCTACTAGTACAAGCATGAGTCAGGCACCTCCTAGTGCACAAGATAGAGCAGGTGATAGGGATCTCGATGGTGTAGGGGGTTAAGGCACAAGTTTAGCCAGAGATGGATCAGGTGCCCCTGCTGGGTCATGAGACAGATTTAGACCCATGATATACAACATTAATGATGTATCATATGTATTTTTGATCAGGACTTTGATGTATGGACCATTATATTGATGTACCTTTGATGTACTAATTTATGTTATAGACATTGATGATGGACATTTATCTATGATGATCTTTAATTCCTCCTTTGATGATGTTATGAGATTTCCTTTTATGCATATCTACATGTTTCTATGATGCATTTAATTTCTATTGTGCTATGGATGCAAATGTCATAGAGTAGGACATAGATAAATGGATGCAAATGATGCTAGTGAAATTTATTTCTATATGCTTTTCTGATTTAACCATGTATGGATTATGCAATGCAATGAATGCAATACTTAGTGCTATGGTAAATGAAATGCAACTATCTTTTTTTATTTTGGATGTATGCAATTTGAACTTTATGAGATGCAGTTCTAAATGATGATATGGAAAAATGAATAATGATTAATGTTTATTTTTCTTGTTTTTCTCTTGACATGAATATATAATGAATAATGACTAATGATGATGAATGCAAAGGAAAATCTCATTTTGAATGACTTGAAACCAGTAAATTTGATGAAGTGTTGTCAACTTTATCACCCCCCCCCCCTTGAACTTTGGAAAATTTGTTAGAAAGACAAGCCATTTGAGAACTAAGCTTTGGAGAACACATTTTAAGCTAAAAAGAAACATGCAATTAATCTAAGATGAAGATGCAACTAATCTAACATGCAAAAAATCTAACATGAATGCAATGCAACTAATTGTCCTTAAGGTTTGCAAAAGAGATGCAAACTGAGATATATTTTCATCATAGAGTGTTGTGGAACTATCAGTCAATACAATCCTTACTAGTGCCACTGCGACCATAAGAATATGAATATGAATTTCCCGCGTGTGGTAACCCCTTCTACAAAACCAAGTACAACTCTCACTAGTTGAATGACCAACTATGGGAGTATGAATATCGGTTTAATAGGATTCAATGTTGCAAGTGGATGTTGGTATTAAGATATGGAAAATTGAAATAACCAAGGTATCCTTTTGCATAAACAAACAAAGGTTAACCCTCCATCCCATATGAATTTCCTCTATGGTTCTTTGATGACCATGTCCTTAGACAAATTCAGACAAGTTAAAGAATCTTCCTCAAAATATTCACTCAGAAGCTTAAGAAAACAGCATGTCCCTTCTCATTGCCAATCTAGTCGAAACATCATTGATTAACTAAAAAGAACATGACTCGAAAAATTCAATGAAAAACTCATCAAAAATTCCAAGTGTTTGTGAAATGTATTAAGATTTTCAAATAAGAATTCCTGAAAATCTGATCATTTAGGGTGTGTCAATTTTTAATCCTGATAAAATAAGGCAATGAGACTCAAGGATCATATTATGCGATCAAACTGTTTAGGGTCGAACAATGATATTCATCAAAGGTTTCAAAATGTCTCTCCTGGATCTGAAAATCTTCTTCTGATGTGTTACCACAATGTTGCACTATTGAATCCAGTTGGTACCAAAATCTATGATGTGTGCCCCCAAGTGATAAATGTGATCAATTGTGAAACTTAGGGCAACTGAACCTAGAATGCGACAAAATACAGCTTTGAGACTTTATTAGGGCAATGCACAAATGACAGATGCAATGAGGATATAGACAAGTGAGATGAGGAACCACAATATGTACAAATGCAACTAAGAAACACCTAAGGGACAAAAGACGCCTGTTCCCAGGTTTTGACCTCTTGGGATTATTGCTCTTTTTCTCTCTTTTTTTTTTTTTTTTCTTTTTTTGCTACCAAGGTGCCTATTACTAGGTTTTCACCAAGGCACTTTTTTCTCTTTTTCAAATGTTTTTGGTTTTTTGAATTTTCTAATTTTTTTGGTATTTTTTATCTTTCTCCTTTTTTTTTGGTATTTTTGAATTTTTCCATGTACAAGGGTGATGCTTGACTCATTTGATACTCTCAACTTATACTCTTTATTCTAATACTCTTTCCTCTTAATCAGGTGTGGAACCTCTTAAGATGAATGCTATTGATAGGTTCTAGCAATTTATCACCATCAAAATCAGCCAATTTGTAGGTCCCCATTCCAAATGAAGAAACAATGAGAAAAGGACCAAGCCAATTTGCTTCCCACTTCCCTTTCTTTTCTCTATCAGCTTGGTTTTTTTTATTTTCTCTCAATACTAGATCCCTTATTTGAAAGTTTCTTGGCTTGATATGCTTGTTATAGTTCCTGGTAATTTGATTCTAATACACTTTCAAATGATCATAGGCTTGATTCTGATGTTCCTCCAACAATTCCAATTGTTGAAGATGGGAAACTCTATAATCCTCATCCATTATTAATTCATGCAATGAGACTCTGAGGGATGGTATTTAAACTTCTAAAGGAAGAACAAGTTCGGCCCCATAAACCAAAGAAAAAGGTGTAGCTCCTGTCGGGGTGTGAATACTAGTCCTATAGGCCCATAATTCTGGATTGATTTGAAGGTGCCAATCCTTTCCTGATTTTCCAAATGATCTCTTAAGGATTTTAAGGATGTTCTTGTTGGTGGCTTCTGCTTGTCCATTACCTTGGGGATAGTAAATGGATGAAGAGTGATGTGTAATGTGGAATGTGTCACAAAGTTCATCAATATCTTTGTTCTTAAACTATTTTCCATTATCCGTGATGATGGCATGAGGAATTCCATATCTTCAAATGATATGATTGAGGATAAACATGGAAATTTGTTTTCCTGTTGTAGTTGATATAGGGACATCTTCAACCCACTTAGTAAAGTATTCTGTCACTGTGATTATATACTTGTGTCTGTTTGAAGAAGGTGGATAAATCATGCCAATCAAGTCAAAACCCCATTGATAGAATGGCCATGGTGTGACAAAAGGATGTAATTCTTGTGCTGGTGCATGAATCAAGTTTCCATGGTATTGACTTTTCTTACAAACTTTAACATATTGACAAGCATCTCTTTCTAAGGTTTTCTGAAAGTACCCCATACGTAAGATTTTCTTAGCTAGGTTTAACCCATTTGAATGTGACCCACAAATCCCCTCATGAATGTCTTTGAAAGCTAATTTCAATTCATCTTCCTCTAGACATCTAAGGAGTGTTCCGTCGAGACCTTTACGATACAATGTGTTAGAAAGGATAGTATAACAGGCGACTTGTCTTATGAAATTTTGCTTTTGGGCGCAGGTTTGGTCCATAGGTAGGGTTTGATTTTTTAGGTAGGCATAGATGGGTCCATACCATGGAGAGTCATGTCCATGTAAAAGGGAAATAATTTGGGTATCAGGTAGGTCAAATGTTGGTTTCACCAATTCTTCCACCAAGAACTCATACTTTTCATTTT
>MU225791.1:545488-577054 GCA_018584345.1 Thuja plicata | reverse complement strand
CAATAAGACTCCTAAAGATCTTTCCATTGCTGAAATGTAGAGTAATAAAGGTTTTCCTTGAATTGGTGACATTAAGATAGGTGGATTCATCAAGTATGTTTTCAACAATGAAAAGGCTTTATCACACACCTCATCCCATGTGAAGACGGTGTCTTTATGTAGTAACCTGGTGAAAGAATGACATTTTTCTGCCAATTGAGAAATGAATTGTCTTATAGATTGAAGTCTTCCTTGAAATGACCTCATTTGACTAATATTCTTTGGAATTTCCATGTTCATTATTGCTTTTACCTTTTCAGGATCTACTTAATTGCCTTTTGTTGAAAAAATGTACCCTAGGAGTTTTCCAGATTGTACCCCAATAGCACATTTCTTTAGGTCAAGTCTCACCTTGAATTTTTCTATCCTTGTAAATATCTTTTCAAGTATAGATAGATGATGTTTTCTTTTATGTGACTTAGCTAAAATGTCATCCACATAATCTTCCATAAAGGTGTGCATCATGTCATGGAAAATGGTAATCATGGCTCTTTGATAAGTGGCTCTGGCATTTTTGAGATCGAAGGGCATTACATTCCAACAAAAGGTACCCCATGGGCATGTAAATGATGTCTTCTCTTTATCCTTAGGTGCTATGCAAATTTGGTTATACCCACTAAATCCATCCATAAGTGAAAGCATAGAATGACCTGCCATGAGATCTACAATAGCATCAATGCTAGGTAAGGGAAAGTCATCTTTTGGACAAGAAAGGTTTAAATCTCTAAAATCTGTGTAGACTCTTATGGTTTTATAATTTTTGGTAACTGGTACAATATTGGAGATCCATTCAGCATATGCTATTACTCTTATAAATCCTTCCATGAGCAATTTCTCCAATCTAGCTTTGACTAATAGGGCTATGTGTGGATGCATTTTCTGTAACTTCTACTTTACGGGCTTAACCCTTGGCTTCACATTTAAGTGATGCATTATGAAACTTAAATCTAATCCAGGCATGTCAGCATATGACCATGCAAAGTTGATTTGTTTCACTTGAAAGAATGTAATGAACTCTTCTCTCTCTAAATGACTCAAAGATGCTGCTAAGTGAATGAATTTAGGATCCTTTTCTGTTCCAATGTTAAACTTTTATATGGGTTCAATAAGTATAGGTGATCTTTCAGCTTTGTGAGCTGGTAAGGTGTCCAACCTCTCTCTCTTAGGTGCCACAATTGGGTTTTCACCTTTGGAAACATCCTTTATTTTTACTTTTTTGGGGTCTAGCACTGCCAGATGGTGGTTTTCACCACTAGACCTTCTCATTTTTTTGTATATTTTCTCTTCATTATTTGGATTAAGAGATTGAACACCTACCCCTATCATCATGTTCAGAGTGAATTCATTAGTGGAAGAATTGGGTTCAACCGCACTGAGGTATAAGGCCATTGAATTGTCATTTGAGAAGTAGAGTAAGTCATTTGACTCGGACAGATCCCAATCGATAAGTTTGGGATGCATTAAGGAAAAATAATCATTGATAGGACTTTCATTTGAAGGATTTAAGGAAATGAATTTATTAGATGGTTCATACATTGTATCGTCATTGTCTATGACATGTGCCTCTTCAAGATGGTCCATGGAAGAAGGATCGAAATCCTCTTCATCAAAGTCCTCTAAGATTTCTATGGGAAAGAAAGCATGTGGATTAAACACTAGGTTAGAATCTCCCACCCACAAAGGTACCCAAGGTTCACCTACCCATTGAGTTAAAGGAGGTGCTTGTTCTATGTTGACTTGTTGAGGTTCACTTGATGTTTGAGTTGAATTCAAACTTTGAGCCATATGTTCTTCATTCTCAACTTTAGGAGGAGTTGCATAAGTGTGAATGGTATCAACCTCTATATCATGACAAGATTCTTTGGACAAGGAATCCCACTCATAATCTCTAGAATCATCTTCACTTTTAGAACCTACCATATGAATATGTGCATGAAAATCATGCATGAGACTTGAACTTTCTCCTTTGTGTTGAAAACCTATGTCGGCTTTCTCTTCTTTGGCTCTCCAAACTGGTTCAATAGTTCTAACAACCCTCTATTTCAAACTCCTAAGGGTCCTCTCCCCTTATACCCCATTTTATTCATGATATCAAATCCTTTTCCATATTGATCAGTTTGGAAATTGATATGTTGCACCCTTTCATTGGAATTATCTGAATTATCATCCTCTTTATAGAACCATTGTAATACCTCATTATCTTCTTTGTCTATTTCTTGTTTGTCACATTCCCTCACAAAATGGGAATTGTACTTATGAGGTTTATGATCTTTGGATGGTTTCCCATGTGTTTATGGAGATGTAGGTAAATCAAAGAGGGAAATAGAATATTCCCCTACTTCTTTTGAGTTAATTTTGCATTGTTTCTCAAATTGATGCATTATGTCACTCATCTTTTCATAGTGATCCTTCTTAGTTTGTTCTCTTTCTTCCTTAGTGGGTTTAGAAGATTCCAATCTTAATGTTGAAGTCTGAACTGAAGTATCCTTTGAATTTTAACCCTCGTAACTCATCTTTTCTTTTCCCTTAGTCGATGTAGTTGAGTTAGTTTGAATAGGGTTAGGAGTAGATGTGACTTTTGAAGTTGGTTCTGACTTTTCCTCTTTGGCCTCTTCCATGGTAACATCAAGGATAACTCTTTCCCTATTGTGAGGAATATACAATTCATGACTTGGCTTTAAAGCATTACAATATTGGAACGGGTTTGAATCTCCTCCAATTGTGATCTCCTCCCCTAGGTAGGGAAATTTTATGCATTGGTGATATGTGGAAGGTACTGCTTGCATCTCGTGTATCCAAGGCCTTCCTAGTAAGATGTTGTAGGTCAATTTCATGTCAACAACTTGAGATATAGTGTCCTTTTTGATAGGTCCCACTTTATTTGGTTGAATGATCATACCCTTTGAAGATCTTTCCTCTTCATGATAAGCCTTAATAGTGATTTTCTTCTTTGGATCAATGGAAGACTCGGATAACCCTAATGACTTGACAAGGTTTAAAGTGCAATTATTTAGACCAGCTCCACCATCTATGAGAACTCTCTTAACCCTATGTCTTTGGATCAATAACTCTATATGCAAGGGTAAGTTTTGAGGATGTGTGATGAACATGTCATCCTGGTCCGAAAAGGAAAGACAATGAGGGGCTATGAGGTGCCCTACCATGTTCTAAAATTTGTCTTCCTCAAATTTTATAGGAACCATGGTCTCACACAAGGATTTTTCCAGAATCTCCTCGTGATTAGGAGATAATTTTAACAACTTCAAAATTGATATTTGGGCTGGAGTCTTTTGCAATTGATCCACCAAACTATAAGGCTTTGTAGTGGGTGGTGTTTGTTTAGCCAAAATAATTGGTGTCTTAGGGCCAATTGTAATAGGAGTACCCCCTTGTAAGGTGACCTTTTATGCTTGTCCCCTTTTGATGGAATTAGCGGACCCTTGAATAGGTTGGTCTTTAACCACAACAAAATTGATGGTATTGTCATAAGTATGAGAAAATTTAACATTATGACTGCCTTTTACATTATTTGCATTGTTTCCTCCATTGTTGGAGCTAGAAGATTCTCCCTTTTCATGCTTATGAAAAGGAGTTTTAAAGGCTGTGTGATCTTCATTAGTTTGAGGTTTGTCTACCTTTATCAAACCATTGTCTATGAGATCTTGTACCACATGTTTGAGATGTAGGCAATCATTGGTATTTTGTCCCCTATTTTGATGATAGTCACAATGGTTGTTCTCATTCCACTAGTTGGGCTTGATGTGAGGTTCATATGGTTGAGCCTTTGGTAGATCGATAAGTTTATTTGCAATAAGTGTCCTTAATGAATTTTCCAATAGTTCACCCAAAGTAGTGAATTTCCTTTTGGGTGTAAGTGCAAAGAAAGGTTTAGGTTTAGAAGCCCCTTGATTATTCCCAAAGTTGTTATTAGTGTTGTTGTTGAAGGGTACTTTGGGTGCTTGATTCACATTATTGGCTTGAGTTGATTTTTGAGTGAGATTAAAAGGGATAGCCTTTAAATTATTATCCTCCACCACTCCATCATTAACCACTCCTTTATTGTTGTTATTCTTTGTCCAATATCGACTGTTGTTGTTGTTGAAATTCTGATTTTGATTGGTGTTGGAGGTATTATTGTTGTTGTTATTCTTGTTATCTTTGTAGAGTTTGATTTCTCCACTTTTTACCAATACCTCTTCTGTTTTCACCCCATTCTCAATTAAGTCTTGGAATGATCTAGGACATTGTAGCCTTATTCGATAGTTCATTTCATGTTTAAAGTTGTTCACAAAAATATCCATCTTTTCCTTTTCGGGTACACTTCAAGGGTATCTAGAAAATACCGCTCTCCATCATTGTAGGAAAAGTAGGAATCCCTCTCCTTCTCTTTTCTTGGTGTTGTATAGATTAAGCATTGTAACCTCATGTTTGATTTTATAAGAATAGTGAATTACAAATTTAGAGGCCAATTCCTCAAAGGTTCTAATACCAGAGGGTAATTTTGAGAACCACTCCATTGCCATACCTCCCAAACTTCTAGGGAATAACCTCATAAGGTAAGTTGTGTCATGCATGAACTCTATACTTAGGGCATAAAATTCCCTTAAGTGATCTTGAGGATCAGATGTTCCTTCATATTTATCATATTTCAGATAAATAGCATTTGTTGGAAATGGTATCGCGACTAAAGACTTGTCGAATGGAAATGGACACAAGGCTTCAATAGAAAAAGGTTTAGGAGCTCCACTTTGTTTTAATGTTTCCAATTGTGTCTGAAAAAGCTAGAATTTTTTGTTCATGACATCAATGGGGTTAGCCTCTACTTCTTCTTTTTTGATTTTGGTGAAATAATAATCATGTGGAAGCTTGAGACCCATTTGTGCTAGGTCTAGGAAGTACTTCTCTTTGTCTTTTTCCAACACTTTTTCCATGAGTTTCATAAAGAAAGGGCTTTACATATCCTTAGTAACCTTTTTATCGGTTAACTCCTCATCATTAGGGTCCATATTACCCACGTTGTTGGTATTGTTCATCCCTTGATTGTTAGAATCCATGTTTGTCCCTCCATTGGTATTGTGGTTGGATCCTTTGTTGTTAGGATCAACATTTCCTTGTTTGTTCATATCCTTGTTCACGTGATTAATCTGATCAAGATCTATATGGCCAAATGGAAAAGACATCCTTGGTTTTGTTTCTTTGATAGGTTTGTGTAAGGGTCTTGCAAAAAAAGGATCACCCGAAAAGGGACACTCTTGTCTAAGATAAGATCCGTCTAGTTGTAGGGTAGTCTTGATGTAATGGGATCGAATAAAAACTGACATTAACATATGTCAAATGAAGATCTCAGGTTTGAAACTTGCTTAAATGACCAATCCGTAAAAAAATTGTAAAATGCCTAATAATGGTAGATTCTGATCAAGTTAGGTATCCACGGTTGTAGAACGTCCAAAAGGGTATCCAAAAATCAAACTTTTTTTTTTTCAATCCTTTGGAAGATACTCACTGTTTTCCCTTTTAAAATTCTAGGTGGCTCTTACCTGTGTGTAGGCGGCCTTTAAATGTTAACACGCGGTCACTTGAAATCCTGTACGCGGTGCTCTGCAGTTGACAGGCGGCGTTTGTCTATCGACAGGCAGTTTTTAAAGTATTTGCACGTGGTATTTTCTAGTGAATACATGGTTGTTTAATGCTATCAAGCAGCATTTTAAGATATACAAGTGGCCCAATTTTGTTTGCAAGTGGCTCTGAAATGATGACATGCAACACTTTGCTGATCAAATTTGATTTTAACAATTTTATTGATATTTTCTGGGTTTAAAAGTTTAAGTTCTTTGATCAGATTTATCAAAAAATATTCTTGCGTGAAAATGAATTAAAAACTCAACACACACATAAAATTTTCACCATATCCCTAAAAACTACACTGAAAGTGTATATTCTCAGATGTTTGAACAGGTTTGCACAAGAAAGTCTTCCAAGCAATCTACCTTAGTGTCAACAAATTTGGCTTTTAATCATGGCTCTACAAAGGTAGGTCTGCTACTTTATCAAGTCTCAAACTATTCTGGTCTAAACCTTGACAAGATCCTTTACCCCTTTGAGGGCTTCCCACATGCACAAAAGTACACTTTTGCGCAATCCCAAAGGACTACTAGAGGAAAAGAGGATGGTTGCACAAGTTTTAGTCACTTTTTGATTAAGGTAAAGTGCATTATTTATAGTGGGTCAGACGATATTGCGGTAAAAGAAAATATCTCCCACTTTGGGTCATTCCCTCTCACCATCCTTGTAAGGCAATTCTCAGGAGGCAGGCCCTTTAAATCTCTATTTAGCTATCATGTTCATGAAAAGAAAGAAATAAACTCAGTCCAACAAGTTTGGGAATCTGATTCACTCAAAGAGTGAAGAGCATATCCCTATTTCCTTTCTTTGTTCCAAACACCTCAAACAGATCTGTTTATTTTCAACCTCTTGACAAGGAGGTTCTTAAAAATGAAGTGTGTGGTTCAATTAATCCTTCCTTTCTTTTGACTACCCAAACTTGACACTTTTGGCTTTTTGATCAACTTCGAAACATTGAGAGCATATACCTAATGTCTGGTTTGAATAGAAAATAGTAAGGTGTTCTTATTTATACTAGATTCAAATGAATTGCCACAAGTTAACTAATGCAAGCTTGATTATATAAGTACCTGATTTTGAAGCTAGCAAGGCTAGGCTCATTTTTGAGTGTTTGGCTTGTTTTTACTCACCTAGTGGCGATCATTTCCACTCCGTCTCCTCCAACAAGTTAGTTAGCACAAAGCGATGCAAAGTGAAGGAAACTTGAAAAAACTCAAATGACAAAATACCTCCTAAAAGCTCTTTGAGTGAATGATTTATCAATTAAATCTTTAAAGAAGTTAGCACAAAAATTAATTAGAGAGTAGGAGATTTTTGTTTGTAAGCAAAAAACACCTTAATATAGTGATCATACAAGTGTTCTTCCTCAAATAAACTCTTTAACAAATTTTCTGTATATATTTCCTTATCATTCTTAGTTTTGATTCTTACCTCTTTCCTAGGCTTTGAGATTCGCTTCTCTAGTTTCTACACCTTGGGGTGATTTTTCATCTGTAGGATAAGAAAACACAAACAGTTACCACAGTAACCAAATTAATCAAAACCTGATTTAAAGAAAAAGCAATTATGTGACATTTAATAGCTAAAAGGTGGCCATCAAATGTTCTAAAGCGTAAAATAAAACTTTATACACGACTTTTAAATCTTAAAATGTGGCTCTTAAAATATCATAAGCGGCTAATTAAAATCAACAGGCAGTACAAAAAGTGTAAAAGGTGGCCAGAGATTGCTTGTAAGCGGCTGTTGAAAAATCCTATGCGGTGCACTTTATTTAGCAGGTAGCATGATTTATCTGGTAGGTGGCCCACTTTATCTGAAATGCAGCAATAGAATAAAAGACGGAGATGAATCAGGCTCTGTAGGCGGAATTCTTGTGTTCATAAGCGGCTCTTAGCATCCCATACACGGCTCTTCTCCTATTTTCTACAAGAAAAACACCAAAAAAAAATAAAATACACCAAATCTTATGATAAAAACATTAATAAAGAGGCTTAGAGCCCCACGGTGGGTGTCATTATGTGTGTAATAAAATACACCTTCATGAAATTAAGATTAAGAGCAACAATTTTATGGAAAGACAAAACAAATTAATCTAAAAATTGAAGCTATGAATCTATTTCATCTCATGGTTCTCTATCCAATCTTTGTTAAGAGAGCTCGCATGCTTAATCTCTCTCAAGGACAATCTTAGAATGAGATATGAATGATAAAAAAATGCTCAAATCTAGCTAGAATGCTTAAAATTCTCTAAGATATGTTAGAAAACAACAAATGCTCCTAAACATGATATGCTAAAATGCTATGAAAATGCTAAAATTCTCTCAAAAGCTCTCCAATGCTATCAAATGCTCTTAATATTCCTATAGTAAGGATTCTTTTGCTCTTAAAATTCTTAGATCCCAAACACAAAGGAAATGGCTTGTATTTATAGCATTTTCCCAAGGGTAGGGGGTAGAGTGAGTTGATCATGATCAAAGTTTGGTTAAGTCAAAAGCTTTGAGGTGCTCTCAAATGGAGGGAAAGTTGGTTGGTTGTCTCAAAGATATTAGGAATTAAATAACTCCATCATTTAATTAAATTAGCCATGGAAGGGTGATTGGGTTGGATTTAATCTTTTTGATTTGAACTATACAATTGAAAAATCAATTGCATAATTAGATTAATCCCTTTAGGCTTGAATTTAATTATTTGATTTCATGATTATTTGATCTTTTAATTTGATTTGATTTTTGTCCACTTGATTTGATCTATTTGTTTTGCATTGAGATGAGATTTTAAGGAATTTGGCTAAGATTTATAGTTTGGAATGCTTGAGATACACCTGGTCAATTTTAGGTGTCTACAATTGGGTATCCCTCTATACATGTATGATTAACTTCTTTTCTTTTAAGAAATAGAATTCAATATGCATGAACTAAAGATTCCACCATTTACATTATGGTAATCTTACAATCTACATTTACACATCTTCAAGATGATAAATCTACACAATACTTGGATGGTATACAACATATCTTCCTTTAATGAATCATTACATAAAGAAGGAGATCCCTTCACATCTAGCTTGAAAAAATTCAAAAATGAGCATTACAAAAATCAACAAGAATGAATTTCAATACAATGAGTGACTATGAAACATTGAAGTTTCTTACACACAACTACCCCCAAATAGGGATTTCTTTCAAGCTTCTTTCACCATCTTCATGACTTCAAAAACCTGCAAATTTCATGAGGGAAACCATGAGAAGCTCACCTCCCAACCAAGGTTTCACAGATGAGTTTTTCAAACCCATTGAAGTAGGCTGAAGGTGGGCTTTTCCAAGGAGGAGAATGCCATTGCAATTTCTAGATTTCTCAACAAGAGCTTTCCATGCCTCGCCAAGGCTATATCGACATTCCTTCCATATACACATTTGGCCATTTCTATACCAAAAATAATATTTACAACATGGCTTCATGGAGCCCATACTCCATGAAATTATCCCTATTCTCCAAGAGAAGAGACTCTCACTACAATGGAGAGCCCAACTGATCCCTTCACCCAAGGCCACTTCTTCCCTTCCTAAAGGGTGAGTAATGCCTTAATTCCCATGAACAACACTCCCAATCCAAAAGACCAAGAATTGATACAAAAATCTAATTGCATTCCCAACCTAACACATGACAACAAAATCTACATACAACAACACTATACAAGATTTCATACATGAGTACCATACAAGATTTCATATACATAAAACAATAACATCTAAATCTTCTTGCAAAAAAACAAGCATTTCATGACAAAGGAGACCAACCTTCCAAAAGTGTTATGGCAAAATGAAACTTGAGAAGAGCCCAAATCTGTATCCTTCCTCTTTCCAAAACCCTAATTGTCTCTAAAATTAGAGAGGGGGTGAACACCCACTAATTCACCCAAAACCCTATAAAAATACCTCCAAAAGTGTACTCAAGACCTAGCAATAATGAGACATGACAACTAGCCATTTTGTCTCCCCTCTTAATTGTGAGTTTAGTAAGGAGTATGGGACAAGTTATATGCATGTGGCCATCTCCATTTTCACCACTTTTGAAAAGTAGGCATTTTGGAGAGTCATAATGGTGACCTAAGTTTCTCCCATAGGTAAATACTAGCCCTAACCCAAGGTACCCCCTTAGGGTTAACTAATTTGGTCAAAAAATACACTCTAGGGTCACTTTTAATCCCTCCAAAGTACCCCTAATGTTCAAATCTGAGTTCTAACATGTTGTGATCCCTATAAGACATCTATATGCAAGTGGGATTAATATAATATCATATAAGGTTAGGTGATTATTTTCCAAGCCCTAATTGACATGTCACCATCCACATGGACAACACAAGTGTTAAGTGGCACCAAATAAAATACACATCACATTCACAATGACATGTCCAAACAACAACATAAATTTTAAACTATTAACACACATTTAGATTACATTTACAACAAGGATCACATTACAACGAGGTTTCAACCCCTTATTGGATTAAACCTTGGCTTACTCAATTCACATATTTTTAGCCCTGATTCTCTGAATAATTCCATGGTTCCCTTTCTTGCACTCTAAACATCGAGCATCAGTAGTCCAAGACGATAAAATCACATGTAATATACATTTTTAATTCACAATTAGCAACATTAATCAATAAGCAAAACTAAGTCCCTAATTGAAATTTGCATACAGAAATGTTTAAAATATAAGAATTCCTTAATCACCATGACATAACATCCATGAAATTGTCAAGTCTAATCATGATTCGGTGTTCTTATCAATTCACTGATCTAAACATATATAATCAAAATCAACCAGCTATTCTAGGTCTAATCCATATCAAAATGTAATCTACACAATATAATCATCATCATAACATAATATCATGAGTCTTTGTCAGGATAATCAAAAAGTGTATCAATGTATCAAAACATAAAGTATCAAAGTGTGATCAAGAAATAAAGCTATGATGGGTTGGGGTTAGGCCTCACATCCCCCCCCTCTAGGCATGAACTTCCTCCTGGAGTTCATAAAAAAGATATAGGTACTAAGATCTCATCTGCACTCCATCCTCCCATGAAGCCGTGACCTCATCATAACAATCCCACTAGACCCTAACCTAGTCCACCTCTCAGCCTCAGAGTGCAAGGGTCTATCAGGCTATAATAAGAATGGGCTCCAGTGCTAGCTGTCTGTCCAACTCCACCTATAAGGCATCTGAATCTAGAATGTGAGACTCATCATAAATATATTTTCGTAGCACGGATACATGAAACACATCGTGGATGCGTGATAGGTTGGGTGGCAAGGCTAGATGGTAGGAAAATGGTCCTATCCTCTCCAATATCTTGAAAGGCCCAACAAAGCGAGGCGCTAACTTAGAGTCCTTTCCAAAATAGATTGAACTCTTATGCGGGCACACTCTCAAGAAGACCCTATCTCCAACCATATACTCATGATCAACCCTCTTCGCATTTGCATACTTCTTCTGTCGATCCTGAGCCTCCCTAAGGAACTGTCTGATCAAGACAACCTATTGCTCCATATCCTTGACCAACTGAGGTCCAATAGATACTCTATCCTTGATCTTGCCCCAACTCAGTGGTGTCCTGCATGGTCTACCGTACAAGACCTGATATGGTGGCATGCCTATAGAAGAATGATGCCCATTATTATAGGTAAACTTGACTAGATGTAGGTATTCCTCCCACTTGACTTGATGGTCCATCACATGCATGCGCAACATGTCCTCCAATACCTGGTTAACCCTATCGGCCTGGCCATCTATCTGAGGGTGATATGCTATACTAAAATTGAGCCTAGTGCCAACGCTACCTATAACTCTCTCCAAAAGGCTGATGTGAACAAGGAGTCTCTATCAAAGATGATCTTACGGGGAATGCCATGAAGTCTGACAATATCCCAAAAAAAGACCTGAGCTACGTCTTGTGCTATGAATGTAGTACACATGGGTGAGAAGTGGGTAACCTTGGTCAATGTGTCGACTGTCACCAAGATAGCATCATGGCAGAAAGAAGACATAGGGAGACCAACAATGAAGTCCATAGATATAGTATCCCACTTCCACTCGGCAATCTCATGTGGCTGCAGGCACCCACCTAGATGACTATGCTCTTCCTTCACTCTCTTGCACTCTAGACATCTAGAAACTATGCTGGGAATCTGCAATCTCATGCCTAGCCAATGATACAACTATCTCAGATTAGCATGAAAATTCATAACTCCCGGATGAGCTACATAGGGTGCTTTATGAGTCTCAAGCACAATAAACTACTACAAGTCACCTGTAGAAGGTACATAAATGTGTCCCCTATGACGTAGAAGTCCATCAGACTCCAAGGAATACTCTGCAAATCTCCCCTCAAGGGGTCTCTAAGAATGGATAAACTGAAAAATCTCCACATATAATCCATCCTCTGGAAAATGATGCAAAATGTGCTCCCTCAAATCTATACTAGAAGTCATAGATGAGAGCTAATGTCGCCTCTTACTCAAGGCATTTGCAACTACATTCTCTTTCCCCTTGATGTAATGAACATCAAAATCATACTCACACAAAAACTCCATCCATCTCCTTTGCCTAGCATTAAGATTGGGCTATGTAAAGATATACTATAGGCTCTGGTGATCTGAATGAAGCTCAAATTGGTGACCTAGAAGGAAATGTTTCCATCTCACTAAAGCATGAACCACCGCTGCGAGTTCTAGGTCAGGAGTAGGATAATTAAGTTTGTGAGTCTTTAGCTTCCTAGACTTGAAGGCTATAGAATGACCCTCGTGCATAAGGACTACTCCTAAACCATCCAATGAAGCATCAATACATATAAAAAAATATGCCGAAGGATTTGGCACTACTAAAATTGGTGCACTAGTGAGGGCTCTCTTGAGCTCCTTGAAAGCTCTCTCACACTTCTCTGTCCATTCATACTTCTTCCCATTTCTTTGAAGGGAGGTGATGGGATGAGCTACTCTAGAAAATCCTACCATGAAGCGTCTATAATATCCTGCTAAGCCCATAAATATTCTAACCTTAGCAACACTGGTGGGTGTTGGCCAATCCATAATAGCTCTAATCTTCGATGGGTCTACAGAGATGCAATCACTAGATATAATGTGACCAAGATAATGCACCTCAAGTCTAAAGAAGGCACACTTTGACAAGCTTCCATATAACTGATTCTCTCTCAAACGCTACAGAACCTGTCTCAGATGCTCCTCATGCTCCTCCTCATTGCAAGAATATATCAGAATATCATCAAGGAATACTACCACAAATTTATCCAAAAATATACGAAATAGTCCATTCATGAGGCTCATGAACACAACTGGACCATTCGTGAGGCCAAATGGCACTACTGTGAACTCATAGTGACCATACCTCATGTGAAAAGTAGTCTTGTAGATATCACTTTCCATAATCTGTAACTGATGGTACCCCGACTTCAGATCTATCTTTGAGAATACTCGGGCACCTTGTAACTGATCAAACAGATCATCAATCCTGGGAAGTGGGTATCAGTTCTTAATTGTTACTTTATTCAACTTTCGATGATCAATGCACAATCTAAGTGACCCATCCTTTTTCTTCACAAAAATCAGAGGTGCACCACAAGGTGATACACTAGGTCAGACATGCCCTTTCTCCAAAAGCTCTTCTAATTGAATCTTGAGCTCATTTAGCTCATGTGTGGTCATCCTGTAAGGTTCTCTAGATACTAGATTGGCTCTTGGTACAATATCTATGTGAAAATCAACTACCCTAGGTCGAGGCATACCAGGTAGCTCAGTAAGAAATACATCTACAAACTCCTGAAGAATAAGATAATCCTCGAGCGAAGGCTCCCCTCCTGAATCCTCCTCTCTATCACTAATGGTGATGGAAAATAACTAACATCCCTTTCGCATGCACTGCCTAAGCTGCATAGCGGAAATAATGCGAAGGGATACGGGTCTTTGTACCCCAAATATCACCATAGAAGTGTCATGATCATCAACACACTCAAACCTCTTCTGAAAACAATCCACCTTGGCACTGTGGGCACATAGCCAATCCATGCCAAGGACTACATCATAAGAACCTAGAGGGCTAATGCAGAGATCAATCATCATGATAAGTTCTCCTATCTGAATCTAACAATTGCGAACTAAGGAACTAATGGAGACTCTAGCTCCTGAAGCTAACTCAACCTCCCAATCGACATCCTATCTAACTGCCACTAGCCTGCAACACTCCACTACATAGGGAGATATAAAGGAGTCTGTGGCTCCTAAATCAAACAAGATAGAAACACTGATACCCTGAATCATACTTGTGGCGTCTATGACCGTGGCCTAGTGCTCGGCCTGGCGGTTATCAACCGCTACAAAAACTCTATGGGATCTACCCATATCTCCAATTATAGGCTCTGAGGTAGCCCCTCTCTAACCACTGGATGACTATCCCTATGGGAACTCTCTCGCTAAATGACCCATACCAACACAAGTGTAACATGGCCCATGGGTCTGAATCTGCACTCCCTGTGTCCTAGGCTACTATGACCCTCCGGTCCTACTAGAACCACTATATCCACCCCTAGAGGACTGCTGAGTCCTAGCTGACTGTGTTTAAGGGGCCAATGTCCTATGATCCTATCTAGGGCCCTGAGACTACCACTGTTTGGGCTTAGAGCCCTGATAACCCTATGAATGCCTCTGTCTAGAATCCTGCTGGGATCTCTGCTGCTGAGAGTGTTGACCCTTAAAGGATCCTTCTAAGTGATTCTATTTCCCTTTCCAAGGGGGTCTCTGCTACCTTGCTTGCTGGGAAGAGGGGTTTTGGTGTTGGGACCAATCCCAAGACTCCTGTCTAGTACAGATATCCTTGGCTACAAGTGCCATCTCAACTGCCCCTCTAAACGTGGTAGGGAATGCTAGGCGTACTATGCTCTGAAGACACATATTAAGTCCCTTAATGAAATGGTGAATATGCAGTTTCTCATCCTTCATGTAATCAACATATAGAAGGAGCTCAAGAAACTGACTCTCATACTGGTTCACTATGAGGCCTCTTTGCTAGAAATCATGGAAATCCTCTATCTGTCTCTGTCTGAAATTCTTGGAGAGATATCTCTCATGGAACTGGGCTACAAAAGTCTCCCAAGTGAGTGTGTCAATACTCACTCCACCTATGGACACCTCCTACTCCCACCAAGTGGAAGCCTTCTCCCATAGGAGATGGACTGCAAGTCATGCATCTAGATTACTCCCATAAGGGTGCAATCCAAAACATCACTGTAAACTCTATAACTAGGCCTCTACTACTGACCCATCAATGGATCCCAAAAACAAGGGTGGCTGGAGCCATAATAAATCTCACATCTCATCCCCAACATCTCTAGGGGTTCTCTCCCTAGCACGTATCTCATGCTTGCATGGTATTACAACCCAATGAACTGACTCACCCTCCTGATCATCATGACCCTCAACAAACCTGGGTGGAGGAATTCTACTCCTCTCTCTGCTAATTGCTCTATCATTCTCTGAAACATGTGCTTCCCCTTCAGGAATCTACTGCTGAACTATGGGTGGTAGTCTCTACTGAATCACCCCAATCAGATTTTGGAGAACATCCATAATATCCTGGTTAGGGTTCTGAGGTGGTGGAGGTGGTGGTGGTGGTGGTGGTGGTGGAGGTAGTGGGTCCTCATGTCCTACCCCCATATAGGGAGCTCTACGACCTTTGCCTCGTCGGTTAGCTCTGGTGATCACAGGCATCCTACACAATGATTTAAGTTTTGAATGAGTTGAAAAATAATGGGTTAGTTTCCTAGTGTGGAAACATTGGCTCTGATACAAAAATGTCATGCCCAAAACTAGGGCAAAACACACACACAATTTTTTTTTTAAAACACATAAGTACGTTACAATTTCAGAATGAGCAAGACTATTGACTATTGAGAATGAGAAGTTACAAATTCAGATTTACTATGAGCAGTACAAAGAGGTGAGAGTGAGCATGAGAAAGTTTCTTGATGAAAGAAATATTATGGCATCTAGGCTTGATGAAAAAGATTATCAAGAAGAGGAGATCCCATATTACTTCAACTCAGCTGAATCAACAAAAAGCAAAGCATCAGACACATCAGTAGAAGAAATCACAAGTCTACAAGAGGTCAATCTACTTCTGATAGAGAAAATCAAGATGCTACAAATTGGTCAAGAGACTCAGATGGTAAAAATGATTGATGTTGTGAACGACTCAAGAAAAGCTGAATCATAGAGAACATTGACTATTGATGATAGGAAGAAAATCACAGAGAAGCTAAAAAAAAAAGAATCAAAGATTCAAAGACTTACTGATCACCACCATGAGATTACCAATCACATTATTATTATGAGTCAAGAGACAAAAAAATTAAATACTGAAATCATTGAAAGAATACAGATCATCGGTGAGCTAAGAGAAGAGAATGAAAAGCTAAAGCATGAAGTTAGAATTCAAAATCAGAACAATGAATTAATCAAGAAAGCTGAAGATAGCAATAAAAGAATGGATGATTTTCTTGATGGACATGAAAGATTCAACAGCTACACAGGTCTAGGGTACACCCACAATAGAGAATCATCTAATCAATCAGATCAAAGGAATGCTTATACAACTCTAAGAACCAAGAAGCTGTCATGCAAGAACCAGGAAGCTTTCATGCAATCACTCTGGAAAACCAGGCCACACCTCAAACATTTGCATAAACAAAATGAAAGATATTCCTCAATCACAATCTAATTTCATTGGTAATTATTATAAATGTCACAAGAAAGGACTCAAGGCACATGAATGCATATCCAAGGTGACAAATCCAATGATGGAAACCTACATGGACAAGTATTTTCCTACCTATAAAATGAGTGGACATACACATCAGGAGTGCTAGAAGAAGAACAAGAAAGCATGGACACCAAAAGAACCTGATAATGGCTATAAACTGACAAGAATCGGTAACTCATATGTTTGGGACTATAACACATGGAAACACTCAATAGTATGTGGAAGGTATGGTCATATTGCTGCCAACTGTATCAGAAAATTGACTAGAAGACCAAGAGGATGGACCAATCCAGGTATGGCATGTTTACATTGTCATAAGGTTGGACATGTGATAAAACATTACAAAGACCGACTGACATAAACAAGCAGTTATCCCAATGGAAACACCGTTGATGACATCAAGAAGATGAGAAACAAGATGTGGATAAAAGCTACAAACACTAAAGGTGTTGGAACAAGCAATGCAAATGATGACACCCCATCCAATGGATCTGATGGCATCACTATTCCCAACTAAGTTGCACAAATAAGTATGGAACTACATTATGACAAGTTATAATATGCATCGGTTCCATTACACATTGATCATATTGACAAAATTAGCATTATTGAAGATGCACTATATTGTTACTTATTGAAAAACAATTCCATCGGTTAATGGGTACCAATAAGCATCGGTGAACACACACAGTAAAGTTGACACTAATTATCAAAATGCATTGGGCATTACACAAAAGCTAATTTTCTAAGTGTAACCAACAAATATCGGTGATATTTGAGCTGACAGAGGTTGTCATTGTCATGCCCAAAATTAGGGCAAAACACACAATTTTTTTTTTAAAACACATAAGTACGTACAACTAACAATGGTTGAATTGGAAAGGTGATAGCAAGGTAGAGGTAACCTTCAAGTTACAAGGTATATACGTAGATTGAATAAGGGGCATGCCACAAACAGATGCAGGGTTGGAGCATCAACTTGTTCCACGGTTATATGAACGCTTAACTCAGGTTGATCTAACTCTGATTCTATGTTTAGAATCATGATGGTAGTTAGTGGTTATGAACATATGTTGATCTAGGTTGCCCTAATCCTTACTTATCTCTTAATCTAGATTACAACTTAATCCATTGACATCTAGTTCCAATTTTCTTTCAACATTAACTACTAGCTCAAAACCTAGTCAAATTAATATTCTACTCCTTTTTTTTAACAACATCAATTGACATGCTTAAAATTTAAGAACAATTTCACTATACCAAACAACTATTGATTAAAATCTAAAAGCTGAAATCAAATCTGATTTCCTAACCTACCAACATCATTTCTAATAAAATTATTTCCCTTTTGTGAAAACACATGCAATCCTAACTCATCAATCTCCTAACAAACAACTTTAAATTAATCTTTAATAAAATGATTAAATCATTCCCTAATACAAACTTTAAATTAGCTTCTAATTGAAATCTAACATAACCCCTAACCCCTTGAACACAAGAGTAATATAATCCCCTTTTTTTTAATGATGGTAAAATTTAATTTAATATTAACTATACATTTGGGTAATTCCATTTCTCTAATTGACCAATCAAAATTTTAGGCCAAAATCCCTATTAATTAATTCACAAATCTCACAATTTTAAAATAACCTAAACAACTAATGTTAAGGATCCATTTAAAATGATTAATTATTATATTAATAAGTTGTTCCAATACCAATTAAAATTTAAAACATGTTAATAAATCCATCCATCTTTCAAAACACTAAATTTATTATCCTAATTATTTATGCTACATCATTGAATTAGTTTATGTGTATAAAATGCTACCAAATTGAGAATTAAAAACAATATAGAAAAGACCTAATTACCTAATTTAAAACTATCCACTAACTACCTATAATCTAATCTATCTAACAAATAATCCCCTAACCTAACTAATCTACTAACTTATTAAACTATCATTTTCTATGACAAAGTCCAAAACCCAAAAATGCATTAGTGAAGGGGGGGGGGCGAATTCCTAAGTGAAAGTGCTGGTTGAAAAGGAATGTTTTGGGGGCCCACCATCTATCTTACCATCCTTATACATAGGATTTTGCATGGCAAGGCAGAACATAGAAAGGTGGTGCGAGTTACAAGGAGGAGGTGATGAAGCAAGGCCCACCTACCAATATCCCATCCTCCAAGGTAAATCTTCGCATGGAATGGAAGGGAGTTGACTTAACAAAGGACATGTCAGAAATGTAGAGTATGAAAACAAGGGGGAAGGGTGGTGGATAACCCAAGTAGTGTAGCCCCCCATAAACTTTTTGATTTATAATACAAACTATGCAGAGTGGTGCCAAAACAAGAGGTAAGAAGGGTAAGGAGTATGGTAAGGGTGGGGCCCACGAGAAATGGGTAAAGGCAAGGTGAGTTTAATTTAGAATTTAGGATTAAATTACATGGTTATGTTAATGATATTAGATCATAAATTTAATTAGAGGGAAAGCACATTGGGAAAAGAATATTCTCTGTGGTAAGGAGAATATTTTCTTTCCCATACAAATTCCAGAGAGCACTTTTGCTCTAAATTTGGAAAGTGCTATGGGATTTGCTTGATATAAGCTCTTCCATTTTGATTTACTTGGTTCAATTTTTATAATAGATAATAGTGTGTATTAGGATTGATTTAAAAAGGCAATATACTAAGAAGACTAATAATATTAGTTGATTTCTATGTTATCATACTAACTAGTTTGATTTGTTATTGTTAGCAAGGTTATTTCTTCTTCTCAAGAGTTGAAATTGAAATGGAGATTTTTATTGTAGAGAGTTGAATCTATGGAGATAGAATTAGAGACTTTAAAAGGGAGAAATAGAGTGTTCCAATAACTTTAAGACTTACATTTACATACATTATGGAGGTTTCAAGATTCATAATTTCTCAAGATTTTTAGGAAATGAAACTATTATATTGTCTTTCTCTTTCAATATTAGGTATCCCTCTATACATGTATCATTAACTTCTTTTATTTTAAGAAATAGAATGCAATATGAATGAACTAAAGATTATATCATTTACATTATGGTAATCTTATAATCTACATTTACACATCTTCAAGATGATAAATCTATACAATACTTTGATGGTATACAACATATCTTCCTTTAATGAATCGTTACATAAAGAAGGAGATCCCTTCACATCTAGCTTGAAAAGATTAAAAAATGAGCATTACAACAATAAACAAGAATGAATCTCAATACAATGAGTGACTATGAAATATTGAAGTTGCTTACACACAACTACCCCCAAATAGAGATTTTTTTCAAGCTTCTTTCACCATCTTCATGACTTCAAAAATCTGCAAATTTCATGAGGGAAACCATGGGAAGCTTACCTCCCAACCAAGGCCTCAAGGAGGCCACCCCTGAGCTTGGAGAACCAAGGCTAAATAATATTTCACATACAAATTCTCACAAATATTTTATATGCACAAAACAACAATAAACTCCCAACCAAGGTTTCACAAATGAGTTTTCCAAACCCATTGAAGTAGGGTGAAGGTGGGCTTTTCCAAGAAGGAGAATGCCATTACAATTTCCAAATTTCTCAACAAGAGCTTTCCATGCCTCTCCAAGGCTATATTGACATTCCTTCCATATACACATTTGGCCATTTCTATATCAAAAATAATATTTACAACGTAGCTTCATGGAGCCCATACTCCATGAAATTATCCCTCTTCTCCAAGAGAAGAGACTCTCAATACAATGGAGAGCCCAACTAACCCCTTCATCCAAGGCCACTTCTTCCCTTCCCAAAGGGTGAGTAATGCCTTAACTCCCATGAACAACACTCCCAATCCAAAACAACAAGAATTGATACAAAAATCTAATTGCATTCCCAACCCAACACATGAAAACAAAATCTACATACAACAACACTATACAAGATTTCATACATGAGAACCATACAAGATTTCATATACATAAAAAAATAAAATCCAATTATTCTTGCAAAAAAACAAGCACTTCATGGAAAAGGATACCAACCTTCCAAATGTGTTATGGAAAAATGAAACTTGAGAAGAGCCCAAATCCTTATCCTTCCTCTTTCCAAAACACTAATTGTGTCTAAAATTAGAGAGTGGGTGAACACCCACTAAGTCAACCAAAACCCTCTAAAAAGACCCCCAAAAGTGTACTCAAGACCTAGCAATAATGAGACATGACAACTAGCCTTTTTGTGTCCCTTCTTAATTGTGAGTTTAGTAAGGACTGTAGGACAAGTTAGATGCATGTGACCATCTCCATTTTCGCCACTTTTGAAAAGTAGGCATTTTGGAGAGTCATAATGGTGACCTAGGTTTTTCTCATAGGTAAAAACTAGCCCTAACCCAAGGTACCCCTTTAGGGTTAACTAATTCGGTCAAAAAATACACTCTAGAGTCACTTTTAATCCCCTCCAAAGTACCCCTAAAGTTCAAATCTAAGTTCTAACATGATGTGATCCCTACAAGACATCTATATGCAAGTGAGATTAATATAATACCATATAAGGTTAGGTGATTCTTTCCCAAGCCCTAATTGACATGTCACCATCCACATGGACAACACAGGTGTCAAGTGACACCAAAAAAAATACACATCACATTCACAATGACATGTCCAAACAACAACATAAATTTTAAACTATTAATACACATTCAGATTACGTTTACAACAAGGATCACATTACAATGAGGTTTCAACCCCTTATTGGATTAAATCTTGGAATACTCAATTCACATGTGTTTAGCCTTGATTCTCTGAATAATTCCATGGTTCCCTTTCTTGTACACTAAACATCGAGCATCAGTAGTCCAAGATGATAAAATCACATGTAATATACATTTTTAATTCATAATTAGCAACATTAATCAATAAGCTTAACTAAGTCCCTAATTGAAATTTTCGTATAGAAATGTTTAAAAAATAAGAATTTCTTAATCACCATGACATAACATCCATGAAATAGTCAAGTCTAATCATGATTCGGTCTTCTCATCAATTCACTGATTTAAACATATATAATCAAAATCAACCACCTGTTCTAGGTCTAATCCATATCAAAATGTAATCCACACAATATAATCATCATCATAACATAATATCACGAGTCTTTGTCAGGATAATCAAAAAGTGTATCAATGTATCAAAACATAAAGTATCAAAGTGTGATTGAGAAGTAAAGCTATGATGGTTCGGGGTGAGGCTTTACAGTCATTGCCATCTTACCGATAATCATCGGTGAAATCACCAAAGCTGCTAGCTACCTTGAAACTTTGTGCCTACACTGTCAATGTTATTTATGCCTCAACCGACGAACTTAGATTTTGTACAGTGATGAGTTTTTGGGCATTAATGACAACTTAGGGCACAAAAGTTTATAAAATCACGACAGAAGAACTCATTTCACACCTGTAATTTTTGAGTAATTATGTCAAGCTAAGCAGAGCGATTGAAGAACATATTGAAGTGTGACCTCAACAAGATTCAACATGACTCAATAGATTCATGAGCGATCACAAAGATTCATTAAGTACCTACAATCATCGACCACACTGTGTTTAATTATAGAAAAATTGAAAGAGGATAAGAAGAAAACAATTAATCTTATTTGCAATAGTACTTGTGTTGAACCTAAATACAAGTTACACCTAGAACATCGCAACCTAATGATTTTGGAGCATTTTCCAGAATCCCACCTAGGGTTTTGCTGGTACAAGATGTAAGGTCCTATATACATTACAAGATCTCAGAAATAGGATATCTAGACCTAGATAAGTCCTATAAGGAACTATGTGATGACACTGGAAACCTAAAAGAAGAGCACAAGCATCTGGACATGAAAGGTCTGACAAATGCATTACACTATCCAAGGGTTTTTAAGTCTGAATGTATACATATAGTTCTTAGCAGAATGCATAACCAGAAATTATGGCTTGATGAGCCTAAACGAATAATAAAAGATGTTATTCATGTGGTTACTTGATATCCCACAATCGACAAGCCAAAATCTCACAAGCACCCATCTAGAAAGGAAGTTGAAAAGTTAACAGGAGCAAAATCGGATAATAGAGGTCTCAAGGTTAACACCATCACCGACGAGGAACTTAAGTTTGGTGCATGTGTGTTAGGATATAAAATCTTTTAGGCTAGAAGAATGAAAAACATAGCAAGCACTGCTATGAGAATAGCCTACAAGATCATCAAAGAAGGAAAGAAGATGGATCTTTCAGAAATATTGGTAAATCAACTTGTAGAGAACATGCACACTATAAGGTCATCAAGGACAAAAACTTGTATGTTTAGTTCTCTTATTATGTGCATATTATTTTACATTGAAGAATATATTCCTTTCAAAGGCAAAGTAGTATGGGACATAAGAAAACCAGTCACCATATAGATATGTAAGCACATAGAATCATTAGGTACAGATTTTGATGACTTAATGAATGAATATTTCAAAGGATTTAAGGAAAAGATGCAAGCAAGAACAAGGATACCATAAAGTTTGATAGAAGAACACAAGGATGATATATGTTTTATGGTAGATACTGATTTTACTTATATCAAACCAGTAGTACCTAGAAAATCTTGGCTATCACCACTAGATTTTGAAATCCAAATATGAAAAGCCACAAAATGCATCAAGGCACTATTGAATGAACCATTAGATAGAAAGAAAACAAGATTTGGAACTTATGAAGAAGCCAAAATAAAAATCCAGTCAGATCTTGTTGTCAAGAAAGTTGTAAACAAGAAGAACAAAATGGTAAAGGATTTAACGAAGAAATTGGCAGTTACTAAAGAAGGTGAAGAGGAAACAAAAGGAAAGGAGGAAGAAACCGAGGGCCAATCACCCATCGGTGAAGATACAAAAAGAGTGATTTAGAGGCTACACAATCAGATTCACCATATGTTAGGGTTTTTATTGTAGGGCCTCTAAAGATTCTTGAATGTTTAAATAAATCTATGACTCCCAATACCCTTGATACTTTGTATCAAGCAAGATAAAACACTAATTGATGAGGTATTTTGATAACACTGGAGATACCTATTATCACCTCCTTTTTTGAGATCCACTGACTCAGGAAGGTTTTGCCTATGACTAATTACTGACTTGATAGTATCTTTAGAGTGGATTTAACTTATGTGTTGAATGCTCTATTTTTATATGGATATATAAATGACAATGTAGCTAACTATGATTATTCTGAGAAAAATCTTGACAATCCAAATCATTATCTTAATGACAACAGACAACAACATAATAGGGAACTTCATCTTTCTTTCCTTTTACAATTCTTGTGAATCTAGGATGAATAACCTATTTGATTTAATCTATAAGAAATCAACAAACTTCAACTGTAATCACTGTGAATATAATTGATTTTACATATATACTCTAAAAGTAATTGATTTTGAATAGTATTGAATATTTTGGATGATGATGGATTATTTAACAAGTTCCTAGACCAGTGCCTATCATTGGGCTTATAGAGTCAAAACATATAAATCCATAGAGATATATAAACAAGAATACTATAGGATTCCTTACAACCTACATACAACTCAGATAAAATGGCTTGCAAGCTATCTTGTCACTTCTACAATATTGTATCAAATCCTCAATCACTGCTGTACTCCCTGAAACTACTCACAAAGTTTAATTCTCCCCTTAGAAGAAGCTTGTAAATAATCAGATAACTACCTTATAGCCAATATGTTTAACATGCCTTAAAAATTAAAAATAAAAGAGTACAAACAATAAGTAAAGAGACAACAACAATGTAGAGTAAAGTTGCACTGTATTTTTATTCATATATTTCTGCTTCAAATACATACAAAGGCCAAAAGCTCAAAAAACACAGACTGGAACCCAGAAGTCTGTCTTACAATTATATTTCATCTCTTCTAAAAATATTATAATTTGATCTATTTATAGGTCTTAAACAATCTTGGAATCCTTAAAATTAGGATGCAACAAGCTTCGGATGGTTTAAGGAACCTAACCCTAAAAGTATAGAAAAGACAAGAAATAAGAATGTTCAAGCGATGGGAAGACAAGAACAGGGGATGAAATCTGATCTTTTTCTTCATCTAAATTGTGGTGCCTTTGTCTTACAGTGTTCAGGATAGTATCTAATATTTTTACTTAGATCAAGTGACCGCCATTTCAGGCTAACCTACACTTGTCTTTGATAATTACTAACCTCCCTATGCTCAATGGTTAGGCACCAAGTGTTGCTCTCTACTCTTCATCCAGGACCTCTTCCTCTATTTCAATAGGCTTCTTCTTTGGTCTTTTCATCAAATCCCAAGCTATCACATCATCTTCTGTAGGCCATTTGAAACTTTGAATACTCTATAGTTGTCCTTTCTTCCTTTCCCATCTGACATCAGTAAGGCTTTTGACATCAACTAAAAACTTATTTATGTCAGTTTCTTCTTTGAAATCCTCATCCAAAATTTTATTGAAAACATCTAAATCTAAATAAGAATCTATAACAAATGCCTCATTACTAGGCATTCTACTATCAAATTCATTTCTCCAGGCCTCCAAGGCCTTAATCTGATCATCTTCTCCTTTTAATGGAGGAACAAATCTATTAAAATTTGGTGAAAATAGGCTCATCTTAGCCTCTATCTGATTCAATTTACCTTTAAAGAAAGGTAAAGTGACATTAATTTTATTGATCTCAGATTCAACCTCTAACACAATTTCTGGCAAATCTGATCTATGTTGCTGCAAAGAGGCTAATTTCTCAAACAACTGTACCCTAGGAGACCATGTTGTGAAAAAAGGAGTTAAAATAGAGATGTACCCTGTCACTTCAACATGTAAGATGGACAATTTATTATATGCATTCAGAATTATATCTATTTTATCTTTCAATATATCAATCATATGCTGAAGAATACTTCTCAATG
Organism: Thuja plicata; assembly: GCA_018584345.1. Taxonomy (NCBI): domain Eukaryota; kingdom Viridiplantae; phylum Streptophyta; class Pinopsida; order Cupressales; family Cupressaceae; genus Thuja; species Thuja plicata. The sequence goes on along the minus strand of MU225791.1, from coordinate 551,592 downwards.
AATTTATGGCCACTTCATTATCCTTTTTGGTCACATCCTCTATTTTAACCTCTTCCCCTACTTCAACTTTCTCTTCTATTTGCGAAGTCTGGACTGAGGGTACATATACAACTTCTAGATTTTCTTGTAATTTCTTAGTCATCTCAGCAATCACCTTATCCTGCTGATGGATCTTGATATGACATAGTTCTCTATCTTTGGCTAGGGCACTAGCCTCCTTAATTAAGACACCACACTTTTTAGACAACTTCTTTGTCTTATCTTCATTTAGATGTGCCCAATGTGTCATTATTTGGGAAATCTCAAGCTCTCATGTGTTTTGTACTATCCACACCTTTTGATTTCCAACCATTCTCTCTTGAATGTTCAAAAGTTGAGGCTTCTGGTCTTTAGGACACAAATTCCACATGACAAATGCTTGGGATTTCGGACTATATCCAAATCCTTTGATCATGTCACCCATTTGAATCTCACTTTTCATCTTTAGATCTGGTTTCTTTCTGATTTGGTCTATGATAAATGCTGAGGCTAAATCCCAGCCTTTAGCAAGCAAGATTCCACTATTCAAGACCATCTTCCTAGCCTCATCAGGAGAAACATCCTCACTTTCAGGATCATATGTTTTCAGAGCTAGAAGAACCTCATTTGTTATTGCTTCTTCACCATCTGATTTCAACTATTCTCTGATCTTCTCCTTTTTATGCCATCTCAGGAAATCCTTAAATTCATCAATTTTTATAAAGTTATCATCACTTAAGAACTATTGTTGGTGAAGCAATCTTTCATCAATACATGCTCTGAGAGGCAATTCTATGTTTTCCTCTACCTTTTGCTGTTGTCTCTTTCCTTTTCTGATCTCTTTTCTTAAATTATGATCATATAATCTATTCCCAAGAATGAGAGCACTTATTCTATGCCCTTTTCTTTCTTTTTTTGTATGAGAGGTTAGACCAAGGTCAACTTTTGGCCTTTTGGTAGCAGGCTCTTCTATATCATCAGGTTGAGAAACCTTAGTAAAATCTATGATATGTCCCTGTTCTCCCTGTATCTAAATTGCTTCTACAACATTCTATTGTGGTTGATCTATTTGAGGTGGATGGACATATTCTTCATCACTCTCACTCTCATATTCAGATTCTAAATATTCAGATTCTTTCCCCCCCCTTCTTCACATCCAGAACTCTGTCTAATTGCTCACAAAGTGTGTAAAATTATCTATCATAGCTTTAATTTTGTCAAAATATGGCAGGTCAAGATAAAAACCTCCAAATGCTAATCCATTTCTTTTTATTTGTTTCTCCAAATTTAACAACTCTTGAATTCTCTCTCTCCTAGTTCTCACTTCATCTTCATCAAGGATATTCCTAGTAGCATCCTCCTCCACACAAAGACCATGCACATATGTGTTCGGTATGGTAGGAGTTAGGATTTTCTTAGCTCCTGCAATAAATCCCTCTGGATCAATATATCTATATAATTCTGCTCCCATTTTGCAGCTTTCCAACCATCTGCTCACTAAATCAATAGCACCTTTTCCAATTGTAAACTATGAAATATTGAATTTCCTAGGGGTTAATGTCCACTTCCTGTGTAGTGCAAAGTGCTCATTATCTATTAATAAAAGTTTCCAAATATATTCCATAGCTGCAACTCTTGATGGGACATGATATGGTAGGACATGGGGAGGATGTGTGCATCCATACACTCTGATCATATTCTTCTAAAAAGAAGTCTCCCCAATTGTGGTCACCTTCCCACTTATCAAAATATTCACAGGGTCTCAGAAACTGCAACACCTTCACTGGGAGTCTAGTCTTTCTAATACCCAAACTCTACATCAAAGGGTAGACAATCCAGTTCTCAAATCCACAGAAATCACAATCCTTGGAGGTGAAATTCCATATCCTAATCCAAAATTGGATAGGATTGGGCCGGTCATGAAAGATCCTCTGAGGGTTCAAATTATTTACATTCATGATGCCATAATTGAAACGCAATAATAAATGCATCAGGATAGAATAATGTAAAAAATTAGGATCTTTATCCTTCTTCTGCATAGCTACAAACCCCTCATGCATTCTATCAATGATGTACTATATATAATCATAGCTAGTACTAGAATGCACATCTTGTAAATCTAATACTATCATTAAAATTCTAGAATTTATCTTCTCAACTCCTCCATCCATACCCAACAATCTACACAAAGCATATGCAATGTACTTGATATAGAAATGTAAATCTTTGAAATGGTAAGGTGCAGTTCTTGGTAAAGGGGTAATATGGTTTCTAACCTCCTTAAGGATATGTTTTTGCAATTGGTTCCTAGAAACCCCAGGCTATAACCTATACCTTTCTTCTTGCTTTGTAATATTAATCTTAGTGGACATGGTACTATATAAACCAAAAGCTTGCATAAATGAATTCCTATTCAGAATTAACAATGCAGTACCATCATTATTTTTAATTGTTCTAGACAATGAGTCATAGTGGTTTGCTAATCCTAGAAACAAGTCTACATCTACATAGACATCATGAACAATTAACCTAGCCAAACCACTAGTCCAAGGGTTTGATATTGGGATGACCTTATCAGCATTATTATAAAAATAGTTATAGAGAGAAAAATATGTAGAACCTGGTGTACGGGCATCTCTGATTTCACAGTATTCATCTGCCAATATGTTGGCATTTTCCCTCTTGTTCTGTGTAGACCCAGGTAACAACTTCAAAAATTCATCAGAGAAATTCTTTTTCCCCTTGGCATCTTTGTCTACTTCATCGCTCTTCCCACTGGTAGAAGCCACACTAACTGCTTTACTCATCTTTTTCTGCTTTTTCTTCTCTTTCACTGATATTGAGACAAATCTTCTCTCAAGACTCCTTAATCTTCTCTGTGCACTGAAAACAATTCAAGAACTTTGAAAACTGGAGAATCACCCTAAAATTTATCAATTCTTGCTTCTTGGACACAGAAAACCTAGCAAATTATCTGCTCTAAAATTATGGATGTATGATGAATGAAAATAAACGTGCTATCATCCCTTTATGGTAAATTTTCAAAGTACTTAGCTCATCATTAAAGAGACAATCAATTTTGCCTTCAAGTTTACATGCTGTGGTATTAATTGAAATCCTAGCCGTAGCTCATGAATGTGATAGGAAATCAAATTCATATGAGTGTGTTTTAAGAAAAAACCTTATAAAATTTGAACAAAATGACATGTCTTGATATGATTGGTTCTTCAACAAACATCTCAGCTACCCTTTTCGCCTAGTAATTAATCTCCTATATTTTTATTGGATGATGAATCTCTATATTGTCATGTTAGCAATTGCCTTCTTATTACTTTTCATATTTGGTGACAAAGAAACTATGCATTATCACTTTGTTTCCGATCAAATCTATTAACTCTCAATTCTTCTGGAGATTTAGTGACTATATGATTTTCTTCACCTTCGCTTAACCATGATTAACTTCTCACGATCACGCGACCAAATGAATCCAAGTCACTAGTAGTATTTCCAAACTCAGAGTTTATTCGGAGACCCTGCAACCATGGTTACTTTTCATCTTTTAAAATCTTATCGCCAAGTCTCTAAATGTTCTTTTCACTTTACGAGACCCTGCAACCACGATTAGTCACCCAATCACTAAATAAAATTTCTCTTTACTATTTCCTTCGAAGACTTCGCGACATAGCCCATGAAACCTTATCTTTTAATTTTAATCTGGAGACTATGTGACTAAAGCTAATCTCATTATCGCAAGAAAATTTTACTCTTATGCAAATTTGATAGAGACTCAGCGACTACCATTGATCTTATCTTATTCTGTATTTGATGGCTCCGCTAAGTCGCTGAATATATTTTGGAAACCTTAAATCATTTGGAGACCCAATGACAATATTTAAATACATACTTTTACATATTTTAGTCTCTTAACCGCCAAATGATATTTTACTTTTGGGAGACCACACAACTACTACACTTTGTTCTATTCACTGTGGACACGTGTCTCATCTTAATTGTTTGTCTCCAAATCGCTTAAAAATGTCAACTTACCATGTTTGACTAGCGACTACCCAACCACCATATATTTCAATCAATTTGCAGTTTTTCGCCAAGTCTCTGAATCTTTTACTTAACTGACCTTTTAACTAGAGACATGGCAACATAAGATTTTAAACTTATCACTAACTATGTTCTGATCTAGAGACCCCATGACTGAAGCAATCGCTAAGTCTCATGCTAATTTTCTAACTGCAGGATATAATGCGTGACACCGCGACTTAACCATTTGTCTCCATGTCACCAAATCATATCTTCTTCATTGGGAGACTTCACGACATGAAAGACTTCGCTAAGTCTCATAACTTATAAAGAATATTCTTTTCTCTTTTGAGACATCCCGACTATAGTTAATCACCAAGTCTTATGATAAAATGGAATATGCTTTTAGGATTAAGCGACTAGGAGACCATTAAAAAGGCACATGACTTTTTATAACTTAAGTTTTTCAAAAAGGTAATGCAAAAATAGAAACTCGATTGACATTTTAGGGCTTTTTTGCATTTTCACCTAGAAGATAGCTTAGGGTTTTGGGTTTTTCACTATTCATTTGGATTTTGACAAGGAACACAAAATTTCCACAGGGATAATTCAAATTAAAATAGATTTTTTGATTTTGGATAAAAATTTGGCAGGAGGACAACAAAATTTTTAGGGTAAACCAAAAAAACTAGGAACACAACCAACACCATCTCCTCCTCCACCTATGAAATCAAGGATAAGAAACCAAATAGTAAAGGAAGCAACCCCTTCACCATTGAAAAAAGGGAGAGTGAGAACCTACAAGAGGAAACTAGTCTCACCAAAGGAGAAAAAAACCAAAATGAGGAAATGGGTTAGAACAAAAGAAGATCTAGATGACTCAGCTATGGATGAAGTTGACATAGAAGTACAAAAAGGGAAAGAACCCTTTATCCCTAAAACCATTGATGAAATATATAAAAAAAATTTCAGAATCACAATCTATTTCAAATCCTAATATTAGGAAATGGTTGAAACTTGATCCAGAGGATCAAAATAAAATTGAAGAAGCTATAATAGCTAAAATGTGAAAACACAATTATGTTCCACTTCAATTCAAGGAATATGAAGTACCTAAGGAGGTAATGGACAGATTGTATACAAGATGGACATTTGCATTTCATAAAGAAAAAAAGATAAGAGAAAGAGTACTTGTTATTCTTATGCCTTCTGATTCAAATAAGGAAGAGATAGATGAAATGATGAAAAAATATGAAAAGGACATCCCACCCAAAATGAGAGCATACAAATTTCTAAAAGGGAAGCTAATTGAGCTAGATCAGGAAAGCATTAAAAAGTCATGTAAAATACTAAAAAATCCCACTAAGGAAGCTAGCCGAGAGAAAGAACACATCATAATTCAAGATGCACAGGGTGATTGATCAGTTGAATTGGACAAAGAAGAGAGTGATACAACAGGCAACAAGAATACTAAAGTTGCAGATGAGGAATGGCTCGACACTACTCTTGACAAAACACAAGGTGAGGAAAGCCAAATTCCACCAAGTCCAATTCATATTGACTTGGATGATGAAGTAGAGGTTACCAAAGAAGAATTGACAATAAAAGGTAACATAAATGAGGATGTCAATGATGAAACATGGTTGGATAATATTATTAATGACAATACAGGAAAAACACCCTACAAAAAAGGTGCAAAAAGATGAAGATGTCACTATTGCACATGGTGATACCGATGGACAAGACATACTTACTGACACTACTGTAACCACCTAAATTTGGTCTGTCGCAACTATGGACCCTATTTGCCCTAAGTGTGATCATACCCTTGAGTTATGTCCAAACGACCCTGTTACTGTTTGGCATAATTCTTTTAATCAATTTAATGTCCTAGGTGATTTTTATCACTGATTTATATTATCTACTATAGCCATAAAATTCAATTCAATATCGACCAATCAGATCAAATCTAAACCAAACATGGCTATAGTATTTAATATGAAGGAATTAAATAAATCTCTATATCAAATGAATCACTTGCAATCCAACCC
>MU225791.1:511938-528002 GCA_018584345.1 Thuja plicata | reverse complement strand
TGTTCAGAGTTTCTACCTTGTAAATCTAAAATGGGATTTGGAAATTGTAACCTTCTTGTTTGAAGAACTTAAATCGGTGTATCTCATTTTTATAAGATTAGTTTTTGGATCCTTTATTGTTATCAAGATGAGTTTATTATTGTTTTACTTATTTAGTGGAAAAAGGAAATCTCATGAACTGATGCTCAAATTAATGATGTTATTCTATATTGATTCTTCAATTAATATAATTTGCAAAGTTTTTTTTTTGAAAGGATTTCAGATTTCATTTCCGCTAATTGATATAACATGTTTAAATAAAAGTTTAAAGTTTTCAATTAGTTAAGGTTTTCATGCCCGGATTTTGGGGCATGACATACCTTCAAAGTTAGTAATGGATAATGCCATGTGTTTTAGATCAGAAGAAATAACATATTTTTGTGAGAATTATGGGATTATAATTTCATATTCATCCCCATACCACCCATAGGAAAATGGACAAGATGAATCTAGTAACAAGAGTATATTGAAGATATTGAAAAGGACTCTTGAAAGGAATAAGAGAGCATGGCATACTAAACTAAGGTTAGCACTCTAGGCTGATAGAATAATAGTTAAGAAGGCCACTGGTAAGTCACCATTTCAATTAGTATATGTTTTAGAGTAAAAAATGCCTATAAATAATCTATTACCTGTATACCAGTTCATGCAAGAAGAACAGTTAGATGTTTCTGACAGCATGCAGAATAGAATGATTCAATTGGAAGAGTTGGATGAATCTAGAAGAGACAGCCATAAGGAAAAAATTAAATTACAATAGAAGATGAAATATTTGTTTGATAAAAGGGCTACTGATAGAAAAATCCAACCAAATGATCTAGTTCTTCAATGGAATGTGAGAGAAGATAAAGGAAAGCATAAAAAATTTGAGTCATTATGGCTTGGGCCATTTGTTATTTCACAAATCTTTGGAAAAGATTCCTATTTACTGAAGAACATGGATGGAGAAGATTTTGAGTTACCAGCGCATGGGCAATTTCTAAAGCCTTACTTCAAAGGAAAAACAAAGTTTTATGCACAAGTAAGTATGTATTATATTGTATATAATTTCTTTCAGTTATGTGTTTCCCTTAAGTAATAGTTTAGTCTATGTCAAATAAGAGTTCTGCAACTAGAGATTTTGTTATTCTTTGCCATAAAATTGTGTTTAGCCATCCACAGAGAGAGCCACTATTGGTTGTATTTCCTGTTTTGGAGTTTGCCCTATAAACTTTTTGATGTGCCTATCATTCTTATGCCTAGAAGCTTGAAATCATGTTTGAAATTTTTTACATACCTCTACAAGTGATTCTTTATCCCTAAAACTCTTTGAAAATGTCAGAAAACCCTAAGCCCTTAGGTAATTTTTATTCGAAATGCAAAAATCCCTAAAACTCGCAAATTGGTTCTATTTATACGTTACCCTTTTCATGACTTAAGTTTAAGTTTATTTGCATGTGCTTATTTCTTAGTGGCCAAGTCTCATAAGAAAAATAAAATTCCTTATGATCTGGGGACTTGGAAAAAAGCCTTGGTCGCATAGTCTCCTAATGAAATAGAATATTCTGAAATGGTTATGAGACCTAGCATAGACCGTTGATTTTAAGATAAGATCTTACAGTAGTCGCATTATCTCTTGATGAAATCAGAGTTAGTAATCTTATTTGGCAATTTTGAGATTAATTAACCATGTTATCTCCTAATGTAACCTATGGTCATGAGTTATGTTCATGAGTTAAAGTTTTAGTGTTTTCACCAAGTCTCATGATCAAATATGAGTTAAATGAAAGAATTGGAGATGTAGTGACAACCGTTGATCAGAGATTTAAACCAACAGTAGTCAGGAAGTCTTCTAATTGTAACTATGGTTTAGAAATTATCATGCAACATGGAGAATCAATGGTCGCTAAGTCTCTAGATAAACCAAGGATTAGATGTCAGATTAAATAAAGGTGTTGTCGCCCATTCTCATGATGAAAGATGAGTTAAGTTAAAGATTAAGAGATTCATCGATAACCGTTGATTTTAGATTTAATCTAATGGTAGTCACATGGTCGCTTGATAAGATTGAAAACTTAAAAGGTATCTAGCAATTAGGAGATAGGAGGAAAAGGTAAGACGCGTCCATTTATCACTAAGTCTCATGAAAGATTAGGGTTTTTAATAAAAATTACGAGACTTAGCGACAACCGTCAGATACAAAGGAAAGAGAGATCAATGGTAGTCACGTTGTCTCCAAAGGCATATTATGAAGATGAAATAATCACGTGATTAAGAGATTAATAGTGTTTAGTTGCATTGTCTCTAGATGAAACATGAGTTAAGGAAATTATCCAGCGACATAGAGAAACCATAGTCGCCAAGTCTCTAGATGTGACCTAAGGTGAAGAACAGTTAAGAAATGTTGTAGTCACAATGTCTCCATGAAACAAATGGTTAAGTTAAGAGATTAAGTGACATCAAGACAACTATTGATCTAATGATTGGTCCTACAACAGTTGCTAAGTCTCAGTAAGGAACTATAGTTAGTAAGAACATCAAGCGACAAGGAGATCACTCAATTGCTAGGTCACCAGAAGTTAACTAGAGTTTAATAAAGACTTTTCTATGGCGCCATCATGGATAGTTGCTGACCAATCAGATTGCAAGGATTTTGATAGATGGAAAAAGTAGATATAATATGAGTTAATGCAACCAATCAAATATGATTTCAATCTCTTTCTAAATTTTATAAGGTTTTATATGCAAAAGCACTCATCAGAAATTGATTACCTGACAGTTTGAATGCCATGGCTAGAACTATAAATTGATGTCACAATGCGTAGAATTAATGGTGAAGTGATTGAATTACTAGTTCAAAGAGACATCTACATTAAATCCCCAATTATAAGTAAGCTTGTCTTTTATTGTTTCATTTTACCAGCTTCCAAATTCTCAGAGCAAAGAGTTTATAGAGATTTCTGTATTTTCTAAGAAGAGTTGATTTTCCAGTAGTCAGTGAATTCAAAAGGTGATTTAGTGATTCAGAGTTTGATAGAGATTGTTATTTGTAGTACTCTCAATGGTTGAATTCAGAATTGTAGAAGATTTGACAGTTGGTGGTGAGGGTTTTCAAGAAGATTTGTTTAATTATCGGTAAAAATGTATTAAGAACATAACATAAATGAGCCAAGCACAGAGTATGGCATCCACTAGTGGAAGAATTGACAATGTCGATGATGAATCAAAGGGAAAGAGGAATTATTGTGATGAATTTCTCACTTTGCTGCCAGGGTCAAGCCAAAATAGAAAGGTAAGTGCCGATACCTTGATTGATGAGTTGTCTTATGTAAGGGATGCAAAAACCCTAGGTTCCTTAGGATATTCAGTGTTCAATTACTTCTTGAACAATAGTGATGGTCCCATGCCAATCTCAAACCCTTAGACCTGTGGAATTTCTAGGTTAATTGTTCCTGACATCTTTGTAGATGTTGAATTTATCATAGAATTGGCCAGTAGATATGATCCCCTAAGAAAGACCATTAAGAGGGATGATGGAAAACCCTTGCTTACATTAGATCAAAATACATTCATGAAGGCCTTTAATTTCTACTACCCCATGGCCACTGAAATAAATTTGAAGAGCCTAGAGAATAGATATACTAGGGAGTCTGGCATTGATGCCAAGTTGATTAAGGACCACCATGTTCCTAAGAAAATGAAGGCCTACATAGTACCCCTACTAGGAGCAGCCCCATATTTTTATAAAGACCTAAATTTTTACATCAAATACATAGAATATGCATTATGTAGAGTACTTGGAAAGGATGCTGGAGCTCAGAGAATCACCTCAGACATTTGGATGATGGCATTGGATATGCAGAGCCTCAATACCACTTCTAACTATGATTATATCCAGTATATCATAGATTAAATGCACCAGGGTTTTGTGGATATACAAAGTAAATAGGATCACCCAAAGTTTACGCATTACTCAGTCCTCATACATCTGATCTTATAGTACAATTTCCCAATAATGAACTGTCAGTTCCTGCAACCCCAAAGGCTTCATCATGGCCAGGCCATCCCTATTTAGTTCTAGCTCAGAGTATGGAATTATACTTCCAAAGAGAAGGAGTTTTGTGCCTTTGAAAATTGGATAATCTATCCAATTCTTAAATGCTTAGGTGTTGATAAGACCAAATTGCCTATCAAGGTAATACAACTGTTGAATCCATGCCAATAGCTTGACAAATGGCTAGGAGACCATAACTAGGGGGATTTTTATTATGAAAAGAACTTCACAATAAGTAGGGTCTATGGTTGCTTCCACCCTCCACATATTTTTCCATTTCATGTACCACCAAGGATAGTTGCAATGGAGTTCATAAGATAATTAATTCTGGTTGATAAGGAGCACTTAGTACCACACAGAAAGGGAACGTTTACCCCCAGGTAGTTCAAGATTTACAATTTTACTATTGGGAAGAGGGGTTTGGACCTAGTAAACACCTGGATGAATCTTTACAGGATGAATGTAGCCCTATATAGATATGTTGATATAGAGGGTTTTATCCTTAGTGCTAAGAAGTTGTTAACACCAACTATCCCCTGCACCAAAGGACATGATGAGTGCATGAAGGAAGATTTAATTAGAAATATTCTAGAGGGAGAGGAGGTGGATAAGAGGGCCATAAATTTCAATGAACTTATTGATTTGGAGAGGCAGGTTAAAAGAAAAGGAATGAAGTTTGGGGGTTTCTTCCCAAATTTGCCTTTTTTAAAAAGGTTAGATGCCATGATTGAATCTCATGCTACTCTTTTCAATCAATTAGAGGAGGCACTAGTAGTTCCTAAGAAAGGCCACAAAGAACATTCAAAGTCAAAGTATGATGACATTGATGAGGGATATCCTTCACCCACTACTTATCGATATTATCAAGTAGTTGCACAAGAGAAAGCAGTAGAAGGCGAGGACATCATTGACCTAACAGAGGTCCCAGAAAAGGAAGTGAAAAATGAGCCCCCAACAAATAAACAAAAAATAGAAACATGAGAACCTTCTAGGAACAAGAAAATAGATAGAATTGTAGCTCTGATAACTGGAAATAGGCCCTATGATCATTTATTGAGAAAATAGATTAGGGCAGGGAAAAAACTACAAAAGGATACAGAAGAAGAAGAAGAGTTACCTCTTAGGTCTATACAGATGAGAGGTTGATACATCAAGAGGAATTCCTTAAAGATGAAAATTACATTAGAATAAGAGAATTCAAGGATTTCCTCATATGGAATAAGCAACAACAAATTGGAAAATAGTTGCAACTAGGAGGTCGTGATCCAGTCACCCAAGAAGCCTTACAAACATTGTAGGATTATGATTCTAAATCTAAGGAAATTAGACCAAAATAGGGAAAGACAACTGGTCAAGGTTAGTGGGATATTATTTATGGAAGGCTGGGATTTGTCTTTAGCCTTTATAATAGATCAAGTAAGAAGACAACTTGATGTCAAATTATCATCAAAGACTCGGGTTGAAGATATGATCAGAGGGTATGGATATAACCCTAAATCTCAGGCACTTGTAAAGTGGAGCTTAGCTCCTAAAGATCAAAAGCCTGCCCTTCTAAATATTCATGAAAAAATGGAGGGTAATAGGATCATATGGACACTACAAAATACAAGGGATTTGGAGATATCCCAAGTATTAACCCACTTTGCTTAGCTCAATGAGGCAAAGACAGCCCAACTATCAGAAAAATTGCAAAAAATCACTAGTGATACTAGTGATATTGCTAAAGATAGGGAGATAGCATTGGTAAAGATCAAGTAAAAAGAGAAACTCATAGATGAGTTAACCAAACAACTATTAGAGGTAACAAATCCTACTCCTTTTGAGCCAAAAGAAGTGATGGATGTTGAAATCCAAATGGAAGATACAGGGGAGATACCTACTAGAATAGAGCTAGGAATTACAAAGCATAATAATGTTGTTTTGGAGGCATTAACTTCAATTTTGTAGCATATAATTGACACTATCAAAGATAAGATTGATGTGGTGAATGGGGCCTATGGTAGGTTTCCAGGCCTACAAGCAGAGGTGGCTAATTTTTTGATAATTTTGAATCCTTACTACTCAACCTGGTCTGGAAAAACATCACTTTTTGAAAGGATGGCATCTATACAACCATTAAGGTCAAATTTTCCAGAAATAGTAATTATGGTTGGTATAGAGATAGAGCAGCTTGGGGCTACCTTGTCTTTATTCATAGGAAAATCCAATCAAATTGAGGCAAAATTGAAGATGTTTAGGGTGAGTTATAATAGGTTTTTACCCCCCATTAGAACTGAGGGTGATCAGATCAAGCCATTAGGGCTATGGGGATCATAATTTGATAGTGTGCTTCCCAATAAGGACATTTATGTGTCTGATTAGGGAGAAATAAATATGGAGAGGTTAAAAAAACTTTTGGATGAGGAATAAAGGCAGAAACAAACTGTAATAAGTTCATCATAAATGTTAAAATCATAACATATGCTAGGTGGGAAAGGCAGAAGACTCAACTGGAAAGTATTCAGAGTTTTGAGTGGCCTAAGGAAGAAGATGTGACAACATGAGACATCATGAAAAATCCCAAGAAGAAGAAGCCTATCACAGTTGACTTAGATGTCATGGATAGAGAATGAAGGACAAATGTCACCTGATCTATGAGCACAGGAAGGTTAGTAATCTTGAAGAGATTAGTGTAATTCAACCTATATTGGTGGTCACTAAATCTTATTACTACTATCAGATATTATCTTGAATACATGCAGATAAAGGTGCTGACATCCACTAAAGGAAAAAGTACAAATAAGATCTTATTCTTCAATTTTGTCCTCCCACTATTTAGATTTTTCTTATCTTTTGTCTCTTTCTATATTTTTAGGGTTAGGTCTCCAAATCATCTGAAGCTTGTTGCATCCTTGTCTTAAGGACTTCAAGATGATTTGAGACTATAAGTATGTAATTGTAACCTATTTTTAAACAGGATGGATCATTATTGAAATAGAATTACAAGGCAGACTGAGAATTGTGTCTGAACCTTTGTACTATTTGTCTATCTATATATATTTGAAGCTTTAAGACATAAATACTAATAGTTTTCAATCTCTTTTCTACATCTGAATTGTCTCTTTACATTTCTATTATAGTTCTTGTGTGTTTATCTATAAGGCATTTAAGCACACTGATCATAAGGTGATTATGAAGTTACTTGTAAGCTCCTTCAAGGAGGGATTAAATTGTTTCAAGTGGCCCCAAGGAACATAGAATTAGTTTGAGGATTTGATGATAAATTTATAAAAAGAGGATAGTATATAAGGTATTCTATCTTTGTTGCAAGTGTTTTATTGATTACCTTATTTTGGATTTATATAAGATATTGACTCATAGCCCAGGGATTAGGCACTGGTTTTATGTTTTCTAAGTGATTGATATACAATCCAATATTTTCAAATCACTTAATTATATAAACTGCAAAATAAATAATTCCATTCAAGTAATTGTATTCTTAGGATATAGTTTAGTTTTCTGATTCCTTGAAGAGAGGATCATTAGGTTTCCCCTCCTAAAATCAAAAGGAAGAAGGATGAAATTCCTTATCTGATTGGTTCATGTTATCAAGACCATAGCCTGGCTTATAGTACTCTATTTCAAATTAATCATTGCAATCTTCAAGGTATGTTATAAGTTGTTACAGTGAGGTCAGAAGTAACAAACTAGTGAATGAACTAGTCCACTAAATACATTGATTGAAGAATCAATAATATTTTATAGGTAATACCTGCCTGAGTTTGTAGAGCTCAAAAAAGAAGGAGGTGATAATAGGTAGTCCTAGTGTTATAAAAATACCTCATCAATTATCCTTTATCTTGCATAAAAAGGAGTTCGCATTCAAGTATATAAGTATATTGTCATTTTAGGATTGTGCTGCAATAAAAAGAGCTAACACATTCCTTTTGGTCTACAAATTTCTATAACCTGCACATTTTTGTGTCAATGTAATATCGAATCTTGAATACTAAACCTCATGGTTCAATGTTCAAGGTTCACTTTTCTAAAATGCACTTGTCTCTTTGCATGCTTAACCCACATATTTTCCCATTTTGGCATCAGTGTTTTTCGCAATCTTGAACTTTGAACCTCCACTTTTTGTGTTCGTAATTCAATATATTCCCATGCGTTATGCATTATTCTGTCTCATCTATAATTTTATTAATACATGACTAAGGCATATGGGATTATGAACTTTGAAATTTGCGCTTCACGGTTCAAGGTTCAAAATCTGAAATGCAATAATGATCAAATACTCATGGCACATGTTGGATCTCACTTTCCTTTAAGAAATTAGTTTCTAAAAAGATAGGTAATAAATGCCAGCTCAACAAAAGTACAACTTTCCCAAAGAGGAAATAAATGTGATTGGTTGTGGCCAGCGAATGATGGTGGAAATCATTAATTCACAGCATGCAATCATGATTACCAAAAAAAGGGGCAAATTACATGTATGTATTAAATCTTCTCTAATTGCCTTTTCTGTTTTCATACAACTGTTGGAAGCACATACAGAGCCGAAGCACATTGAAGGTTTTTCTCTAGAAGAGAAAAACATACAAATTCGGTGAGTTTCAAGTAATATTCCTCATTTTCCTTTCTGGTATTAAGAATTATATGCTGTAAGAAAGGAAATTCTAGTCTTTTCCATCTCTTTTTCTTGAAATAATTTATTTAAGGGTCACTATGAGTAGTCCTAGTGAGTCAGCTTCACAAGCCAGATTTGTAAAGGAGAACAAGTTTTCTCCTATAAATAGTTGTTTACCAGAGATGCGAGGTACAATTCTTGTAAATGAAGACATAGCACAGATTGTTCAAAGATTGAAGAATGCAAAGGAAGGAACCCTTTCATCCAAGATTGTAGAAAGTTGATTATTGGAGGCTGCTAGTTTTCCTGAGGTGACTCCATTCCCTAAATTGGTAATGGAATTCAGAAACAGGTACGATAGGATTAACAAATGCATTTCTCTTCCTTCTGGAGAAGTGTTGGTGTCCATCAATAGACATGTAGTTATGGCTACTCTGAGAATCCCTTCTGTAGAAACTTATATCAATTATGACTTTGAGAAGGCTAAGAAGGAATTTCACCTTAATTTAAAAGATTATAGCAATAACATAGCCAGAGATTGGTTATTGAAAGCTGAGAGGGGGGGTTCTAGGTTACCAAAACCTCTAAAAAAGGGTCATTTGATAAGAGAGGTACGTGACATTGTAGTCATGTTAAATATATTAAGAGGTAAACCTAATGATATTATGTGGGAAGACTGGAAGTATATTTTTGTCCAAACCATTCTAAGTGAAGGAAAATATGTTGACTAGGCTGAGGTAATAGCAGTAAGACTTGATGAAGAGTTATCCCAGTCCACTGAGGCATCCAATTTCTATGTCTTCATATATGTTTTATGTTTTATCCATTAGCAGGAATCGGGAAGGTTTTCCCCACGAACCATGGAAAGATGATATGATGATCTATGAATATCATTCTTATTTACAGAAGAAGAGAAACCCAGGGAATTTCTAAAGAGTACAAGATACATTCCTAGCCAAGCTTTTTTTTGAGGTGAGAGGAAGGTAAAATTATAGAATGTCTGAAGACAATATGGAATTGATTAAAATTTACAGTAGTTTCTTTATTCAATTCCCCACTTTCAGTTACTTGAGGGTAGGAGGTTTTAGTGGTGAACCTATGAAGCTTCCACGATATTGCTTGGATAAATATATTTTGTTAGAGATATGCAGGAAAATACTCTAGGTAGGTTCATCCTTCCCTATTGATATAGGGCATTATCATTTCAGATTAACACATGCTATGTACTCCCCTGATGTGAAACTAATAGCGATCAATCTCCCTTCTTATCAAAGTTGAAGCTATTTTGATAGCAAGAAATTTGTGGCGAATCATTTCAAAGTAGATGCCACTTTTCTACATCACCCAGAGTTAGAAGATTTATGGGAAGACTATATAGATGAGTTCAAGGTTGTAAATAGGCTACATTCAAGGTTTACATTGAGCCAGATTCTCACCTTGCAACTCCCTTTTAAAATTAAAGGATTTGGTACTAATGATGAAGAAGATGTGACAGAACCCGAATATATAGAATAGAGTAATGAAGCAGTAGCTAGAAAAGTAGATTGGGGAAGAGAAAAGGTAGAGGATCTAAGTGTTATTTCTCATGAGTTGTTCAAAAGAACAAACAAGTGGCTGAAAGAAATGAGAAAGAAGAAGAAGCAAGAGACTCCTAATTTCAAAACTCACAACTTCCTCTGCCCTTACTAACAAAACTAAGAAATTGCTTCCTGCAAGTGAATCTAAAACTTGAATAAAGGACCATCTTAAAGAATAAAAGTCAATTCCTACACAATCCACAAAGACCATGAGAGATAGGAGTAAAAAGAAGGAAAATACAGATATGGTCCCCTGCATTGTAATTGAACTTGAGGCGAAAGGAAGTGAGCCACAGCCTTGAAAGAAACTTAAAATGGACAAGATCCCAGTCAGTCCTCCAAAAACTCAATCAATAGGAGAAGGTTTACAAGACCTGTCAATATTAAACACTCCAACAAATGATTCTACACCAAAAAGCCCAAATTGGCTGGGGTTATTAGTCAAGAAGATAAAGAACATTGTTCCTATCTTAGCCCCTATTGGAGATTTGGTCAGCAAGTATCTTGGAAAAACTCCATGAGTCAAGAAACCAAAGGTGGAAGATATGGTTGATGTGGATGCTAAAACAGGTCACTTGATGGCGGAAATCTTCAAGCCAAATTGTGATAAAACTAGTGATGAAGTCACAAAGAAGGATTTTCATGTGGAAAAGATGGATCTAGGAATGTCCACCAAGGCCACCGACTTGAACATTCTAAACTCAGCAAATAAAAAGATAAACCATCATGTACAAAAGTATGTAGAAGACAAGATGAGATTGAAGCAAGCTCTTTGTGAAATGGCCAAATTCATTCAACAGCTTCACAATCCTGTGCCTCAACAACTGTTGATAGTCCCATTTGACCTAGATGTCAAGTCTCTAGAGAATCAAAAATTCCTAGATCAAGTTCACAAGGACAGGTCCATATCAAAGGCCTTCTTCATCTCGATGGATAAGGTAACCAAAGAAATTACCAAATTTGCTTGTGATTTTGATAGCTTGATAGAAAAATCTGAATAGTTATTAGAGATAGTTGAAGGAGATGTGGATCTATGGAGAAAGGGAAAAGAGAAATTGGAGATTGAAGTACACAACATGGAATATGTTTATACTTAAGGTATAAATAAGTTTATCTCTAAAAAAGAAGTGCCCGGGATTTATTAGAATTCACTGTTTATATTTAAGATGATTATGGAATGGGAAGGGGCACTGAATGAAGACACCATTAAGGAATCATCCCAGATAATTGAAAAATAGATCAGTTCAAGGGAGATCATGCATGCGCAAAATGAATACATAGGAAAAATCATTGTTCTGGGAAATGAGGCTAGTAGTGAAATGACAAAAGTACTTTCTTGTTTCAATCAAAAGGTGGAAAAACTAAAAGCTGCTAGAGAAATTGGAATGAAAGATCATTCAATTTTAGCTCATGTGGATTTAGTAGTGGTCTATGGTTATGAACAAATGAATTTTTTTGAAGAAAGTACCAGCAGATGTAGAATTTCAAGAATGTTTGGCTGTGGATGTTTGAATCAGTTGCCAAATCGAATCAAGAACTAAGGAAAAAATTCGTTACGACATTTGAGGAGTGGAAAACTGTAAAAGATGCCACCAAAGCACATGGTGGAGCTAGAATTGGCCTATCGGCCAATTAGTTTTTTGGATAGTTTTTCTATTTTGTTTTTTTAATTTCCAAAGGTTTTTTCTATCTTTAGGGATATTAGTTATTGAAAATTGAATCAAGCCCTGCATGGCTATATATGTTATTTTTGATGACCAATTGAGGGTCGGTTCTCTGGAAAAGAAAACTTTGCAATATTATATGTTTTGTTTAAGTTATCTCTGTGGTGGTTAAACTGTGAATTTTGAATATATGAATATATTATCAGTTGGTTATATAAGAAGGTCTTGGTATTTTCATTGATCAATTTCTCTATTGAAGTGTATGATTTTGGTTTCAGTCAGAATTAGATGAGTATATTACCATAATTTGCAAGTATATCTCAGAATTTAGTCAGTAATATTTTTCAAAGATTTTATATCTTTATAAATCAACCATTCTTAATTTATTTTTCTGTTTAAGATTCGAGTCAGTTGGATCAGATATCTTAAAGATTTTAAAATCTTGAATTAGTTAGCCATTTATCTATGATGAATGTGAATTGCAGCCTTTCATACTTTCTGGTCAAAAGTGTATCTTGAAATAAATTCTTTCTTAATAAAGGTTATTACAGATTGATCATTGTATAAGGTAACTATTCCTTTAAAACAAAGAGTGTAGTTGTAAGTAAATCACTCAACTATTAGTGCATTTTTCCTTTTGCATTCAGGGGATAAGAGTCTTTACTTGTTATTTTTCAAAGGGAAAAATCTATTCACTAACAGATTTTTGGAGACTCTACTGGGGACGTCAATATGCAATTTTGTCTCCATATGAGATTGAATCATGGTATTTCCTGTTGATTTTATACCTAGTCAAGAAGAAATCCCTCCTGTCCTCCAACCTGACTTTCTCTTTTTAGATACTCAAGAGGACATTATTGTTGATTTACATGCTCTGTCCTGGAACCTAAGAGTAAGTGATCAACAATATCAGTAAGTTTGACTTGTTATAGAGGAGGAAGAAGAGATTGGGGAGTGGCTAAGAGGACTTCCCATAGCTCAAGAATCTATAGTGGTGGATAGAGAATCTCAAGGCCCACCATGCCCATAAGGACCTTAATCCTAGATTCTCATCCTTATACCAGGTCTCAGAGGAGGGAAGGTATCTTTGATAGATTTTATCAAGAATTGAAGAATTTTTATTTTCCAATCACCTTTACCCCTAAGATGAAATTGAAGAGTAGACCTTCCTCTCCACCTAAATTTTCCCATGAATCATCTTCAAGTTAGTTTAATTGGTAGGCCCTAACATTATCTGGATCTCAAGCCCCACCTATTGTAACCATATTTTGAAGTCAATCATGGCTCAACCTTGGGGAGCAGTAGTTGGTTCTTTGAATGTGGGAGGAAACCATCCCTTACCAATAGGGGCTAGAGATGTACTACCTAAATTATATGGTAATGGAAAATTTTCTGTAGATGACCATTTGAATGCTTTTAATACTACTTGTGGAGTTTTAGTTTTCCAACATGAAGATGTGGCAATTAGGTTATTTATAAAAACCCTTCTCGAGTCAGCTGCTAATTGGTTCTACCATTTACCGAATGGTCACATTACTGATTGGAATTCTATGAAAACAACCTTTGAATCATGTTTCAATTCCGCTAAGGATGAACACTCTCTCTTACTTCAACTATCCCAGTTAAAAAAGAAGATGCATGAACCCATGAGAGAATTCGTTGAAAAATTCAACAAGATCCTATATCAAGTACCCAATGCCAAAAGACTAAATGGTGAAAATTAGAAAGGAAGTGCAAACATAAACTAATTAAGCATCCACTTCTGGTTCTAATGACCCAGTAGTACAAAGATTAGTCAATGATATGATTTCACTAAAAATATAGTTACCAAAATCTACTCCTGCCCCATATCAAGATATACCTCATAGATATCCAAATGAAGGGACATGAAATTATGGGAAATCATCAAATGTTTTACTAATTCAACAAAGAATGCAAATTGAGCCTCCTCTTGCAAGAAGTAACATGTGTATTTTTCATTTAATAGATGAACACGATGGATTCACATGTCCTGAAATGGTGCGGTATAAATAGTTAGAATCTAATAAAGAGACCATCTAAGAGATCCCTACTAATGAAGAAAACTCTAGAGGACCTGGAAACTCTGTAAGTTACTACTTAGAGTATGAGTCTGATTCAGACCATGGTGGTGAAATTTTAATCACTCTGGAGGAACCTTCTTGTTCAGTGCTTACTAGGGGTCAGCAAGGTGGCAAAGTTACCAATCATTTCTCACATCTATTTCAAAATAAAAAGGAGAAAGAGAATATGAACAAAATTAGCATCTCAAAGGTGGGGGGAAAAGCAGAACTAGAGGTAAAGATTCTAAAGAAATTAGATCCTTAATCTTCTTTTGATTTTGTTGATTTTTGTAAATCTTCTAAAATTCAGGTTTCTCCTATTGAATATTTGAAGTTAAATCCCAATGAGTTGGATAAATTAGTGGATTTTGTAAGAGGGTCTTCTCCTGAGGTTATAGATAATCAAAAAAATATTGTGTCTGCTCAAGGAATCCCCGTAAATATTGAACCAAATCATCCTGAGAATGTTCAACCTATCTTTAGCCAAGAATCCTCATAACCTACTCAAATTATGGGAAAACCAGAACCTTTCTATGTATCTCTGTTCATGCATGGTCATAAAATCAATAACTGCATCATAGACTCAAGGGAGTCAGACAATATAATGCCCTCTTTTGTAGAAAAATCCCTAGCCTTTCCCTTAATGAAGAATTTTGGAAAATGTTACTCGATGGTTTTTAAACAAGTTCCATTCCTTGGTCAAATTAAGGATGCTCAGGTTTCGTTAGCTTCCTTCCCCAATAAAAAGGTTAAAATTGACCATTCTAGTTGCTGACATACCTGCTAGCTATGGTATGCTCTTAATTCAAACCTTCTACCGAGATTTAGGAGGTGAAATAAAATTAGATTGGTCACAAGCAATAATCCCCATTGGAAATCAAAAGGTGATCTTACAACTTGAAACCAAGTCAAAATATATGATTTACCCATCTGAAGATCCCAGAGCCCAGATCTTATATCGAGAGATGGGTTTTGCTAACTATGTGATTTTACCTAAAGATGATGTTACAGAGATAGAATCCCCTAGAAATGAAGAATCTAGTGCTTGGCCAAACAATTGTCTCAGAAACACATAGCATTGGACTACTATTTCAGGATTAGACACCCTAAATGACTGCTAAGTAGATTATTTAGTCTCATTTAATTATCAACCAGGGACGTAAACTTGGAATGGTGTTCACAAAGTATATGCTTCAAACTCCCTTGATTCTCATGGCTAAACCTATGGAATCGAAATACATTATTCTTTAGGAATCTATGCTATCTCAATTGAATACAATTATTCTATGAAAATAGTAATCACGATTAGGGGTTACTCTACTCGCCTATGGTGCAGGAACAGTGCACTGTTACTTGTGGCTATAGGAACAACAAAGTTTTATCTTCTTCTTAATGAGAAAAGAAATAACTCCTAATCTAATAAAATGATTCACTCACCAAGTGGGCCACCTTGGATGAGTGAATAGAAATGCAATTACAATAAGAGACTGAAACTCAAATTTTGCACTCTATTCATTCATGGAGGAAAAATACCTGGAAAATAAATAGTGCTACAATATCAAATTCTATTCCAAAAATTACATCAATTAACTCTCTCCTTCTCTCTTCTAGAACTACAGAATTCCACTTATTTAAGGAGGAACTAAATCTAGGATCACTCCATTAATGAGGATCACTAATGGATACATCATGCCCATAATAGAAATCTTGAATAGCAATAGTAGGTCTTCAAGTTCTTTGCAAAATGTAGCATGCAGTGGTTCTAGATCTGTGCGTGGTGTCTTCTCAGGAACTGAACTGACTTGTTCCTCCACAAGAGTTCTATGACACGCCCATCTTTAACCACTTTACTTAATTCCTTTCTTGTGTTGGCGCTTCTGAAGGTAACAGCTGTCATTGACCCTTTCAACACCATGCTGGAATTCTTGAATGTTCCATAACTTGACTCCTACAAAATGGTTAGTATACATAACTTCTGACGCATAAATATATTTTATCATTTAATACTAAGAAAGAAGTGTGAGATTTCATTCAATATTCTTGCACAGCATTCGGCTACAG
>MU225791.1:492350-511839 GCA_018584345.1 Thuja plicata | reverse complement strand
TACTTATGTCCTTTCATATAAAAATATATAAAAAACCATAAGTTTAAAGTCTTCTTCTTTGAAAACAAAATGCTGAAAAAGGAAAGTAAACACATGGAAAAGATGGCCTTTTGGGAGGCTCATCATTCCCCCCAACTCCACTATTGCTAGTCCCCAGCAATCATGAAGTTTTGGATCCTGGCTCTAAGCCTCAGGTCGCTGGCGGTCTTCTCCCCTAGTTCATCCACAACATGATTAAAGTATCCATGGATTTTCCAAACTCTGTCCCACCTCTATCTTTCCTTAACCATATCATGCTCTTTTGCATTCTCATTAACTACTAGCAGCGGCTGCAGGAAGATTTGGAGGTTGAAACCGTAAGGGCATCCAATAATGTAGCTGTGTGCTGCCCAATATAATAAACCATGGAACACGGTGAGTAGCAAGGGTTAAATTTTGTGGAGAATGGGGCTCCCTGATTTTTAAGTTATGGGGCATCCTCATCCACTACTGCCTACAAGCTGCAATTGCAGCCTCAACATCTTGTGAAGAATGTTGTTCCCAATCTGCAAAACCCTATTCTCTGATTGGAAGAACCTTGTGAGACCCACTAGGATTCGTTGTGATTGAAATCTAGTCAAGGAATGTCTGCCTAGAGCTTTGAACTTTAGGGCTCAGTATAAGGGGTGTGTCAACCTCACTACTTCGATATGGGAGAGCCTGGTGCTCTCTATTGATCTCATTTTCAATCCAGGACATAACTACCCTCAACTGCACATCTCCTACATAAAGTAGTGAATTCCATTCTCTATTGTCAGGCATAGCTAGATTGTGTAGATATAACTCACATAACAGTTTCTTAATGGGCATAGGTGCTGATCGAAAGGCATCATAGAATTTGTGAGGTGTAGTAATGGAAGGATTTAATCCCTCAACAATCCTTATCAAATAAAAATTAACAAATTGTTCTTTAAGGAACAATGCATAAACTAGAAGGTGACCTACACGCCATTGCTGCAAGAATCAACTCTGTGATCTACTCAATTATCCTCTCCAGTGCTGCAATCCGATTTGTTTTCTTCTCAAGCTGACAAGCCTGCTCCTCAATTATCCTCTTTAATTTCTTTATCTCCAGTTCCCATTGTGATTTTTCCCAGGTGATATTCTAGTACAAACTTAATCCTGCTACTAACGGTGTGGATAAATCTAAGGGTGGCATGGGTCCTTGCTGAAGGACATTAATCCACTTAGATCTAGCTTGAGGGATTCTTACTTTCTCCACTTTAGTGAAATTAGCTCCTTTCCCCTTGTCACAAGTGATAAGGGTTTTTATCAAATCATTCACTTGGGATGATTCGGCTGCCTTGGCTAATGTTTCCAATTTGTCTTTCCTCAACTGCTCAAACACTTCTTCTATAATATCCTCATTCACTGTAGGAAATTCATCAGGAGGAAGATTCTCTAAACCGTCATCAGAATCTTGACTAGAATTATTACAAAATCCCTCTATTTCTATAGAATCCTTATCACTTTCCACAAGGATGAATTCAACTTGTAGATCAGCTTGAACTTCCTCATTCACAATGTGGGCTAGGGTATCACCATCTACTCTATTTGAAGCCTTTGCCTCCGAAGAGGACTTTTTTGCAGACTCAGAGGATTCAACATTTATAATTGAATCGGGGGTTTTTCTTGCTTTACTAGTACTTGCAGAAATTCTATGACTCTTCCTCATAGGGGTGTGAGAAGAGCTCATAGGTTCCTTGCATTTCTTTTTGATGGAGGACACCTCCCCTGTAATGGCTACAGGAGGTTCTTCTGGTGTTGCTTCCTTGGATGAAGTCAAGGGTTCCTTAGACATCTAATTCATATTTTCATTATCAGCCTGCTGCTATTCTGGAGTCATTTCCTTTGCATCTATGGTTGAATATTTTCCTTTTATAATAGTAGACATAGTTTCTTCAAACATTGAAGTGTTAGGAGCGGCATCGGCTTTTCTAGTTTTTCTTTCCTTATTATCAGAAACAGGAGGGTTATCATTGCAAGCTCTTTTCCTACATAGGGTAGGTTTAGAAGAGGATTCTTCAGTAATGGGTTATGTTTTATGGATTACTTTACGAACCCCCATTGCTGTATTAACCCTACTACCTACACCCTGGCCTCTCGGACCAACCACCCTAGCTGCTAAATCTTCCATAGCCAAGAATTCCTCCGAAGTCCCAATTGACTATTTAATTAACTCCCTTTCTATGACTAACTTAATTAAACAGTGATGGGAAATGGATTGTGCTTTCCCTGACTGAACAAGAGATGCCTACTTTTTCAAAATATTAAAAAGAAAGGTAGGTAAGTCTACTGGCCTATTTTCATGGCGAAGGGCGCTCAAAATTTTGAAGTGAAGTCCATGTAGGTAATTGTAACATCCCTCACAGGTGAAGTAAGATATTATAAATGTGGCCAGCTGTAAAAACTCTATAGGTAATGACATTATTGCAGTGCCCTGCTTCTTGTCAACCTCCAACTGTGGGTCACTATGCAAGGTAAATTGTGCCCTAGCCGAGCACAAGTCAATGTCTTTTGTCCACTTTTCCCCTTCATGTGGCAGCTTTGTAACCTCTACCATGATATCTTCTAAAAATTCAACCCTCAAACCTTTCACTACTACAAACCCATTTTTCAAAGTATTCAAAAATTAAAAAGCAATTTCGTCATCGAAGCCATTAAGGCTTAAGCAGTAGTCCAACTATCCCCATTTCTGAAACAACTCACAGGTAGCTGAGTCCCCAAGTAACACTTGATGATCCATTGGCTCATGCCTTTGAAGGTCTCCACCCATTGCAAATGATAGAGAAAATAGCTCTGCAAGATATGCTCAGTTGCTACAGAAATTTTTGAAAAATGCCTGGCTTTCCTTCGGACGCAAGATGTTTTTGTTTTGCTTTTCGAGAAAAACTGAAGTACAGGATAGTAATTAATTTTAAGCAAGCAAGCATTACTTCGAATGATTTTCATAAATGCATTCACATGTGTTAAGGTTCACCACCTGAACACGTCACAAAATTGTCATTATTAAGTGATCCTTACTTTAATTTGCTTTCAAATCAACTGTTAAATCATGATGGCTTAACCACTGAGTGACAGATAAGCTCCCACATAACGATGGTCACCATGAAAAGACAAGAAAGAAATAAAGTTTTTGCCTTTTCGCTTGCTAAAATCAATTTGGAATTTGGAAGTATTAAAACAAGCATGAATTAAATAGCTAACCCCTCCCCCCAACTAAGTATAAGGCATGGGTCCTGTTAGCACTATACCAAGGAAATTTTCAAAATTCTTAGCACTTGACTATTTTCCCACATTTTTTGGTTTAAATCCCATGTCTTACTATGCTTAAAAGGTCAAAATTCATTAATGTTGTTCTGTTTTAAATGTTTGTCTCTCAGTCGCATTGGTCTTTTAACCTATTTTCAAGTTGTGCGAGTGAGCGATGAGTCATTTAATGTAAATCATGCAGTCACGGTAAGTTATGTTGAGTCATGATCAGCGGTGTGAGTGAGCGGTTTGGGTGCTGAATAATGTAAATTGCACGGTCGTGATGTATTTGTGAAGTTGGGTTGTAAGTTCACAACTGAGTGAGTTAGGAATGGGTTTGTTGATCGCTCACTCGCAAGGAATTAACTCATTTAAAAGAATCTCTAGCGAGTCCGCGATGACTCAAAATCTTGTGTGTTGCACAGTCACTTTAATGTTATGTTGTTCACTTTATGCTCTGCAACTGAGTGAGTGTTGTTTAAAATGAAGTAGTCACATACCTGCGTTAGGTTTCTATGTTTTTCTTTTAAGTCAGTGACTATGCGAGGAAGTCAGGATGTAGAGGTCGCTCACTAGCTCAAGTTTTGACTCATTTGTGTTTTGCAGTGTGAGTAAGTGATAAGTTCATGTAGAAGTTATTAGTTGAAAGTTCATCGCTCAGTTGCAGAGGTTTTTCTCAATGTTTTTAAAGGTGTGCGAGTGGGCAATTATGAGATCATTTATCACCTCGCTCACTCACTGATGCTTTGAAGTTTGAAAAAATGAGCTCGCGAGTGTGTGATAAGGAAAAGAAGAGGGATGTCACCCACTCACGCATAAATAAAGACAAAAGGAAAGATAGCGAGTATGTGATTGAAGAAAGAAGATTGACAATCGCACACTCACAGTCAATGATATGGTTAAGTTTTCAAGCTCGTGAGTGCACGATGGGAAAAAATGAAACCATCACTCAACCACTCATAGATTTGAGAAAAGCAAAAGGGGTCAGCGAGTGTGTGATAAAGGAATTTTAATACACAAGCTCACTCAGCCATGAAGGATTAGGCCATAAATATTTTTCAACAGTGAGTCTACGACCGAATGAAGAACAAGGGTCATCGCTCACTTGCTAGTGTTATAAATTGAAGTATTTTGTAGCACGAGTGAGCAACCAGATAAAGTGCATGATAAAAGTGAAATTCACTCACTTGCTCTGATCCAAAAACAATTATTTGAAAGATAGCGAGTATGAGACTGCCAAATGATGGAATGCAAATAGGTCATCGCTCACCCGCAGAAGATGAAAACCAAGGTAGGAATAGATGGTGAGTGTGCGACTGGTTAAAGTAAAAGGTCACATTTCTCACTCACAAGGACTATTCTGAGTATGAGTAAAGTATAGTGGGTTGGCACCAGATTGACACGTGGCTAGTTTCAGGCTTACGACTACAAAAGGAGAAAAGTGTACACTCTATTCTAGCTAGGATCAAATAGTATGAATTAATGGCAGCATTAGTGATAGAGTGGTGATTTAATGACACTACAACTGCAAAGAATTTAGCATTCAAGTGGAAAAGACACATGATTTGATGGTTATAAGTTTGAATGATTGAGTTTGATTCTGTACAACTCTCATTTTTGCATCCTGAGATTTTCTGTGAAGAGAAAAAAGGCTTGTTGGTCTGGAGTATTTTATCTGAGATAGTAAAATTCAAAGAGGAAGGATGAGTCAAGCTATTGTTCCTGCTACCTCACAAGGGTCTGAGAAGAAGAAAGAGGTCAAATTGAAGAAGTATATGGAATAATTTGTCGAGTTTCTGCCTGGAACTCTGAATACAAATAGTGCAAACTGGGATGAATGGAATGAAAAATGGTGTCAATGCAGAAATTTGGTAACCCCAAATTATTTTGGTAGTACTTTATTTCATTATTTATGGAATAATAGGATCAAACTAGTCCCAAATTGTAATCCATGGGATTTGAATATGGAAAAATTGATCATGCTTGATGTTTATGTTGACATAGGTCTTATTAAGGAATTAGCCAAAAACTACTGCACAGTAGCTAGGGTAATCAGGAAAAGGAATAAAGAAACCCTAGTTTCCATAGATAGGAGGTCAGTGGCAGAAGTATTTGGAATCACTGGTGCATTGTGCATAGACATTGATTTGAACAAGATTAAGGAAGACTATGTCAAAAGAGAGAATTTAATTAAGCAATATGAAATGCCTAAATTCATGCCCAGAGTAGATAGGGACCTAGTAAAAATTCCAGACAATTTCAAACCACCTTTTGACTTATCCCTGTTTCATCATTATGTAAAATGCACAGTCTCTGTTTTGAGTAGAGTTCTAGGTTTTGATGGAGACTCCACAGTGTCTCAAGATTTACTATGATGGCCATGAACATCCAGCACCCGGAGGTCAACACTGATTATGACTATGTTGGATATATAGTCGATGCTATCCATGCTGCGCTATTAGAGATACAGTTAGATGTGCCAACACCTACTTTTAAGCATTATTCTCATCTGATGTATATGATTTTGTATTATAATAGAGCATCAACGGATAAAGAGCTTGAGTTATTTGTCTTAGAGTATGGTGTGGATGCAACAATCCAAAGATGGACTCAGGTATGGGATAGTTCATCCAAAAACTAATCATTTGTATGCTTCTGCAACTGGATTGTGGATCCAATTTTTAATTTATTAGGAACAGATAGGTACATGCTTCCTTTTGAGGTTAGAAAGATTTTGAGACCTTGGGAGCATGTCCCAAATTGGCCTATCTCTCACAATTGGGCTGATTTCTTCTTTTTTGATTACATTACTATCATCAGAGTATATGGTTGTACTCAGCCTCCTCACATTCTTCCCAAGTTTGTTCCTCCTAGTATTTCATTCTTAGAATTTGTGTGGCAAATTACTTGGGTAGATAAGGAATTTCTAGAGGGGCATAAGAAGGGAACTTTTATCCCCAGATTGTGGATGGATTTTGACTTCTCCATCAGGAAAAGGGTTTTTGATCTAAGAAATAATTTCTTGAAGCAATACAGAATGTCTACAACAATTGCTAGGTTCTGTGATCCAGAGAAGTTTGTGCAAATGACCCTAAAAAGAATGACTCCTTGGCAAAAAATTAGAGACCATGATCCACTGGATGATGAGGATGTTGTGAGGAACAAACTAAATAAACTGGAAGTCCAGGATAGGAGAAGGAATTGGAATGACCTCCTAAGAGAAGAATCTGAGTGGAAAGAATCAGATAATTCATTCTCTAGTTTCTTCCCTGATCTCCCATATTTCCTAAGGATAGAGGAAATGCTCAAGTCCTATGAAAATCTAATGGCACAAGTGCCACAATTTAGTGTTGAAGATGCACAATATAAAGGGTCCCCAATTCTAGTTGCACTACATGACCGAGAACACCAAGAAAAATAGGAGGAGGAACAACAAAAAGAAGAACAACATGAAGAGGAAGAGGTAGGTGAAGAGGCCGGTGAAGAAGATACTTCGGCCAGAGAGCCACCGAGGAAGAAACAAAAGAAAGAGCACAAGATGGTGTAGGGTAGGAAAAGCATGGCCAAGGCCATGATCTCAGAGCATGGTAAATATTTTAGAAAATTGAGGAGACAATTGCAGAAAGAGCCTAAGGCTGAGGGCCAAGGAGACAATTAGATGGTATTATTTGAAAAAGCTGACGAAAGGGATATGATGGCCAATGAGTTCATGAAAGATGACGAGTTCATAAATTCTGAAGAATTCAAGACTTTCTTAGTTGAATTGAAACAAAAGAACTTGAAACAAGAACTGACTGCAGAAGAAGAGAATGCAGATAAGAATGAGGAAATTGTACAAACACTCCAAGATTATGATCCTGAGAGTGAACAGATTACTGTGGAACAAGCCAGGCTACTAGTACAAAATAGTGGTGTAATGCTAATGCCTAGTTGGGACTTACAGTCCACATTCATTATTGATCAGATAAGGAGGCAAGAAGATCCTCTATTGAAAATAGAGTTTGAAATGGATGAAGTTTTAAAAGAATCAGGATTTTATCCTAAATCCAAAACCCTGGCAATATGGTCACTAGCTCCTGCCACACAGAAACCCTTAGTCGTGACCATCAGAGAAGAGAAAAGGGTAGATAGGATGATATGGAGTTTGCAAAATACTTCAGATATTGAGATAGCTCAGTTAATGACATAGGTTTCATTCATGAACTTGGCAAAATTCGATGACCTATCCAAGAGGTATGAGACAAATTTTGGCCAAATGATGGCCTTGGCAAAGAAACATGAAGAAGTGGTGGTCCAGAACCACACATTAGAAGAAGAAATTTCCAAATTGAAAGAGGAATTAATAGAAAGTAAAAGGGAAAAAACTCCAACCCTCGAGGAGGTGGCTAAAGTTGTGACAGATGTTGTCAAAGGATTTAAGGAAGACTCTGCATTGGCAAAAACACAATCAAAGGATGTATCATAGAAATAGAGCATAAATGCTATGTCTGTCATATTGCTCATATTCCAACACAGAATTGATGTCTTAAAACAAAAAACTGACATAGTGTATACACTATATAGGTCATTACAAGAAGCCTCAAAGACAACTGCAGAAGCTATGGTTTTCTTAGAGCCTGCTTTCAAATTGTGGTCAGGGAAGGAAAGAATTTTGGATAAGTTAAAAATGGCTATGCTGTATAGTGATGATTTCCTAGATATAGTAACAGATACCATTGAGATGGTCAGCAAGATGAATGACACTTTTTCCTTTTTCAATGGTAAATCTAATTTAATAGACAACAAGTTGCAGCTATTTGGTGATCAATGTCCATCATTGATCCCAAAAATTTATGATGAAACAGGTGTTTTGAAAACACAATCAAATTGGGTAGCTGGTTTTGACGCTATACTAGGAAATCGGGATATAAAGAAACATTTGGAAAAGGATACAAATGTAGAATATTGCAATGAACTGATTGATGGCCTTTTCAAAATTGAGAGAGATATGGCCAAATTTGTTTCTGAGGCCAGAACTGCCATGGATGCCAGATGGGTAGAAGCTATTGCAAATTTGGAGGAATAAAAGACCTTTGATTGGCCCACCCCCAAAGAGGTAAACAGGTGGGATGCAAAGCTGAAAGGATGACGAGGATATTTTCAACAACAACAAAAAACCTTATTCAGACTTTGCCAATAACTGCCACCCATGTTCTGTTACAAATTTTGTTTCTTGTCTGTTGCAAGGTTGTTGCAAAAGATTTTTGTAAATCTTCCCCAGTAAGTTGGTAGCTTGTTGCATCCTTAGTTATAAAAGGATTCCAAGACTACTGGAAAAGCGGATAGCCATTTTATTTTTGAGAATGCAAAATATAATTGTAAAGTCTAGTTTAAGACCAATACATTAGGTTTTTGGAGAAATATTTGTTCAATGTAGCAAGCAATTCTGATTTTGAATAAATTCTAGTTAATAGTTTCTGAAGCATATGATGAGTATTGTGTCTTCATTTTAGTGTTTTGAATTTCATTTAGATTGAATGTTTGGGGAATGTTCAATTTATATGTCTGTCAGGTAGATTATGAAATACTTCTAGGGTTCTTTCAAGGAAAGACTAAAAATGCCTTAGAAATGTTTCAATAAGATTCAGGGTATAAAATGAATTTGATGAATTAACTTGTTAAGTGTGTTGACATAGATATATAAGTTATATCTATGTTTATATCAGATGTTGTAATTGTGTCAATCTCATGTTCATAATCAAGTTGGTTAAAATGGTCCATAAGTGTCTCCATACCCTAGGATTAAGCAGTGGTCTATTTCCATTAAATCAAGTGACTATCACTATTAAAATTAATCTTTACTTTTGGTCTAGTTTGTTTTTAATAAAAGTTACAGCAACCAAACCCTGTAATTTCATCCATAATTAATTGGAATAATTCAGTGATTTCATTATTCTAAGTTAGAAGGGTAATCCCACCCGAGTTAGTGGAGCTCAAAGTGTAGGAGGTTTTAAAACCTTGTTTCTGTCATTCTGCATCTTGCCTGGTCAGTGTCTGGGATAGATAGAAAAATCTCTTTGAGAGTATTTTTCATATCAGCAAGAAAAGGAACTAACAGGTCCCACCAGGCTGGTGCATGAAAGAATAGAAAATGAAAAGTACACACATTTCAAAATAATAAATGAATAAAATAATTTATGTGCAAAAGTATGCATTACTAACCTCATGTGCTATAGGAAGAATGTAATGCTAGGTGACACGCACAGATGGAGTGATGCTATGGTGCGGACATGTGGAAGAGAGAAAGGTGATGTGGATTTTTATTATGAAGAAAGTAAATGACAGAAGTGAAGTGTTTATTATGGAAGTTGGAATCAAATCACAGCTTGGCAGAAATCTGGGTGGAAGACCCAGATGCGGCTACTGTAGGAAGGACACTGTCTGAGTGCTACTGGAATTGCTGCAAGAAGTCCTGACGACTCACAGGATTGTGATATATCTTTAAGTGATGCCCATTGACAAGGAGTTTGAATCTGACATGATCAATTGTAGAGATCTGAACGACACCATTATCAAATACTGAAACTATTTTGTAGGGCCCCAAACTGTTGGTTGTATTCCTGGTTGTGGTCTGTTTGCAAAAATTTTGTGATCCTCATGCTCTTTTCTTTCCTAAAGTCAGAAGTCTCTTAGTTCCTTGTAATATCCCTGTTGAAATTTTTAGGGTCTTCAGGTCAAAATCCATGTAAAAATGCAAAACCTTGAAACCCTAGGTCCTTCTCTAAGCCAAAATGAGAAAAACCCTAAAGTGTTCATCATGTTTCTATTTTGGCGTTACCTTTTTGAAATAACTTAAGTCATGTGTTTAATACATAGTCGCCTAGTCGCGTGATCTTAACAGCATATTCCTTTTTGTTTTGAGAGTTGGCGATTAACTATTGTAAGGATGTCTCTCAAAGAAATAGAATATTCCTTTTTTTTTGTAAGACTTGGCAGAGCCCTTCAGTCGTGAAGTCTCCAAATAAAGAAACATGTCAGCAATTAGCAAAAGGGCCCATAGATGAGTCGCAGTGTCACATGAATGATCCAATAGTTAGTGAATTTTTACAAGACTTGGCAATTGCTTCAGTCACGTGGTCTCTGAATTGGCTTGCAGTTATGTAATAAGTATAAAGTTCATGGTCATGTGGTCTCCAAAAGAGATGACAGTTAAGTGAAAGATGCCGAGACTTTGCAACTAACCACATGCAGTTTGGAATATAAAGCAGTCAGGTGGTCGTTGGATTAGGATGCTGAGTCAATTTTTATTCAGTGATTCAGAGACAAGCAATGGAAGGAGACACGTGTCCAAAGGTGAAAGGATTAAGAGTTTTTTCATGTGGTCTCCCAAAGGAAAAAGGTCATTTGGTGATTAGGAGACTAAGTATAAAGTCCATTGTTGTCATGTAGTCTCCAAATAATATAAAGGTATTTTTAGCGAATTGGCAGAGCCGTCGGATGCAAAGGTGAACAGATCAAACGGTGGTCATGAAGTCTCTGATTAAAAGAGCCTTAATAAAAAAGTACTCGCGACTTGGAGATAAGGGTTGGTTACCTAGTCTCTGAATGAGAATTAAGGGCAAAATGCTTGTCACGTTGTCTCTAAAATATTTGTCAGCTAACATTTATACTCAGCGATTAGGCGACAAAGGTTAGTCGTGGGGTATCATAAAGAAGAAGTAACATTCACCGACTTGGAGATAACTATAAAAGATAAAGGTAACCATCAGTCATAGAGTCTCTGAATAAATTATGAGTTAAGTTTTTTATCCAGTGACTTTGATTTCTTCACTCGTGTGATTGCCAGAAATAAACTATAGTTAGCCAAGAAAAGAAAATAACACAATCGCTTGGTCTCCAAAATATTTAAGGGTTAAAAGAGTTGGGTCAGTGACAAGGAGATAAAAAATAGTCGCTTAGTCGCTCAATATGAAATTTTAGAAAAGACGATAGTTGATGACATGATAGTAATGAATGATTTGGGGTCCAATGACAATCTAGGAAACTGATTACTGTGTAAAAAGGGTAGTTGAGATGTCTGACAGAGAGCCAATCACAAGGAGGCATGTCATCTCTTTCAAATTTTATAAGGATTTTTCTGAAGATACACATATATGAATTTGATTTCCTGTCACACTCATCAACTACGGCTAGGTTTTCAAACAATTTCACAGCGTGCTGAATTGAAGACAGAATTGATGATTTTTCAAATGGTGAGCCCTATACTTGAAATAGTTACCATAAAGGAGTTGATTGAAGGCTCATTTTTAACTTATCCTGCATTCATAGTTATAGAGAAGAGAAGTGAGAATTGAGAGAAGAAATTGGATAAGTTGCAAAGTACTCTATTGATTTTCAAGTTTTGAATTGCTGAGGAAGAGTGCACAGAGAAGAGAAGTGAGTCTTGGGAGAAGATTTGCTTCAATATCAGTAAAGAAAAGAGGATTGAAACAAAGCAAACATGAGTAGAGCAGTCAGTGTGGCTTCTACCAGTGGGAGGAGCAATGAGATAGATGATGATACTAAAGGAAAAAGGAATTATTTTGATGAATTCCTCAAATTGCTGCCGGGGTCTACACAGAACAAAAGGGAAAATTCAAATGTTTTGAATGATGATTACTACGATATCAGGGATGTAGACACTCTAGGATCAACAAGTTTTTCTCTTTTCAACTACTTCTATAACAATTTTGATAAGGCCATTCCAGTGTCAAACCCTTGGACCTGTGGTCTGGCTAGGTTAATTGTCCCTGACGTCTATATAGATGTAGACTTGTTCTTAGGTCTTGCTAGTCACTATGATGTCCTGTCTAGGACAATTAAGAAAAATGATGGCACTACCCTACTTATCCTAAACAGAAACTCATTTATGCAAGCCTTTGGCTTGTACAGTACCATGTCCACCAAAATTAATATTACTAGGAAAGAAGAGAGATATAGGTTAAAGCCTAGAATTGCTAGGGGACAATTGCAGAAACACATGCATAAGGAGGTTAGGAACCATCTTACTCCTATACCTAGGACAACACCCTATTTCTTTAAGGACCTACATTTCTATATCAAATATATTGCCTATGCCCTATGTAGAGTGTTAGGGAGAGATGGAGGAGCTAAGAAGATTAATGTTGGGATTTTAATGATGGTGCTGGACTTACAAGAGGTGCATTCTAGCACTAGCTATGACTACATACAATACATCATTAATGAGATGCATGAAGGTTTTGTAGCAACACAGAAGAAGATGAAAGATCCAAAGGAAAAAGAACCTAGGTTCTTTCATTATTCCATCTTGATGCATCTACTCTTACATTTTAACTTCAGGATTATGGATGTGAACAATTTGGATCCTCAAAGGATTTTTAAGGACAAGCCTAATCCCATTCAGTTTTGGGTTAGGATTTGGAACTATACATCTAAATATTGTGATTACTGCGAATTTGAGAATTGGATGGAATATCCAATAATGCAGAGCATGGGCATCAGCAAGAGCAGACTCCCAATCAAGGTGCTGCAACTACTGAGGCCTTATGAGTATGTAGAGAAATGGGAGGGAGATCATAACTAGGGAGACTTCTTCCTTGAAGAGAACTTTACCATGATCAGGGTATATGGGTGTGTACATCCACCTCATATCTTGCCCTACCATGTGCCATCAAGATTTTCTGCCATGGAATTCTGGTAGCTTTTATTGATAGATAATGAGCATTTTGCGCGGCACAGGAAGGGGACCTTAACCCCTAGGCAATTAAAGATTTTCAATTTCACTATTGGCAAAGGTGCCATTGACACGTTCAACTAGTGGATGGAGAGCTGTAGAATGGGGGTAGCCTCATATAGATACATTGATCCTGAGGGTTTCATGGCGGGAGTCAGAAAGCTTTTAACCCCCACAATCCCTAATACAAATATCCATTGTACAAGTATAGAAGAGGATGTACCAAGGAATCTTCTTGATGAAAATGAAATCAGGACAAGAAGAGAGAGGATTCAGGAATTACTGAAGCTAAAAACACAAATAAAGAGAAATGGGTTGGCTTTTGGAGGCTTTTATCCTGATTTACCCTACTTTAATAGAATCAAAGCCATGATTGATAATTTCTATGTGCTTTGTGAACAACTTGACAATGTTCTAGATAAGAAAGGAGCCCAGGATCCTGAACATTCAGAGTCAGAATATGAAAGTGGTAGTGATGGTGACTATGCCCGTCCACCACAATATGATCAGCCTCAACAAGATGTTGTAGAGGTACCATAGTTGTAAGGAGAGGAGGGCCATATCATTGACCAAACAGAGGTCTCCCAGCCAGACGATGTAGAGGAGCCTTTAGCCAAAAGGCAAAAAGTTGACATAGGCCAGCCTTCAATTGGTAGGCAGGAAAAGAAAAATGATAAAGTAAGTGCCTTGGTTCCTGGGAATAGGTTATATGACCATAACCTAAGAAAATTGATCAAACAAGGAAAGAAGAAACAACTAGATGTAGAGGAAAATATTGAGTTGCCTCTCAAGTCATGTATTGATGAAAGATTAATACATCAGCAAAAGTTTTTAAGTGATGATAGTTTCATCAAGACTGATGAATTTAAAGATTTTTTGAGATGGCATAAGAAGGAGGAAATAAGAGCTCAATTGAAGTTTGATGGAGAGGAAACAATCACAAATGAAGCTCTATTAGCCCTATAATCATATGACCCTGACAATGAGGATATCTCACTAGATGAGGCCAGGCAGATGGTATTAGACAGTGGCATATTGCTTGCTAAGGGCTGGGATTTGGCCTCAGCTTTCATTATTGATCAGATAAGGAAACAACCAGATTTGAAAATGGAAAGTGAGGTGCAAATGGGAGACATGATAAAGGGTTTTGGGTATATCCCAATGTCTCAGGCCTTTTCCATGTGGAGCCTTTGCCCAAAAGACCAGAAACCTTAGTTGGTAAATATCCAAGAGAATATGGTGGGTAATCAGATGGTTTGGTCTGTGCAGAATATAGGGGATCTAGAGATATCCCAGATTATGACACACTGGGCACACTTAAATGAGGACAAGACCAAGCAACTATCTCATAAATGTAGCATTTTTATTGAAGAGACCAGTGCTTTGGCCAAAGATAGGGAGTTGTTGCATATTAAGATACACCAACATGATAAGGCAATTGCTGAGTTGCTAAAGAAACTAGAAGAAAACCCTAAAGTGGTGTATGTACCTTCACAATAACCTTTTCAAATTAAGGAGAAAGAAAAATCAGAGGAGGTGATTGAAAAAGATGACATGGGAGAAAAGAAGAATGAGATAGGCTTGAATGCATTTAGGTGCATTTTGCAACATAGAATTGATATATTAAAGGATAAGATAGATGCCATCCTCAATGCATATAATAAGTTGCCCACCCTACACACAGAGATAACATGGTACCTTGCTATATTAAACCCTTATTTTGTTAATTGCTCTCCTAGGGTGAAACTATTCGAGAAACTTTCCCTTTTATAGCCCCTAAAGTCAGAGTTTCTTGAGGTGGTGACAGAGGTAGGAGATGAGGTTAAAAAGGTAAATGTGGCCTTGTCATTCTTCAAGGGAAAGTTAAACCAAGTAGAGGCTAAGTTAAGCCTATTTTCTTCAGACTTCAATAGATTTGTTCCTCCCCTTAAAGGAGAAGATGCTCAGATAAAGGCCTTGGAGGTCTGGAAGAATGAGTTTGACAGTAAGATGCCTAATAATGAGGCATTCATTTTAGGATCTGATTTGGATATTGAAGGCTTTAATAAGATTTTGGATGAGGCCTTTAGAGCTGAAACTGACATCAATAAATTTCTAGTGGATGTCAAGAGCATTACTTATGTCAGGTAGGAAAGGAAAAAGGCACAAATACAAAGCCCTCAGGACTTCAAGTGGCCAACTAAAGATGAGGTGATAGCATGGGACCTAATGACTATGCCCAAGAAGAAGAAGCCTGAAATTGAGGAGGAAATTATTGATGAAGAGTAGAGGGGAACACTTGGTGCCTAATCATTGAGTACAGGGTGGTTAGCTATTTATGAAGATAAGTGTCAGTTAGCCTGTAATGGTGGTCACTTAGTCTTGCTGCAAATATCAGAAGCTATCCTGAACATTGTCAGACAAAGGTGCCAGATTCCAGAAAGGACAAAGAATATCAGATTTTTATCCTCTATTTTTGTCTTCCCACCACTTCTTCATTCTTTTCTTTTGTCTTTTTTGTAATTTTAGGGTTAGGTTCCTTAAACCATCCAAATCTTGTTGCATCCTAAAAATAAAGGATTCCAGGATGGTTAAGGACCTATATATAGGATCAAAATTGTAATTTGGAAGGGATGAAATATATAGAAAATCAATCTTTCTAGACTTATGTCTATGTCTTTCAAGCTTTCAAGCTTTTTATGTACTAAAGCAGGATCATATCAATAAAAATACAGTGCAATTTTACTCTATCTTCATTTTTGTCTCTTTGATTGTTGTGTATGCTCTTTTATGTTTGAATTTGTAAGGCAATTTCAAGCATTTTAGCTATAAGGTAGCTATCTAATTACTTGCAAGTTTCTTTCAAGGAAAGAACTAAGTTTTGTAAGTAGTTTCAGGGAGCATAACAATAGTTAAGGATTTGATACAATATTATAGAGATGACATGATAATTTGTAAGTCATTTCATCTGAATTGTATGTAAGTTGTAAGGCATCTTATAGTATTTTGTTTTTATGTATTTTTGTGAACTTTAAGTTACTAACTCTATAGCCCAAAGGATAGGCACTGGTCTAGGCATTGATTTGATAATCTGTCTTTATCTAAACATTCAAATACTATTCAGACCAATAATTTTAAGAGTATTTTGTAGAATTAATTATATTTCTAAGGGTTACAGTTGAAGTTTGTTGATTTCTTAAAGACAAATCAAATAGGTTATTCCTCCTAGATTCAT
Source organism: Thuja plicata (assembly GCA_018584345.1). Classification (NCBI taxonomy): domain Eukaryota; kingdom Viridiplantae; phylum Streptophyta; class Pinopsida; order Cupressales; family Cupressaceae; genus Thuja; species Thuja plicata. The sequence goes on along the minus strand of MU225791.1, from coordinate 495,601 downwards.
AAGAGTTTTAAAATGAAAGAAGAACGTATTTCTTGGTTATGTTGCTGTCTGCTATCATAAAGATATTGATTTGGATTGGTAAGATTTTTCTCAGAATAATCATAGTCATTTTTATTGTTATATACATGTCCATCTAAAATAGAGCATTCATCACATAAGGTTCAATCCACTCTAAAGATACTATTAAGATAGTAATAAGTCATAGGTAAAACCTGCCTGAGTCAGTGGATCTCAAAAAAGAAGGAGGTTGTAATAGATATCCCCAGTGTTATCAAGAACCTCATCAATTAGTGTTCTTTGCCTTGCTTGAGTCATAGTGTCAAAAGGAATTAGGGTTAATAGAGTTGTTCAAGATTTCAAATATCTTTTAGAGGCCTAGCAAGGAAAAACACTAACAAATTGGTGACTCTACATGGGATCAGAGATTATAAAGTCTTGTTAAGAAACTTCAAAATATCTCTTTTCTAGTAGTCAAAACTCTCTGGTGTTTTCAAAATTTTTACAAATCTTTTCTAGTTGTTGTTGTCAGATTATCCTTTGATAAGTATTCATTTATCCCAAGTTATTGGGTGGTGACTCTAAAATAAAATCTCTGAGATTAGTGAAAATTGAGTGACTATCTTTCAATAATGAATACTAGGTCAAGGATGAGAACAAATCCTGAGAAAGTATTATATGGTGGACTTCCATCATCCTCAAGGATGGAGATGTCTTGGAGAAAAAATAAAAATCTAGTTAACATGGATGATACCCCTCCAAGAGGAAAAGAGGGTAATATTAGGAGAGTAATGAATGTAAGTCAGCATTCTCATCATGGAAATACTTCATAGTATGAATAAGTGGTTGAAAGGGTATTGGAAACACCCACAGTCACCTCTACTTCAAGTGAGAGAGAAGAGACTAGTACTTCTAGTTCAAATTTAGAAGATGCTCCCTCTGATATGCTGGCAAATGAAGAGAAGTTCATTTTGAAACATCTAGCCCTAGTTCAACAAATGAGGAAAGAGAGAGAAATGAGAAAGAAAAAGAGTGACCTTAAGAGTATTGATAAGAACAAAATAAATTCTTCAAAGAATCAAAATATAAAAGATACAGAGAGATCTCAGAGGGACCAAGAGATATTAGTCACTCATAAGGCTCCTATTTCACAAAAGGATAAAGGAAAGCAAAAGATGAATAAAAATAGGAACCAAGAACCTAAGTTTCAAAAGCCTTTAACTGAGCAAATGTCCAAGTTGGACATTGATTTGGAAAAATTAAGAGTTGAAAAAGAAACTATGGAAAAAATGTTGGAGAAGGCACAAATGGAGGCTGCCATTGTTGAAATGAAGAAAAAGATAGATTTTTTACAATCTTCAAAATATGCTTATGCTGGCCCAGAGAATGTTACTGCTTCTAAAACAAGGGCCACTACTGCTAAAGAGGATGATAGCTTTCAAAGGAAACCATTGCATACTCAAAGGTACAAACAATTTAATTTTGTTGGTATCCCTGGATATCCTAATGCTTTTCCTAAGGATATGGGTGATAAGGAGAAAAACTCCCTAAGTTTGCAGGTAACAATGTTATATCTTGTGAAACACATCTAAGAAAATTCATTGATTTTGTTGATCATCTAAATATCACTCATGAAGATGTATTGATGAAATTATTTGTTCAGTCCTTAGTTGAAGATGCAAGAGAATGGTTTAGAAGCCTATCTAATGGATCTGTTGTGTCTATGGATGAGTTGATTGAATTTTTTAAAGATCAATATGGAGACAAAAAAATTAAAGGATTTTTATTGAATGAGTTCAATAATATTAAAAAGAACTATAATGAGGAAGTCACAGAGTTTAATACAAGATTTCAGAGAGCTATGCACAAGCTATTTCAGAAGATAAGGCTGGATGAAGAGGTATGTATAACAACTTATTTGAACGCCTTTGATTCTAAAATGGGATATGCTCTTAGAGATAAGAACCCTAGAATTCTTACTGATGCTTATAAAATAGCAGTCAATATTGAAATGAATAGGAGAGTATCTGGTAAATTGAATAGGAGGGATGACTCAAGGTTTAGTAGGAGAAATTTGAAAGAACCAGAGTATAAAGAATATAAAGCTCCTCAGAATAATAAAACTCCTTATAATGTTACCTACAATCCTCAAAATAGGATGCAAAACCATCTGTATGGAATTCAGTTCAACGATGGAAAGCCTGTTACTATACTTAGAAAAGATAAGACAAACAATAGAACTCCAAACCCTCTTCACAAAAACTCTGTTCATTTTTGCAATGATGATACTTGGTGTGAAGCATGTGAGGCCCCTCATAACCCTGATTTTTGTATTGTTTCTTTAGACTTAAGAGTAAGTGAAGAATAGGGAAATGATGATGGTGAACAATGTGATCATAGTATGACCAATACTTATTCATGCCGTGATATAGACTCAGACAATGAAAGAGGAAAATCATGATTATTATATTGCACAAAGAAGGATAGAGAATCATCATCAACAGATCTTATTTGATAGTGAAACTTAGGAAACAGATGATGGTATAAGATGTTATGCCAAAGACAATCAAGACCTTCCACTTATCAAAAAATCTTCAGAGGAAGAGAAGGATAGAATCGCTCTAGAATTAGTGAATAAAGCTAGAAGCAATTACCACTTAAGGAACAGGGTGGTAGGTGGTGCAGGTAGCCAACCCTCAGGTGTCTTTATAAAGGAAAATAAAAAAGACACTAAATATGTGCAGAAAAAAGATGGACCTAGTGAAAATGTAAATAAACATAAGGTCAAAATCATTACAAAAGCCATAGAGTCAAATGTTGTACAAGAGGAAGATGTGAAAAGACAAGAAAAAAATGTTCCTGTTCAAAAAATAGAAAATAAAAGGTTAAAAGAGTCAGCTCTAAAAGAACACAATGAAGAAAATGATGTCACTATTGACAAATCAAAAGTTTCAGATATGAGATACACTCCAGTAGATATGGGTTAGTGTTTGTCCTAGTTGACAGTTAAGGTTTCATTTCTAGAAATGATGAGAATTAAAGAACATAAGGAAAAAGTAATGTCATTATTAAACAGTGTACCCACAATAAAGGTTCAAAGTCCAGTGGATGTTTCCAAGAGGCCAAATACCAAGGGAAATGAAGTAGAGGTGTTGACATCTGAAATTCCTCAAATATTCTTGAATGCAACTTCTTCCCCAAAAGTTGTTGACCCATTTTTTCTTTCATTGATAATTAATGATAAGATGCTAAAA
>MU225791.1:474683-486718 GCA_018584345.1 Thuja plicata | reverse complement strand
AACCTAGATGGTGGGATGATAACTCCTATTGTGTCTTCCACAAAAATAAGGGACACAAGACAAATAATTGTCTCAAGCTCAAACACGTTATCCAAGACCTCATCGAAGGAGGTAAGATCAAGGTGGACGGACACACTATGAATGAAGATCACACAACATTTAATAAACCATTCCCTAATTATAATCAAGGAGAAACATCTAAAGGGAAACTATTCCAAGAATGACAATGTGATCAATATGCTCAGCATTAAAAATGAATCTGTCAACATGATCACAATCAAAGGAGCCTCATCCTCCACAAATGCTGTAACCCAGAGCCAAGCACAGGTTACAATCAAAGGGCTTCCAAAACTAACATCAACACCCAAGGTTCCTTTGTCACTATTCCTAAACCAGGAGCAAAACATGTGGTCACTATCCCTGGAGAAAAATATGACTTGGTAGACCAATTGCAAAGAACTGCTGCCAAAATTTCCATCTTCAAATTGCTCAAAATATTCACGGTGCATAGAGAAATCCTAGAACAAGCTCTACATACTACTAATGTTCCAAAGGATATGGATATAAACAAATTCCAAGAGATGGTCAATCACATCTTAGCACCACATTACCTCTCCTTTTCTGAGGAGGATGACAATTCATTGACCCATCCACACAATCAACCCCTCCATATCAAAGTTCTTATTCATAAATCTCGTGTTAGACACGTGTTGATAGATGGAGGCGCCAGATTGAATATCTATACACTGGATCTTGTCAGGAGGATAGGCCTCTCAGAGCAAACAATTGACTCTAGAAATAAGATAACCATCAAAGCATATGATGAGGAAGAAAGATCCTCCAGAGGTATTATTTGTCTACCCATCAGAGTTAGACCGATTGAAAGAGATGTTATATGTCAAGTTCTGGATCTACCACTAGCCTACAACATTCTACTAGGGAAACCATGGATCCATGAGATGCAAGCTGTACAGTCCACTTATCATCAATGCATCAAGTTCCCACATAATGAGATAAAGGTGACAATTCCTGCGGATGCCAACTACACTTGCAACAATAGCAAAGCAGGTAGCATGATCCCCCACAACAAGGAGGCTATGGACGCAGTTACTCCTGAAACTACCAAGGACATGGTCATTAAGGGCTTTAGAAAAACATTGAAACTTCAAGAAATAGGTATGGGAGAATACAAGTTGGACCCGACTCCCTCACTCACAGAGCTTCCAGTATCACCAAGATCCTATGGAAAACCATCATCAACATTCACACCTCTCACAGTGAAAGAGCCAAAAGTACACAAGTCTACTATCATGATAAAGGCATCCACATCTTCTTCAGATAACATAGAAGAGAAGGTAGTCTTGAACTGGCTTTACAAAGAAGAACCAGTAAACTCTGAGGTCAAACATGTAAAGATATCCCTAGAATAGTATGGAAATGGGTATGATTTCCTCAAAAAAATGGGATACAAAGGAAAACGACCTCTAAATGACATAGGACGAGGGATCATTGAACCCATACCCATGGAGTTTCACCTCAACAGAGATAAAATAGGACTGGGTATTAATACTCAATCCAACAAACCTACTTCAAAGAAGAGTCCACCTTCTGAAGCAGAGAGTGATAAAATAGATGAAATAGTATCAGAGCCATGGTTTTATGAGAGATTGCTACATATTGGTACAAAGAATCCTGAATATCAAGGAGAATGCTACGTACCTAGTTTTGTGGTACCACAGGATCTTCATACTCCTTTGCTAGAACAACCACCCATTCAAGAGGTAGGAGACACCATAGCTACAATGACCCAAGAGGAACCCCGGCCATAGAATTTACATCCTAACTGGGGGCAATTGGTCACCATTACACATGTTCTTGATCTACCTCACTTTGATCTACAAGCCGCTAATTGAGTCCATCAAATAAACATTTCTGAATATTTGGATAAATCTGATGATGATATCACAGACTCTCATGACTATGAGTGGGATCGGCTATCTATTGCCTCTGAGGAAATTGGGATAGAAACAATTCACATGTTTGCAGCTTCCTCAGCTCCTAGTAAACAACCAGACATTCCTTTCAATGACACTGATCCTCCTAAAGTAGAAGAAGAGTTCCTTCCTCCAATCATTGACAGAGACACTGATGAATACATAACTCTAGAAGAATTTCATAGGCTACAAGCAAGAAGCCTCCTTTTACAAAGGGATGATGATGAGATATCTACTGACGAGTCACTAGATTTTGATCCATATATAACTAACAATGATCATTTTAACAACGATCTTACTCTTATTGATTTAAACATCAAAGATATTAACTTAACAGACCATGTCATGTCGGTTAACAGTTTTGATGCTAACACAATGTTGTCCTTCCCAGAATCTGACTCCCTAACATTAGTAGTTCCAGACCTCATTGATTGAACCAAAATAGATCCTACCCCTATCCTCAAATTTCCCAATGACCACTCCCTAGCTTGTTACCTTAATGCTTGTGAACCTCATCTTCCTTCCACCAATGCAAGGAGTGAGAACATGTCACAAGAGGATATCAAGTTTCTTAGTCACAAATTGAAAAATAAAAAGAAAAAGTAGACTGGTGGTGAAAACCACTTTGTGGCAGTATCAGATCCCAAAATAGTAAAGAAAAAAGACATATCCAATGGTGAAAACCTCTCAGAGGTGCCAAAGGATGAGATTCTTGATATCCTTCTGGAACACTTTCAGGAAAGATCTTCGGTATTGATTGAACCAACACAGCCAGTGAACTTGGGCACTCTTGAAGATCCTCAGATAGTTCATCTAGCACAATCCCTATCAGAAGAAGAGAAGGTACAATTCACAGAATTCCTGAAGGATAAAAAGATCAACTTTGCCTAGTCCTACACTGATATGCCAGGGCTAGATCCCAATCTCATTATGCACCACTTATCTATAGCTCTTGGGATCAAGCCCGTGAAACAAAAACTCAGAAAAATGCATCCTCATGTTGCATTATTGGTAAAAGAAGAATTGGAAAAGTTGTTAAAAGATAGATTTATTCGAGTCATCGCCTATGCAGCATGGATATCCAATGTGGTCCCTATTTCTAAATCTGATAAATCTATTAGGATCTGCACAGACTTCAGAGACCTCAACAAAGCATGTCTGAAAGATGATTTCCCTCTACCAAATATTGACATGATCATATACCTTACAGCTGGATACCAGATGTATTCATTAATGGATGGATTCTCGGGTTATAATCAAATCAAGATCGCCCCTGAGGATCAAGAGAAAACTACATTCACATGTGCATGGGGCATATTTTGTTGGAACATCATGCCATTTGGGCTAAATAATGCCAGAGAAACATATCAGAGAGCTATGGAAAAAATATTCCATGACATGATGCACAAAAACATGGAGGACTATGTCGATGACACACTGGCTAAATCCAAAGAAAGAAGTACTCATATTGCTGATTTAGGAAAGATATTGGATCAAATGGAATAGTTCCAACTCAGGCTCAATCCAAAGAAATTTTCCTTTGGGGTCCAATCAGGCAAGCTCCTAGGATTCATAGTATCGGCAAAGGGAATCAAGGTAGATCTGGCAAAGGTAAAAGCTATTCTAGAGATGACTCCTCCACGTAATATCAGTCGAATGAGGACACTACAAGGGAGACTCCAGACTATCAGGATATTTATGTCCCAACTTTCTGATAAGGCACAACCCTTTACTAAGATACTACATAAAGGGTTGCATTCAACTGGGATGAACATTGTGAAGCCAACTTCAGAGAATTAAATGGGTACCTGGCTGCTCCACCTATTCTTATAGCTCCTATTCTTGGAAAGCCCTTACTCCTATACATTTCATCTACAGCTACATCCCTTGGAGTATTGCTAGCACAAGAGGATGAAACAAAGAAAGAGCGAGCTATCTACTACATTAGTAGAACTTTAGTCGCTTATGAGCTCAATTATAGCATTATTGAGAAAGCATGCTTAGTAGTTGTCTTCGCATCACAAAAATTGAGACACTACATGCTCTCTCACACAGTCTAGCTCATTGCTAAGATCGATCCTCTAAAGTATATTTTAAGTAGAATAGCATTAACAGGCCGTTTGGAAAAATGGCTCCTAATTCTAAGTGAGTTTGACATTGAGTATGTTGAATGAAGAGATAACAAAGGACAAGTACTTGCAGATCAATTGGCTGATTCACCACTCTAGGATGATGCACCATTACTAATTGAATTTCCTGATGAAACAATCATGCATCTCACCAAACATCCATGGAAGATGTACTTTGATGGTTCATTTACTCAACAAGGATCTAGAGTAGGGGTTCTCTTCATAACTCCACAAGGATATAAGATTCCCAAATCTTACAAATTAATGTTTCCATGCACCAACAATATCTCAGAATATGAAGTGTTGGTCAATGGCCTCAAGCTCACCATGGAATGGAAGATCATTGAGCTACACATATATGGTGACTCCCAACTAGTTATCAATCAAATCAATGGGGCATATCAAACAAAAGATGAAAAATTGATGCCCTACAAGCAACTAGTTGATGATTTGAAGAAATACTTTGTCTTCGTCACCTTCTAGAAAATACCCATATTAGAGAACAAAGCTACAGATGCTATGGCTACCTTGGCATCCATGTTACAACTAGAGGAGCATAAATTTTGCTATGACTTCTTGGTGGAAGAAATATCCTATCCCACCTTTCCTAATCCAGAATACCAGGTAATCTGTGACTTAAATACCCTAGATCAATCCTGATATGCCAATATCATTTCCTATCTTTCTAACCAAACCATTCCCTCCAATCTATCTAGAAATGAGAAAAGATCCCTGATTAGGACAACATTGTGTTACGTCCTCATAAATAACAACCTATATTGATGTAGTCTTGATGGTACACTTCTTCAGTGTTTAGAACTAGAAGAGTCTGATCTAGCTTTAAAAGACATCCATGAAGGTGTATGTGGATCACACTCGAATGGCTTTTCATTAGCTAAAAAACTGCTTAGAGTAGGCTATTATTGGCCTACCATGGAGAAAGATGCTATTCAATTTTTCAAAGCATGTCTTAAATGCCAGACACATGGAAACTTCATCCATGCTCCTACCAGAGAACTCATACCTTTTATAACACATTGGCCATTCCAGTAATGGGCCTTTGACTTGGTTGGACACATATATCCCAACTCTTCAAATGGACACAAGTTTATCATTACGGCCACTGAGTATTTCACAAAGTGGGTCAAAGCTGTGCCGCTAATCAAAGCCACTGGCAAATAGGTGGCTATGTTCATTTTGAACTACATTATTTTTAGATATGTGATACCCTCTTCAATTGTGACAGACAATGGGGGCCAATTTTAAAACCAAGACATTGATGACCTCTGTGAATAGTTTCACATTAATCAACATTTCTCTTTAGTCTATTATCCTCAAGGTAATGGATAGGCCAAGGCATCAAAAAAAAATATTCTCAAAATCCTACACAAAACTGTGAGCAAGTCTAGTAGAGACTGGCATTTACAACTAAATCTGACACTATGGGCCTATAGAACAAGCATCCGAACACCAACTGGAGCCACGCCATTTTCTCTAGTCTATGGCACTGAAGTAGTACTACCTATTGAGGTTGAAATTCCATCTTTGCGGATCTCTTTACAAGGACTGGTTACTGATGAACAATACCGCATAGATAGGATAAATTCTCTGGACCTACTAGATGAGCGCAGACAACAAGCGTTCGATCACCTCAAAGTATACCAAGCAAGAATGTCCAAAGGTTACAACAAGAAGGTTAAACCATGCAAGTTTGAAGTAGGAGACCTTGTCCTAAAAGAGAATCCTAAGAACCAGCCTAACAGAGAGCAGAAAGGAAAATTTGAACCTAACTGGCTAGGACCTTATGTTATCACTGCTACTTTTGGGACTAGATCTTATCAATTAGCTACACCTGAGGGAGACGTTCTTCTAGATCCTATCAACACTCTACATTTGAAGTGGTTCTACGCTTAATTTTTGGCTAGTAGAGCCTGTACAGCAAAAATTTCTTGCAAAATACCAAAAACATTCAAAAAATTGATCTTGAAGAAATCCAAAAATAGTGGAAAAAGTCCTACAAAATGGGTATCCTTGGTGAAAACCTGGTAAAAAGGTGCCTTGATACTACAAAAACATTCAAAAAAGCAAAAATAGAAAAAAATTTGAAAAAGAGAAAAGAGCCTTGATGAGCACCTGGTAAAATAGGCATCCTGGTAGCAAAAAGAAAAAAAAAAGATCTTGCCAAGTGGTGAAAACCTGGCAATTAGGCGTCACTTGTGTTCTGCACTCCATCTATCAATGCGCTACTGATACTAGGCCTTCATAATTTTGCCTGTGCTCATACGCTGACTTCATATTCCTACATGACAGTTGTATCCTTGCTTGGGATTTTTTTATCTTTACGTCTTAGGAATAAGTCATTCTACACTGGGGGCATCTTTAATGGCATAGTCAATTACGGTTGCTAGGTTGCTCTAGGATGGTTTGCCTCATGAACACAAAGTTTCTGGACACATGCAAAACAATGTCACTTTCCCAAAAACCAAAATATCTTTTCAAAACATGGGACATGACATTGACATTCACTAGCATTCCTACAAAGTTGTATTGGATCGCAAACATGAACAGATTATCCTATCAAGGCACATACATGGAACACCATATTGCTTATGTTCTCATTTTTTGATGGATGAATCTTTACTGTGTTTGACATATGGATGAACAAAGTACTACTTAAACACATAGTTTGATAATGGTTTGATTATGATTCTTTAAATTTCCTAATGATGTTTTCAACTAGGGGCATCTAAGTAATTGTGAATTTTATCTGATTGATTCTCAATTGATGATTTGTTATGTCTTCTTAGTTACTCAATGACGTCTGCGTAAAGGCAAAGAGTCACAAGGATTGGGGGCATAATGTTTTCTTGAATTTTTGCATATGGTGATTATTTCATATGATCCTATAAATTTCACCTAACTTGGATGTTTATGGTAAGAGCTGCCACTATGGGTGGATAGCCGCATATATCTCGATCTTTGTTATGTGTAAACTATGGTGAGTTTGACACAATTTCCTTGTCTATTTTCTGATCCAAATTCTCACTAAGGTATATGAATCATAATGTACCCAAGGCTATGAATTTTCAAGGTCATTATGGGTCCAATATCTTGCCTTAATCAGAATCTGGTATATTAAAAGGAAGGTGACTATCTTGTTATCCTGGCTTATATGCCTTGATACTTAAATCTATTTCCAACATTTCAATAAAATATAGTATTCATATTATCATAATATCAGTGGGTATTAGTGATGGTTGTACTATCCAGTGGTATCCATTCCAAAAGTGCCCAATGATGATAAATTTTTTGCAATATTTGCTAAATCAGTGACAAGTCCTAAGAGTCTTCATATAGCTGCATTTAAAGATTGCCTGATGCATTTTGCCAACAGCAATAACAACATAACAAAATTTACGCTCAAACATGGTTTCTATCTTCTTCTACAAATATCAAGTTAATTACACCATTTATATTACTGATATCATCCATAGCATACATTTTGCATTCATTTGTAAACACGAAACAGTAAAATACAAAAATAAAGCATCCATGTATTGCATTTTTACCTCTCCGTCCTAGGTTTATCCATACATCTATTTTGTATAACTGGAAAAACAAAGAAACATACATTTGCATTTTCCCATAGATATCATATTAGTAATATACTCATCACATCCACAGTATGAAATGATGTTCTCATCTATAAACTAACTCATCACGAGATCAAGATATCATCACATGTGCAACAGATACATTTACCACATGAAACATGTCAAAATCTAGAAACTACATCATATCATCATAAACATGGTACAAATCAAAGCATAAAGAGTATTAGTGAGCATAAAGAGTATCAAAGCATAAAGTGTATCAAGAAGTATACAGTGTATCAGTGAGCATAAAGAGTATCAGTACGCCAAAACTAGGATCAGATATATATATGAATGAATGTAATGTACAAAAGGGGGGATCTCAACAAGATCCAGATATACATGTATGATCTCAAAATAAATAAAATGGTGCAAGATATCAACTCTGGCCCACCCCCTCTCCTTATTCAGGAGGAGGAGGAGGAGGTGGCATGAATGGAGCTGCTAGAGGCGGCATGGCCCCCTCTGACTGCTAAGCTACATGAGAAAAGGAAGGTGCTCTCTGACCCTCTAGCACTGCTGCGTGATATAGGGCATAATAGTATGTCACCCTTTGTCCTTGATGGACTGCTATGTGAGCCTGAGCATCCCTCTCTAACCTAAGCCTCTCCATCTACCTATCTTGGTCCAACAGTAATGCATATGATATAGCTAGCCTCGACTCCGCTGCTGTAGCTCTAGCCTCTAAAACTATGATCTGGGCTCAGAGCTGCTCCCTCTCCTGCTCACACCTAGATAGAGGGTCCCCATCTCTACTAGGATCCTTCTCCTGCACTCTTTATCTCCGCTATCCCTTCTGCTCTGGATTAAGTAAAGGGCTAGGATCTCTCTGTGGGGCCACAAATCTATATCTAGGTCATCTCTGCCCACTGCCACTTGGACCACTGGTATCAACTACCTCTCCACCTCCCCCCTATCATCACCATCATATCTATCATCTAGGGGAGGATGTCTACCGTCTCTACCACCATCTCTACCACCATCGTGGCCCCCATGTCTCCTCGGTGCTCTGTCTCTACCGTCTCTCCCCCTGACAGGTCGATCCTCAGGATCAAAATCTAGAGGCTCCTCTATACAAGGAATGATCTCCTCGAGCACTATGAATCATGGAAATAGATACTAAAGCATCTCTGTAGCATACCCATCTGACACTCCAGCATCCTCAACATATGGGCGAGGGTCCCAGTCTATCGCTACCATGTCTTGTATCTCCTGTGAGGCAGTCTCATATGTCTGTTGTGCACCCCAATCAACTGCTTCATCCCTGATACAAGCATACACTGACACATCCTCTGTATGGCCTTTTCGTCAACCATACTATCTCAAAACCCTAGTGATCAGGAAGCTCTCAATAATATATCTCATGCAGTCGATCAGATATCTCCTCTGACACAAGAAAGGAACCTGTTGTGCATCAAAATTCCATACCTCATAGTCTAGGTATGGTTGCCACACAACCTTTATCATATCATCAAATAATCGATGCCAATACTCAACCTTGCCTAGGTGGGGCTTCTATAAGAGACCTGCATACATGTACACATAGGGCTACTCAGGTGCCCTCTGCCTGTCAACAATCAGCCATGTCATAGGGATGTGCTCCCAGGCCCAAATCTACAGAATCAGGATCCCCACAGTCATAGAGCGGGTGTGGTGATATACAATCTCATGGAGTTCTCTATATATATGCGCTAGTATATAGCTCCCCCAGGCAAACCATCAGCGATGGATGATCATCTGCTCCGCCATGCTGACCTAGCCCACTAAGAAACCATGCTGACCTCTATCTGGCATAAGGATGCCGCCTACCAATCCAACCAAGTATACAACTAATTGATCATAGTGATCGACCATATAATCCCAGGATAGGTATCTACGATCTATATTATCATCCTAAAAGAATCTATGAGCCGTACCGATTGCCACGCCATCTCTGGACTTGAAGAACACCTCATGACCCACCATCAATATGCGCAAGATCCTCCAGACATCCTCAGGTGTCATTGTAGTCTCACCCATCGGTAGGTGGAAGGTGTTGTGCTCAGAATGCCATCTCTCGGCCAGAGTAGTCAACAACCCTCAGTTTACCCCGATCTCGGGTAAACTTATTAGTGACTGCAATCCACATCAGATCACAGTGGTCTACTCATCATATGACAGTCGGCCAGATAATGCAAACACTCACACAGGATAAGTGCCGCGAAAGGCGACTACCTCAAACTAGGCATGATTTTTGACAATACAGTAAAACATCAGCATTCTATCTACAACAAAGGGCATAGTCCTACTCTGCTAAGTCATTCCAAGTTTGCAGGACACAAACAGATCAAAGCAAATTAAAAACCTAAGTCTTCTACCAGATGCGATCTTGGAAATATAGGATGCGATTGCGCATACGGGATGCGATCCTAGAAAAATAGGATGCGGTCCTAAATGCAGGGTACAATCCCTAAAATCTAGGATATGATCCCCTGATGGATTCTAGCTAAAAACAAGACTAAATCTAAAGAACTGGATGCGATCCAAGAAAACCCAGATGCGACGCAGAATCCAGGAAAAATTGGATACGATCTGGGAAAAACCGAATGCGATGCAAATTTTGCAGGATGCGATCCAGAAACCTGGATACGATCCTACCTTTTAGGGGCTCTAAAATTCACAAAAATGCATAAAATTCAAAAATTCAAATTTCACAAGGTAGTTTATCGGGCACTTACCGGCGGTGGGTAGTCGGCTGGTCGCTGGTGTCGTCAGCTCATCTCAAATTGATGTTTCCTCATAAGGACCACCATTTTCTCTGTAGAGCTCTCTGATTTGCTATAGATGAAAGTGAAAATGAATAGTGACATGGTCAATTTGGAGGCTTATATGGGTCTTTTGAGACATTTAGGGTTTCTAAAACTCCTCCCAGACAACTACAAAATCATTTGTGTTCTCTTTTTTCTCAATCAGGAACCAAATTGAAGGTGCCTACGACATTTTCAGCAGCACAGTGTCATTTTTGTGACACTTTCCAAAATTGCGATTTTGCTTCATTTGTTCCCCACATTGGTAAATACTGTACATTTCATCATACATCTTAGTCTAAACATCATTTTTTCAGTCTTATCACTCATATTTTCACATCATTAACTTGATAATCGTGTGTTTATTTTTAAACACACCGTCTTCTACTCCACTCTTTCTGGCCCTATCGCTTCCTGCAAGTGTTATGTTCTATTCGATTGAGGGATTTTATTTCTTTTCCTTCAATTTCATTCCTGATGGGGCATGATCACACTATCATCAATTAAATTTTTGCTCGAAACAACATCAAAATGACTTTGTTATCAAACAAACTAGGGGCATAATAGTTCCTTGACTAAGTCAGAACTGTTGGATAGAAAGCTTTGGTTCTCATGAGCTGGATATCTTATGTTTCCTCATTTTAAAAGATTTTTATTAAGTTCCTGGTAGCTTAATACTGGCTTTTTGGATGACAACCAAGTTTAGAATTAGTATTGTCAATCTTTGGACGACAACCAAGTTCAGAATTGGTATTTTTAAAATCTTTTATTGATCTTGGATGACAACCAAGTTCAAAATCAATTCTATTAGTTTTTTTCAGCAGGTGGAAGACTGATCTCATCAACATTTCGTTCGATAACCAAGAATGAAATTCTCAATTTTTATGAAGTCAAAATCAAAAAATTTCTTTGAATCAATGCATTTCTTGCACATCAATTCAAAGAGGGGCAAATGTCACCACCCAAATTTGGTCTGTTCTAACTATGAACCCTATTTTCCCTAAGTATGATCATACCCTCGATTATGTCCAAATGACCCTATTACTGCTTGGCATAATTCTTTAAATCAATTTAATGTCCTAGGTGGTTTTTAACACTAAATTATATTAAGTATTATAACCATATAATTCAAATCAATTTCGACCAATCAAATCAAATCAAAAATCAAATATGGCTATAGTATTTAATTATAAAGGAATTAAATAAATCCCAAAATCAAATACCCACTTGCAATTAACCCATTCCCCTAGCCTATTTAATTTAATTAAAATGGCTATAGTCCCTTAATTATTAAAAAGCAATTTCATTATTTAAATAATTAATTCTTATATTTCTAAATGAATTAAATAAGTTTATTTCATTTATTAATATTCCCCTAAACCCCAACCTAACCTATCTCAACCACTTCTACCATGGGTTCTAACCCTTCTCAACCCATTCACCCATGCTAATTTAATCCTAATCCTAAATTCT
>MU225791.1:439511-474224 GCA_018584345.1 Thuja plicata | reverse complement strand
TTTTAGTTTCATCTTTTAGAGCTAGAATACATGCTTTATCATCTTTTTAGTTTAATTTTGAATTAAATCCTTCATGCTAGAATAGTATTGGTCACTGATTTGTAGCATATTCTGAGGGCTAATATGCTATTAATTACACTCTTTCTAGTTAGAAGGCAATAATTCAGTTTTAGTGGGTTTTACATGCTTTTCTAACCCTTTTGTACTAATGCAATGACTTATTGAGTGTTTGTGTTGTTTTCATCAGGTACCCAAATACATACACACAAGTGGTAGCACAAGTCAGATCCAAATATGTTGTAAAGAATGACAGATTGAAAATGTATAAGTATGCTATTTGGGATCAACTTGAAATGTTTGATGCCTTTGATATAAGTTTGTTAGAAAGGTAAAAAAATATTATGGCTGATTTTTTAGCAAATGTTGCTTTAAAAAATGATGATTTGACCTTACATGGGGTATCAATACTAGAATTCAAGACAAGACCAGTTGTTCCAGACAACATATACAACTGGCAGGTGTTCCAGGATGATCAAGATATTTTGAGGTTCATGCAATGTTTAGACCATTATGAAGACCAAAGTATAGATTGTAGTTCCTTACTAGAACATGATGATGGAAAAAACTACATCTTTGGAAATGAATTTGTCCAATTAAGTTCTAATCAGATTCCTAGGGGTCTGGTGGAGCTTGAAGCATTATTTATAAGTCAGAAAAATGATTCATCAAAGTTAAGCAATGCCAAGATTGAGGATTTAGAAGAGATAAACTTAGGATCTGAAAGTCGTCCTCAAATAGTTTATATTGGGAAAGGTTTAGATTCTCACATAAGAATAAATCTGATTAAATTACTGAGAAAATACAAACATGTCTTTGCTTGGTCATATGAAGACTTGAAAGCATACAGAGAAGACCTTTTTCAACATGAAATCCCATTAAAATCATATGTGAAACCATTTAGGCAAAAATAGAGGCCTATTAACCCCTTGTTGGCTCCTAAGATGCAACAAGAGTTGATGAAGCTCAAGGATGCTGGGATTATCCATCCTATCAGACATTCAACTTGGGTATCAAATTTAGTGCCAGTTAGATAAAAGAATGGTGATATCAGACTGTGTGTGGATTTCAGGAATCTAAATATTGCTTCATTGAAAGATATCTATTCATTACCCAATATGGAAGCAATGTTACACAAGGTGACTGGTTGTGAGTTTTTGTCGATTATGGATGGTTTCTCAGGTTATAACCAGGTCTTATTTAAAGAGACAAAGTAGTATAAAACTGCATTTACTACTCCATGGGGAGCTTATGTGTATATCAGAATGCCTTTTGGATTAATAAATGCAGGGGTGACTTTTCAGAGGGCTATGGATGTTGCTTTCAAGGAATTCATTGATCTATTCATGGTTATTTATCAAGATGACTTAACTTCATATTCCAAAAGGGTTGTTGATCATTGTGATCACTTGGGTAAGATTTTTACCAAAGCATTGGAATATGGTGTTTCACTAAATCCTAAGAAGTGTCATTTTGCAGTCAAAGAGAGGAAGTTGCTGAGACATATAGTGTCTAGGGAAGGGGTAAGAATAGACCCTGAGAGAGTAGAAGCAATTCAAAAGGTGATTGCTCCAAAGAAATTAAAAGGTGTGCAATCTTTCTTAGGAAAGATAAACTTTGTCCAAAGATTCATATTAAATTTTGCAAAAATTGTTAAACCCATTGTCAAATTATTAAAAAAAGATGCCAAATTTGTTTGGAATGAAGAAGCTCAACATGCATTTGAAAAAATAAAATAAAAGCAGTACAGGAGGCTCAGTTTTAAAATCTCTAGATTATACTAAGCCTTTCTCTTTGTTTTCATTTGCATCATTCCATACAATTGTTGCTATTCTGCTTCAAAAGGATGAACAAGGATTTGAACATCCCATAACTTTTTACAGTAAGTCCTTGCAGGCTACAGAGCTTAACTATGAAATAATGGAGAAGAAGGCTTATGCATTGGTAAAGGCTGTGAAATATTTCAGGTCCTACTTGGTTTGTGCTAAGTTACATGCCTATGTTTCTCATTTAGCAGTAAAGGATATCCTTAGATAGTCAGAGGTAACTGGTAAGAGGTGTAAGTGGATCACCAGAATTCAAGAATTCAACCTTGAGATCAATATCACCAAGTTAATAAGAGGACAAGGCTTGGAAAAGCTTATGATAGAAGAGAACCTATATTTAATACAACTAAATCAGATAGAAATACATGACAAAGCCATTACTAGCATAGAAAGACTACCATACTATACTAATATTGTATTCTTTCTCAAAAATGCTAGGTGTCCTGATCATTTGTTTGAAAATTAGAAGAGGAGTCTGAAATTGAAAACTCAGAGGTACACTCTGATCTAGGGTGACTTGTTTTGGAAAGATAAGAATGGTGTACTATTATTATGCCTTGACAGATACCAAGTTGAGAAGGTTTTGACTGAAATACATGAAGGAGAATGCGGAGGTCACTTTTCTGCTAAAACTACCGCCCATAAGATTTTAAGGGAAAGGTATTATTGGCCTACTTTGTTCAAAGATACTTATATACATGTTAGGAAATGTGAGCCATGTCAAAAATTTTCCAATAAACTAAAATTTTCAGGTGCTCTGTTACTGAACCTAGTGAGTACTGAAGCTCCTTTTGCTATGTGGGAGATTGACTTTATTGGTGAATTTCAAGAGAAGTTTAGTGGAGGACATAGTTAGATATTGGTTGCCACAGATTACTTTACAAAGTGGATTGAAGCTATCTCTACAAGGAAAGCAACAAGCAAGGTGGTTACTGAGTTTCTCATGGAGAATGTTATAACCAGATTCAGTGTACCTATTAAGTTAGTGATGGAAAATGCCATGAGTTTTAGATCAGAAGAAATGACAAGTTTTTATGAAAGGTATGGGATTAAAATATCATACTCATCCCCATATCACCCATAGGCTAATGGGAAAGCTGAGTCTAGCAATAAGAGTATATTAAAGATACTGAAAAGGACTCTGGAACAAAATATGAGAACATGGCACACAAATTTGAAATTAGCTCTATGGGCTAATAGGATAACACTCAAAAAGGCAACTGGTAAATATCCTTTTGAGTTAGTGTATGGATTACAAGCAAGGTTTTCAATTAACAATCTATTTCCAATATACCAATTTATACAACAAGAGAATTTAGATGTCTCTGACAATATGCAAGATGGAATGATACAACTCATTGAATTGGATGAAGCTAGGAGAAATAGTCAGAGAGAAAAAATAAAATTACAGCAGAAGATGAAGTACCTGTTTAAAAAAAGGGCTACTAAGAGAAAATTCTAGGATGGTGATCTAGTTCTCCAATGGAATGCAAGAGCAGAAGACAAAGGTAAGCACAAGAAATTTGAGTCTTTGTGGCTAGGGCCTTTCATTGTTTCAAAATTTTTTGGCAAAGACTCTTATTTATTGAAAAATATGGAGGGAGAAGATTTTGAGTTGCCTGTGTGTGGGAAATTCTTAAAGCCTTTCTTTAATTGAGGATCAAAGTAATGCACAAGTAAATATGTTTCATATTGTACATAGTTTCCCTTATATTTTAGGTTAGTTGGTCTCTTCTTCATTTTTTGAGAGGTCTACAACCAGAGATTCTGTGGTTCTTTGTCATAAACTGTGTTTAGTCAATCATCAGGTAGAGCCACTATTGGTTGTATTTCTGGTTATGGTCTGTTTGCCAAAATTTTGTGATCCTCATGCTCTTTTCTTTTCTAAAGTCATAAGTCTCTCAGTTTCTTGTAATATCCCTGTTAAAATTTTTAGGGTCTTCAGGTCAAAATCCATGTGAAAATGCAAAACCTCAAAACCCTAGGTCTTGCTCTAAGCCATAATGAGAAAAACCCTTAAGTGTTCATCATGTTTCTATTTTGGTGTTACCTTTTTGAAATAACTTAAGTCATGTGTTTAATACATAGTTGCCTAGTTGTGTGATCTTAACAACATATTCCTTTTTGTTTTGAGACTTGGAGATTAACTATTGTCACGATGTCTCTCAAAGAAATAGAATATTTCTTTTGTTTTGTGAGACTTGGCGGAGCCCTTCAGTAGCGAAGTATCCAAATAAAGAAACATGTCAGCAATTAGAAAAAGGGCCCACAGATGAGTCACGATGTCGCATGAATGATCTAGCAGTTAGTGAATTTTTACAAGACTTGATGATTACTTCAGTCGCGTGGTCTCTGAATTGGCTTACAGTTATGTAATAAGTATAAATTTCATGGTCGCGTGGTCTCCAAAAGAGATGATAGTTAAGTGAAAGATGTCAAGACTTCACGACTAACCATATGCAGTTTGGCATATAAAGAAGTCGGGTGGTCGCTGGATTAGGATGCTGAGTCAATTTTTATTCAGCGATTCAGACACAAGCAATGGAAGGACACACGTGTCAAAAGGTGAAAGGATTAAGAAGTTTGTTGCATGGTCTCCCAAAGGAAAAAGGTTATTTGGTGATTAGGAGACTAAGTATAAATTCCTTTGTTGTCACATAGTCTCTAAATAATATAAAGGTATTTTTAGTGACTTGGTGGATCCACCGGATGCAAAGGTGAATAGATCAAATGGTGGTTGCGAAGTCTCTGATTAAAAGAGCCTTAACGAAAAAGTACTCGCGACTTGGAGATAAGGGTTGGTCGCGTAGTCTCTGAATGAGAATTAAGGGCAAAATTCTTGTCATGTTGTCTCTAAAAGATTTGTCAGCTAACATTTATACTCAATGATTAGGTGAAAAAGGTTAGTCACGGGGTATCATAAAGAAGAAGTAATATTCAGCGACTTGGAGATAACTGTAAAAGATAAAGGTAACCGTCAATCGCAGAGTCTCCAAATATATTGTGAGTTAAGTTTTTCATCCAGTGACTTTGATTTCTTCAGTCACGTGATCGCCAGAAATAAACTATGGTTAGCCAGGCAAAGAAAATAACATAGTCACTTGGTCTCCAAAATATTTAAGGGTTAAAAGATTTGGGTCAGTGACAAGGAGATAATACACAGTCACGTAGTCACTCAATATGAAATTTTAGAAAAGGTGGCAGTTGATGACATGACAGTAATGAATGATTTGGCATCTAATGTCAATCTAGGAAATTGATTACTGTGTAAAAAGGGTAGCTAAGATGTCTGACGGAGAGCCAATCACATGGAGGCATGTCATCTCTTTCAAATTTTATAAGGATTTTTCTGAAGATACACATATATGAATTTGATTTCCTATCACACTCATGAACTATGGCTAGGTTTTCAATAAATTTCACAGCGTGCTAAATTGAAGACAAAATTGATGATTTTTCAAATGATGAGCCCTATACTTCAAACAATTACCATAAAGGAGTTGATTGAAGGCTCATTTTTAACTTATCTTGCATTCAGAGTTATAGAGAAGAGAAGTGAGAATTGAGAGAAGAAATTGGATGAGTTGCAAAATACTCTATTGATTGTCAAGTTTTGAATTATTGAGGAACAGTGTACAGAGAAGAGAAGTGAGTCTTGGGAGAAGATTTGGTTTAATATCGGTAAAGAAAAGAGGATTGAAACAAAGAAAACATGAGTAGAGTAGTCAGTGTGGCTTCTACCAGTGGGAGGTGCAACGAGATAGATGATGACACTAAAGGAAAAATGAATTATTCTGATGAATTCCACAAATTGCTACTGGGGTCTACACAAAACAAAAGGGAAAATGCAAACTTTCTAACTGATGATTACTGTGATATCAGGGATGCAGACACTCTGGGGTCAACAGGTTTTTCTCATTTCAACTACTTCTATAAAAATTTTGATAAGGACATTTCAGTGTCAAACCCTTGGACTTGTGGTCTGGCTAGATTAATTACCCCTGACGTCTATATAGATATAGACTTGTTCTTAGGTCCTCCTAGTCACTATGATGTCCTGTCTAGGACAATTAAGAAAAATGATGGCACTGCCCTGCTTATCCTGAATAGAAACTCATTTATGCAAGCCTTTGGCTTGTACAGTACCATGTCCATCAAAATTAATATTACTAGGCAAGAAGAGAGATATAGGTTAAAGCCTGGAATTGCTAGGGGAAAATTGTAGAAACACATGCATACGGAGGTTAGGAACCATTTTACTCCTATACCTGGGAAAACACCCTATTTCTTTAAGGACCTACATTTCTATATCAAATATATTGCCTATGCCTTGTGTAGAGTGTTAGGGAGAGATGGAGGAGCTGAGAAGATTAACGCTGGGATTTTAATGATGGTGCTGGACTTACAAGAGGTGCCTTCTAGCACCAACTATGACTACATACAATACATCATTGATGAGATGCATGAAGGTTTTGTAGCAACACAGAAGAAGATGAAAGATCCAAAGGAAAAAGAACCTAGGTTCTTTCATTATTCCATCCTGATGCATCTGCTCTTACATTTTAACTTCGGGATTATGGATGTGAAAAATTTGGATCCTCAAAGGATTTTTAAGGACAATCCTAATCCCATTCAGTTTTGGGTTAGGATTTAGAACTATACATCTAAAGATTGTGATTACTGTGCATTTGAGAATTGGATGGTATATCCAATAATGCAGAGCATGGGCGTCAGCAAGACCAGACTCCCAATCAAGGTGCTACAACTACTGAGGCCTTGTGAGTATGTAGACAAATGTGAGGGAGATCATAACTAGGGAGACTTCTTCCTTGAAGAGAACTTTGCCATGATCAGGGTATATGGGTGTGTACATCCACCTCATATCTTTCCCTACCATGTGCCATCAATATTTTCTGCCACGGAATTCATCTGGCAACTCTTATTGATAGATAATGAGCATTTTGCACCGCACAGGAAGGGGATCTTAACCCCTAGGCAATTCAAGATTTTCAATTTCACTATTGGAAAAGGTGCCATTGACACAGTCAACCAGTGGTTGGAGAGCTGCAGAATGGGGGCAGCCTCATATAGATACATTGATCCTTAGGGTTTCATGGTGGGAATCAGAAAGATTTTAACCCCCATAATCCCTAATACAAATGTCCATTATACATGTATAGAAGAGGATGTAACAAGGAATCTTCTTGATGAAGATGAAATCAGGAGAAGAAGAGAGAGGATTTAGGAATTAATGAAGCTAGAAACACAAATAAAGAGAAATGGGTTGGCTTTTGGAGGCTTCTATCCTGATTTGCCATACTTTGATAAAATTAAAGCCACGATTGATAATTTCTATGTGCTTTGTGAACAACTTGACAATGTTCTAGATAAGAAAGGATCCCAGGAGCCTGAACATTCAGAGTCAGAATATGAAAGTTGTAGTGATGATGACTATGCCCATCCACCTCAATATGATTAGCCTCAACAAGATGTTGCAAAGGTACCATAGTTGTAGGGAGAGGAGGGCCATATCATTAACCTAATAGAGGTCTCCTAGCCAAATGATGTAGAGGAGCCTTCAGCCAAAAGGAAAAAATTTGACATAGGTTAGCCTTCAATTGTAATGCAGGAAAATAAAAAGGATAAAGTAAGTGCCTTGGTTCCTGGGAATAGGTTATATGACCATAACCTAAGAAAATTGAACAGACAAGGAAAGAAGCAACAACTAGATGTAGAGGAAAATATTGAGTTGCCTCTCAAGTCATGTATTGATGAAAGATTAATACATCAGCAAAAATTTTTAAGTGATGATAGTTTCATCAAGACTGATGAATTTAAAGATTTTTTGATATGGCATAAGAAGGAGGAAATAAGAGCTCAATTGAAGGTTGATGGAGAGGAAACAATCACAAATAAAGCTCTATTAGCCCTACAATCATATGACACTGACATTGAGGATATCTCACCAGATGAGGCCAGGAAGATGGTATTAAATAGTGGCATATTGCTTGCTGAGGGCTGGGATTTGGCCTTAGCTTTCATTATTGATCAGATAAGGAAACAACCAGATTTTAAAATGGTAAGTGAGGTGCAAATGAGAGACATGATAAAGGGTTTTGGGTATAGCCCAAAGTCTCAGGCCTTTGCCATGTGGATCTTTTGCCCAAAAGACCAGAAACCTCAGTTGGTAAATATCCAAGAGAATATGGTGGGTAATTAGATGGTTTGGTCTATGCAGAATATAGGGGATCTAGAGATATCCCAGATTATGACACACTAGGCACACTTAAATGAGGACAAGATCAAGGAACTATTTGATAAATGTAGCATTTTGATTGAAGAGACCAGTGCTTTGGCCAAAGACAAGGAGTTGTGCCATATTAAGATACACCAACAGGATAAGGCAATTGCTGAGTTGCTAAAGCAACTAGAAGAAAATCCTGAAGTGGTGTATGTACCTTCACAACAACCTTTGCAAATTAAGGAGAAAGAAAAATTAGAGGAGGTGATTGAAAAATATGACATGGGAGAAAAGAAGAATGAGATAGCCTTGAATGCATTTAGGTGCATTTTGCAGCATAGAATTGATATATTCAAGGATAAGACAAATGTCATCCTCAATGCATATAATAAGTTGCCCACCCTACACACAGAGATAACAGGGTACCTTGTTGTATTAAACCCTTATTTTGTTAATTGGTCTCCTAGGGTGCAACTATTTGAGAAACTTGCCTTTTTACAGCCCCTAAAGTCAGAGTTGCCTGAGGTGGTGACAGAGGTAGGAGATGAGGTTAAAAAGGTAAATGTGGCCTTGTCATTCTTCAAGGGAAAGTTAAACCAAGTAGAGGATAAGTTGAGCCTGTTTTCTTCAGACTTCAATAGATTTGTTCCTCCCCTTAAAGGAGAAGATGATTAGATAAAGGCCTTGGAGGTCTGGAAGAATGAGTTTGATAGTAAGATGCCTAATAATGAGGCATTCATTTTAGGATCTGATTTGGATATTGAAGGCTTTAATAAGATTTTGGATGAGGCCTTCAGAGCTGAAACTGACATCAATAAATTTCTAGTGGATGTCAAGAGAATTACTGATGTCAGGTGGGAAAGGCAAAAGGCACAAGTACAAAGCACTCAGGACTTCAAGTGGCCAACTAAAGATGAGGTGACAGCATGGGACCTGATGACTATGCCCAAGAAGAAGAAGCCTCAAATTGAGGAGGAAATTCTTGATGAAGAGTAGAGGGGAACACTTGGCACCTAATCATTGAGCATAGGGAGGTTAGCTATTTATGGAGATAAGTGTAAGTTATCTTGTAATGGCGGTCACTTAGTCTTGCTAAAAATACCAGAAGCTATCCTGAACATTGTCAGACAAAGGCGCCAAATTCCAGAAAGGACAAAAAATATCAGATTTTTATCCTCTATTTTTGTCTTCCCACCACTTCTTCATTCTTTTCTTTTGTCTTTTCTATAATTTTATGGTTAGGTTCCTTAAACCATCCAAAGCTTGTTGCATCCGAAAAATAAAGGATTCCAAGATGGTTAAGGACCTATATATAGGATCAAAATTGTAATTTGGAAGGGATCAAGCTTTCAATCTTTTTATGTACTAAAGCAGGATCATATCAATAAAAATATAGTGCAATTTTACTCTATCTTCATTGTTGTCTCTTTTATTGTTGGGTATTCTCTTTTATGTTTGAATTTGCAAGACAATTTCAAGCATTTTAGCTATAAGGTAGCTATCTAATTACTTGCAAGTTTCTTTCAAGGAAAGAACTAAGTTTTGTAAGTAGTTTCAAGGAGCATAACAATAGTTAAGGATTTGATACAATATTATAGAGATGATAGGATAATTTGTAATGCATTTTATCTGAATTATATGTAAGTTGTAAGGCATCTTACAGTATTTTGTTTTTATGTATTTCTGTGAACTTTAAGTTACTGACTCTATAGCCCAAAGGATAGGCACTGGTCTAGGAATTGATTTGATAATCTATCATTATCCAAACATTCAAATACTATTCAAACCAATCATTTTAAGAGTATTTTATAGAATCAATTGTATTCCTAAGGGTTACAGTTGAAGTTTGTTGATTTCTTAAAGAGAAAATCAAATAGGTTATTCCTCCTAGATTCATAAGAGTTATAAAAGGAAAGAAGAATGTATTTCTTGGTTATGTTGATGTCTGCTATCATAAAGATATTGATTTGGATTGCCAATCTTTTTATCAGAATAATCATAGTCATCTATATTGTTATATACATGTCCATCTAAAACAGAGCATTCAATACATAAGGTTCAATCCACTCTAAAGATACTATTAAGACAGTAATTAGTCATAGGTAAAACCTTCCTGAGTCAGTGGATCTCAAAAAAGGAGGTGGTAATAGATATCCCTAGTGTTATCAAGAACCTCATCAATTAGTTTTTTTTCACTTGCTTGAGTCATAGTGTCAGAAGGCATTAGGGGTAATAGAGTTGTTCAAGATTTCAAATATCTTTCAGAGGCCTAGCAAGAAAAAACACTAGCATAACCAACGGGTTTTAAATTTTCTAGGAGTATGCTGATACCGTGAATCATAGAGCAATGGCCAATCATCAATGGAAAATTTTTTATCTTTTATGTAGTGGTCGTGCCACTTTTTTCGCTGCTATTGTATCAGTTCTATGTTATGAAGTTTATATTTCCTATATTCATCCAATCCATTGAGCTACAGGAGCCTATCCTCTTGTGCTTTGCTTAGGTTAATATCCAATTCCAATACCATCCTGAGAGTCTTATGGTGAAACTCGATAGGCATGGATGCAGATTTTTTGTAGACCAACTCAAAAGGAGTGAATCTAGTAGTGGTTTTCCAAGTTGTGCAGTAAGCCCAAATGGCTTCAGGAAGTTGAGTAGCCCAATCCTTTATGTGAATGGAGACTATTTTTTTCAGAATGGCCTCTATCTTCTGGTTTGTGATCTCAGCCTACCCATTGGCCTGAGGATGGTATGGTGAAGATTTACCATGCCTCACTGTGTACTCTTTCATTAATTCAAGAATAAGGTTAGAGGTGAACCATGCCCCTTGATCTGTTACTATTTCTCGAAGCACTCCAAACCTAGTGAAAATAAATTCATACATAAACTCTGCTACTTTATGGTCCCTTGCATGCCTCATTTCTTTTGCTTCAACCCATTTTGTGGCGTAATGAGTGCATACTAAGATATAAGACTTACCATGTGAAGATGGCTCAATGGGGCCAACAAAGTTGATGCCCCAATTGTCAAATGGTGTTACCACCACCTAAGGCTGCAAGGGAATTTCATCAGTCTTTGTGGGATGTCCCATCCTTTGGCATCGATCACAGTGTCAGGTATGCTTAGCTGCATCTTTGTGTAATGTAGGGCAATAATAACCGGTTGTCAATACCTTGTATGTTGTTCATTTGTTGGCAAAGTGGCCACCAAATGACTCATCATGACATGCCCAAAGGATGTCATAGGTCCCATCTTCGTGGACACATCTATGGGTGACTTGATCAAGACCTATGTAGAACATAGATCCAGATATCCGTGAAAAGTTAAAACTTTTCTCAGCCAATATCCTTCACTCATGGGGTGAGAAATGGGGTGGTGACCATCCTGTAGCAAGGTAGTTTGCGATGTCAGCATACCACAGATTGTATGTTGCAAGAGAGAATAGTTTCTCATCCAGGAAGCTATCATCAATTGTTGCACGATCATCAGAAACTTGTAATCTAGAGACAAAATCAGCAACTACATTTTCTTTTCCTAGTTTGTCAATGATAGTTATATCAAACTCTTGCAGGAGGAGTAACCACCTAGCTAATCTACCAAAAATGGCCAGTTTATTCATCAAGTATTTGATCACTGAGTGATCAGTATAAACAAATACTTCATAACCAGTTATGTAATATTTGAATTTATTTAATGCATAGATTACAACAAGGAGTTCCTTCTCAGTAACAATATAATTTAGTTCTGCACCTTGCAAATTTTTGCTAATGTAATAAATGGCATGCTCAACTATTCCTTCTTTTTGACCCAGCACTGCCCCAATTGCATAGTCAGATGCATCTGTGTGGATATGAAAGGGCAACTTCCAGTCTGGTCCTCTCAGAATAGGGGTCTTTGTTAATACATCCTTCAATTGCTAGAATGATGACTCATATTTTGTTGTCCATTCAAATTCCACTTCTTTCTTCAATAGATTATATAATGGAGGGGCAAGTTGACTAAAGTTCTAGATAAATATCCTGTAGTAATCGGCATGACCAAGAAAACTTTGGACATCCTTCTTCTTTGCTGGGGTTGGGAGTATGAAAATTATTGCAATCTTTGTAGGATCAACCTGGATACCAAAGGATGAGAGGTAGTGCCCTAAGACAACTCCCTCCTCCATCATCATGTAACACTTCTCACTATTAAGTGAGAGATTGTAGTCCTGACATCTTTGAAGAAATATTTCCAAATTAGCATAAGCCTCTTTGAATGTAGTTCCATGTGCAGTAAAATCATCCATGTATATTTCAACACAGTCAGCAGCAATGTTAGAAAAAATGCTTATCACTGCCCTCTAGAAAGTAGTAGGTGCATTACATAACCCAAATGGTAAGACAGAATAAGAAAATGTTCCCCATGGACAGGTGAACATTGTCTTATCCTAGTCTTCTAGTGATATATGGATCTGGTTGTAGCCACTGAAACCATCCAAGAATGAAAAATACTTTTTGCCAGAAAGGTTGTCAAGTACTTGTTCAATAAAGGGAAATGGAAAGTGATCTTTCTTCATTGCCTTATTAAGCTCCCTATAGTCCAAACTCGCCATTTTCCACCTTTCTTGGGGATAATTACAAGAGGGGAGACCCACTGACTATCAAAAATGGGATATATGAAGCTAGCTTGGAGAATTTTTTGCAATTCAGCCTTTACTATATCTCTTAATGTAGGGTTTATTCTTCTTTGAGGTTACCTAATAGGTCTGGACTCTATACTAATATAAATCTTATGGGTACACAATTTTTTTGTCAATCCCCTTCATGTCAGTATAGTCCCATGCAAAATATTTCTGATTCTTTTGCAAAAGATGCTCAAGGCTAGACATTTGAGATTCAGTGAGATCCTTATTGACATTAAATTCCCTACTTAAGGCAATTTGCACTCTTTTAACTTTGTCCAACATAAGAACTTCTGCAAAAGTAGGTGACTTTATTTCATGGGGTAACAAAGTATGGAGATAATTAGGTGCTACAGGAAACTTGGATGAAGAATTCTGGGGCAATATGGTTTGTAGAGAATAGTTAGGGTCATGACATGAGGGTTCTTTAGAGCCATACTAGTTTGTAAGAATTGCTACAAGTATGTCATCCTCCTCTTGTGAGACCATGAATGGATTTCTATCAATAACCATAAGCTGCTACACTGAATTGGCTTCAAAGGGAGTATCTCCTAGATCCGTCCAGACAACTTGGTCAAGTTCAGCTTGAGGTTTGGCTGGAGAATAAAGGGTTAATTTATTAGTATTAATACCATCATATATGATC
This sequence comes from Thuja plicata, assembly GCA_018584345.1. NCBI lineage: Eukaryota > Viridiplantae > Streptophyta > Pinopsida > Cupressales > Cupressaceae > Thuja > Thuja plicata. Next base: position 460,793 of record MU225791.1, on the reverse strand, counting down.
ATTTTTCCTGAGCAGCATGCAATGCAAGCATCTGTTGTGGCTAACCAAGGCCTCCCTAAGATTAATGAATACCCTCCTATTGTGGCTTTTGGAGATAGGATGATGAAATATGAGGGGTATTCTAAGGAATCTAGTGTGACAACAATATCCTCTACCATAACATCTAGTTTGACAGTTGAATTATCAGCTAACTGGAGAATAGTGGGTGTTTCCCTCAACCCAATGATACTAAGCCTTAACAATACATCCATAGTCATAACATTAATAGAGGTTCCTAGATCAACCAAGACATTCTATATTTGTATACCATTAATGTGAATGGTAACCACTGGACTTCCTAGATCAGACTATTTAGGCATCAAAGTTTACTAAGCATGAGATTAGAAAGTTGTCCAAGAACATGGACAGTATCAGGATCTTTATTTTTCCTACCAGGGTGCTTGATACAGACTTCTTTAATTGCTTTATTATAGATTGGAATTTCCTTGAGGGCATCCAATAATGGTATTTGGATAATCATTTTCTTTAGTTGGTTAATCAGGTCATTTGCAATAGTATTCTCTTTAGGGGATACTGAAGGTTGGGCCAATCTCTGCGGAAAAGATGGTTGTTTCTCTATAGGAATAGGTGGCGCAATAGGGGGAACAATAGTATTTTGATTGTTAGAAGCTTCCTTAGTATTAGAAACATCAGTTATTATGGGTTCTCTTGGTGCAAGAAATGTGGTCCCTGATCTTAGGTGGATATCATTAACTTGCAGCGAATAGGCTTGCTACTTGTTGTTTGGATTTGGATTTGGTTGAGTAGGTAGTTGTGGTTTTTGAGGACTGTTATTGGATACAGGAGGCATAATATCTTGTTGCTAATGTGGAGGAATAATATCTTATTGTTGATTAGGCTAATTGGGCCCCCACTAAGGTTGTTGTTGCCAGTTACCATGTGGTTTCCATTGGTTATTCTGTTGCGGCTGCTGGTATGAATTATACTGTTGTTGATATGGGTTAAACTGCTATTGGTTTGAGTTAAACTGAGGTTGAAAGTTTTGGTTATACTATGGCTGCTGAAAATTTTTGTTATTCTATGGTTGTTGGTTTGACCAATGATTATTCCAGTTCTATCCTTAAGGGACAGAATTGTGGGGGTTTTGATTCTGCCACTGATTACTATTATTATTATTATAAGAAAAATGATTTAAGGGGTCTTGAGGCATACCTTGTCTCTGAGCCCATGGTCGCCTTTGAGCCACATAAAAGACCTCTCCATTCTCCTCATCTATTGCCTTGAACTCAGTGGGCATTGAAGTAGTGTCCACAGATGCAATAGTTTTGCACTTACAATTTCTTTTCTTCTCCCTGCAATGGGAGAAAAATTTAGCCAGCATAGCATCCATGTCCTCTTTCTTCCTTTGGGATTGCATGGTATCTAGCTGAGTAGCCACATCATTGATAATATCTTTCTTGAAGTCAGACAAGAGATTGGATAGTTCTATCTTAGACACTCTAGAGCCATTTGTCTTTTGAGGCAAGTCCCCTAATCCTCTTCCCTTTTTTACTATACTCCTTGAGTAATTCATACATATGGTCTTAATCTCCACCTAGTTTTTCTGGGTGATGTTGCCACCAACCATAAGGTCCAAGGCTTCTATGCTTCCTTCATTGACACCTTTGACAAATAGATGCTTCTATGATTCCTCATTCAACTGGTGTTGAGCATTGCATTGCAAGTTATACATAAACCTGGAAACATAGTCTTCCAAGGTTTCATCCTCTTTCTGTGACATCTTAAAGATGTCATCTCCTTTTAAATCTCATCCTCTACAGTATTCTTTGTATTTTGAAAGAAACATGTTGCTCATGGAATTCCAATTTGGTACGGTGTTAGCTCTGAGGCTCGTAAACCACCTTAGAGCAGCCTCTTTGAGAGTTGACAGAAACAACTTCAGCTTATGGGCATCATTTGTCTAGTCATAGCTCCTGCAGAGGATATCAAACTCAAAGAGGAAGGTCTCAGGATCTTCAGTGATAAGTTTTTAGAATTTTGGCAATGCAGTGGCTGGAATGTTCTTTAGGTTTTGGTTACCCTATTGAGGAGGAATTGGGAAGGGGAAGGTAGGCAGAGCCATCCTTGGAGGAGGGCCTGGTTTCTATTGTGGTGGTGGCTAGTATAAAATAAGAGCTAATGGGTTGTCGTGATACTCAGGCTCATCAAAAATGACTTCTAGATGTAGCGATTCTTCGAAGGATGAGGGTGATGAAATTTCTCCTTGGGCGTCTGCAAATGGATTTTCAAACAGGTCTTCCTCTTCACTATCTAGTTGGGGTTTTTTAGGCTCGGGGTTAAAAAGATCAAATGGTGCAGCCTGGTATTGATGAGGAAGGAATATTTCACAAGGATCTCTTCTTCTATTCATAAAATGCTTTGCTTAAAATTAAATCCTAGATTATAAAATCTGAAATCATGAACACCAAAGTGGTTTGAACTAACACCATCCCCAACAGCGGCGCCAAAAATGCTTGGCCAAACAATTTTCTCAGAAACACATAGCATGGACTTCTATTTCAGGATTGGACACCCTAAATGGCTGCTAAGTAGATTATTTAGTCTCATTTAATTATCAACCAAGGACATAAACTTGGAATGGTGTTCGCAAAGTATATGCTTAAAAATCCCTTGATTCTCATGGCTAAACCTATGGAATCAAAATACATTATGCTTCAGGAATCTATGCTATCTCAATTGAATACAATTATGCTATGAAAATAGTAATCATGAGTAGGGGTTACTCTTCTCACCTATGCTGCAGGAACAGTGCACCAATTCTGTTACTAGTGGCTGCAGGAACAACAGAGTTCTATCTTCTTCTTAATGAGCAAAGAAATAACTTCTAATCTAATAAAATGATTCACTCACCAAGTGGGCTGCCTTGGATGAGTGAATAGAAATGCAATTATGATAAGAGACTGAAACTCAAATTCTGCACTCTATTCATTCATGGAGGAAAAATACTTGGAAAATAAATAGTGCTACAATATCAAATTCTATTCTAGAAATTACATCAATTAACTCTCTCCTGTGGAACTATAGAATTCCACTTATTTAAGGAGGAACTACACTACAACCTAAATCTAGGATCAATCCATTAATGAGGATCACTAATGGATACATCATACCCATAACAGAAATCTTGAACAGCAATAGTAGGTCTTCAAGTTCTTCCCAGAATGTAGCATGTAGTGGTTCTAGATCTATGCGCGGTGTCTTCTCAGGAACTGAACTGACTTTTTCCTCCATGAGAGTTCTGCAACATGCCCATCTTTAACCTCTTTACTTAATTCCTTGCTTATGTTGGCACTTTTGAAGGTAATGGCTATCGTTGACCCTTTCAACACCATGCTAGAATTCTTGAATGTGGCATAAATTGACTCCTACAAAATGGTTAGTATACATAACTTCCGATGCATAAATATATTTTATCATTTAATACTAAGAAATAAGTGTGAGATTTCATTTAATATTCTTGCACAACATTCGGCTACAGGAAGGAAACTACCCATAAACATAGCATAGGGAAAAGGACTATCTATTCAACATGCAATCACTTATATCTTGCAACTTCTATCCATTAGCTTTAAGAAAAATACATTATGTTTTCACCATCCATTTTACCTACTTATGTCCTTTTATATAAAAATATATAAAAAACCATAAGTTTAAAGTCTTCTGCTTTGAAAACAAAATGCTGAAAAAGGAAAGTAAACACATGGAAAAGATGGCCTTTTGGGAGGCTCATCATCTAGAATCTTGAGTTTGATGGAATCTGTTCTTCCATGGGTTCTAGTACAAGGGTGGTTCTGGTATCTCCTTGTGAAGAATATTTGTCGTTTTCTTTTAAATTGGAATTTGAAAATACTAATAACATGAATGAATATGAAGCAGTACTGCTTGGTATTCAAGAGGAAAAAAGGAAGGGTATCAAAATTTTGAAAGCTAGGGGAGACATTGAGTTGATAATGAAATAGGTGAGAGGGATATATGCAGTAAGAAATGAGAGGATGAAGAATTATAGAAATAGATTTTGGGATTAGATTGGGGGTTTCAAGGCATTTTCAATCGAATCGCTGCCTAGAGAATTGAATTGAAGAGCAGACGTCCTAGCTAGATCTACAGTGTTGTTAATCCCTCATCCTAATTTTGACAACAATCATTACACTATATTGGTAGACCATCGACCTAGCATGTCAGATAATGTGAACTCTTGGCAAGTTTTCAGTGACGATGCCTATGTTTTGACTTTCCTACAGGGTATCAAAAAATTCTCTTTAGTATTTTTCAAGGGTTTAGAGTTCAAGTGTCTGGAGTTTTGTGTAGACAAAGGAATTGATGAAAAGGAAGGTATTGTGCAGTTAAAAGGAAATCATATTCCTAAAGGTCTCACAACGATGGAGAGCATGTTCAACCACAATGATTATTTTATCATCCAAATTGAAGGAAGCAACAGCAAACAATCTGGCGACTTTGAGAAAATAAATATAGGTGATAATGAGAATCCTAGGTATGTGAATCTAGGCACATGTTGTAATTCTGAAGAGAAATTTTTGTTCACAAAGTTACTAACAGAGTTCAAAGATGTGTTTGCATGGTCATATGAAGACCTGAAAGATTTCAGAAATGAATAGTTTCAACATCACATTCAACTGAAGTCTAGTACCAAACCCTTATGATAAAAGTTGAGAAATTATAACCCTAGGGTGGCCGATGCCATTTTTAGAGAAGTCAATAAGATGTTGAGTGCTAGAATAATATACCCAATTCATCATTAAACTTGGGTAGCGAACATAGTGCCAGTTTATAAGAAAAAAGGAGAAATTTATTTTTGTGTGGACTTTATAAATCTGAATTAGGCTAGTCTAAAAGATAACTTCACCCTTCCCAATATGGATCATATTTTGCAGATAGTCGCAAGCTCTGAAATGATGTCTATGTTAGACAATTTTTTTAGGTTATAATCAAATTAGTGTAGACCCTAGTGATCAGCATAAGACAACTTTTACCATAGCTTGGGGCACATTCACATATAATTGAATGCCTTTTGGCTTGATTAATGCAGGCACCATTCTTTAGCAGGCCATGAACTCCTCTTTCGGTCATTTGATGAATAAAATCATTATGGTATATCTTGACGATATAAGTGTATTCTCTTGTGGATGAAAGAAACATTCAAAATATTTAAGACTTATTCTCCAGGAGTGCAGAGACCAAGGGATATCACTCAACCCTAAAAAATCTATTTTCCATGTGACTAAAAGTAGGTTGTTGGGTCATGTAGTGTTGAAAGAAGGAATAAGGATTGATCCTAAAAGAGTACGAGCAATCCAACAACTATGTTTGCCTTCAAACAGGAATAGGATAAGGTCTTTCTTTGGGCAGATTAAATTTTTGACAAGATTTGAACCTAAATTCTCAGATTCAACCCGACCTATGGTAAGCTTGCTAAGTGAAAAACAAAGTTTCAAATGGATTGATGAGGCCAAAAGATCTTTCGATGAAGTTAAGAAAGCAATTACTCAAGCTCCAATCCTTGTTCATCAAGATTTTTAGAAGGATTTTGTAGTACACTGCTACACCTCAGAGCATACCATGTCAAGCATCCTGTTGTAGAAAAATGAAGTAGGTGAGGATGTTCCTATTTTATTTATGAGTGTCCCATTGAAGAAACATGAGCTAAGGTACTCTCCCATAGAGAAGCAAGCTTTTGCAGTATTAAAATTTGTTAAACAATTTCAATACTACATTCTGCATTCTCATTATATAGTTTATTTCCCAAATTTGACTCTCAAGAGCATCCTAACTTAGCAAGAGGTCTCTATGAATAACATAGAAACATGGGTGGCAAAAGTGAAAGAGTTTGATTTGGAAATCAAACCTACCAAATTGATAAGGGGTCAGGGTCTCTGCAAGCTGATTGTAGAAAATGATGAAGAATCATGAGAAAGAATCCATTTATCTTTGCTCATAGGACTAAAATATGTCTGGTTCTCCAATATGACCTTTTATTTAACATATGGAGAATGCCCAGATCATCTCACTACAAAGGAGCAAAGGAATTTGAAATTAAAATTGGTCAAGTATGTTATAGTTGATGATGTATTATACAAATGAGGCGTAGATGAGATGTTCCTCAGGTGTGTAGATGAAGATCAGCAAAAGAAACTGCTTCAATCCTTTCACAATGAAGCTTGCAACAGACATTTCTCATCCTCAGTAATAGCTTTCAAAATACTGAGGAATTTTTACTATTGGCCTAGGATGTTCAAGGACGCTTACAAATGGGTTGCACAATGTGAGAAATGTAAGTTATTTTCTGGGAAACCCCATTTGGCCGCTTTGCCATTAAGGCCTGTAGTTATTGAAGAACCTTCCAAGAAGTGGGGCATAGATTTTGTAGGGCCTATAAACCTTCCTTCAAGTGTGGGTCAAACTCATATTCTGACTGCAACATACTACTTTATAAAATGGGTAGAAGCCATACCCATGAGAAAGACCACTTCAGAAATAGTTTGTTCCTTCCTGAAAGAGAATATTTTGGTGAGATTTGGAGTTTCAGCGAAAATACTGGAAAACAACACGCAAAAATTTTATTCTTATGAAATGCAATTATTATGTTATGATAATGGGATTTAGTTGTCACACTCGTCTAACTACTTTCCTCAAGTTAACGGTCAGGCTGAATCAACTAACAAGAATTTGATCGCTAGAATGAAAAAACTAGTTGACGACAATGCCATAGATTGGCACAAAAGGTTTCACAAAGCACTATGGGCTAATTGCACTTCACCCAAATGAGCCATGGGAATATCACCTTTTGAGCTGGTATATGGCATAGAGGCTCAACTTTCTCTTCCATTAGAACTGGCTGCTGCTAAGTTATAGAAAGTGATTGAGGACCAACATTTTCAAAATGCCCTGGAGAAAACAATCATGTACTTGTGCAAGATTGAAAAATAATGAGAAAATATCATAGACCACATTACCAGTCACCAAGCTAGGGTGAAGAAAAACTTTGATAGAAGGGCTCGACCATGAAAGTCCATGACAGGAGATAAGGTTTTGTTGTGAGACAAAAGGTGGGAACCTTGAGGAGCACACAACAAATTCGAATCATTATTGAAGGGCCCCTTTGAGATAAGCCAAGAGCTTGGTCTGAATTATTTTAAACTGAAATATGCTGATGGAATAGAAATACCCTTGTCCTTTAACGGGAAAGATCTCAAGCTTTATGAGCTGTAAGTAGTTGGTCTTTTGTGTACATAAGTTTTTTTGTGCTTTAGGTTAGGGTCTTCTTGTTAGTTGGCTTAGTTTTGTGCGTAACCAGAGAATGTTGGAGTTCTTTGTTTCTTCCCTCATGGTTCTATCCCCAGTTGGAGCCATGTATTTTAGGTCAAAAAGCCTTATGATTAATTTTTTCCAAGAATCATGTATTATGTTGAAGTGCATATTGAATCTTGAACTTTGAACTTCGCAGTTCAAGGTTCAAAGTTCAATTTCCCATTTTCTATTTTACATACCTATAATCATTCCTTTTGGTTGGAAAATTTATATAACCCGCATTTTTGTGTGTCAATTTAATATCGAATCTTGAATCTTGAACCTCATGGTTCAATTTTCAAGGCTCACTTTTCCAAAATGCACTTGTCGCTTTGCATGCTCAACCCACGTCTTTTCCCATTTTGGCATCAGTGTTTTTCGCAATCTTGAAATTTGAAATTTTTTTTTTTTTGTTCATAATTCAATATCTTCCCATGTGTTATGCATTAGTCTATCTCATCTATAATTTTATCAATACATGACTAAGGCATATGGGATTATGAACTTTGAACTTCGTGCTTCACGGTTCAAGGTTCAAAATCTGAAATGCAATAATGATCAAATACTCATGGCATGTGTTGGATCTCACTTTCCTTTAAGAGATAAACTTATGAAAAGATGAGAGATAAATTCTAGCTCGACAAACGTATAGCTTTCTCAAAGAGGAAATAAATGCGATTAGATGTGGCCAATGAATGACGGCGGAAATCATTAATTCACAACATGCAATCATGATTACCAAAAAAGAGGCAAATTAAATGTATGTATTAAATCTTCTCTAATTGCCTTTTCTATTTTCATACAACTGTTGGAAGCACATACAGAGCTGAAGCACATTGAATTTTTTTCTCTGGAAGAAAAAAACATACAACTTTGGTGATTTTCAAGTAATCTTCCTCATTTTCCTTTCTGGTTTTAAGAATTATATGCTGTAAGAAAGTAAATTCTAGTCTTTTCCTTCTCTTTTTCTTGAAATCATTTATTTAAGGGCCACTATGAGTAGTCCTGGTGAGTCAGCTTCTCAAGCCAGATTTGTGAAGGAGAACAAGTTTTCTCCTATAAGTAGTTGTTTACCAGAGATGTGAGATACAATTCTTGTGAATGAAGACATAGCAGAGATTGTTAAAAGATTGAAGAATGCAAAGGAAGGAACCTTTTCAGCCAAGATTGTAGAAAGAAGATTATTGGAGGCTGCTGGTTTTCTCGAGGTGACTTCGTGCTTTGAATTGGTAATGGAATGCAGAAATATGTACGACAGGATTGACAATTGTATTTGTCTTCCTTCTGGAGAAGTGTTGGTGTCCATCAACAGATAGGTAGTTCTGGCTACTCTGAGAATCCCTTCTATAGAAACTTATGTCAACTGTGACTTTGAGAAGGCTAAGAAGGAATTTCACCTTAATTTCAAAGATTATAGCAATAACATAGGCAGAGACTAGTTATTGAAAGCTGAGAGGGGGGGTTCTAGGTTACCAAAACCTCTAAAAAATGATCATTTGATAAGAGAGGTATGTGACATTGTAGTCATGTTAAACAAATTAAGAGGTAAACCTAATGATATTATGCGGAAATACTAGATGTATATTTTTTTCCAAACCATTCTAAGTGAAGGAAAATATGTTGACTGGGCCGAGGTAATAGCACCAAGACTTGATGAAGAGTTATCCCAATCCACAGAGGCATCCAATTTCTGTTAGGATGAATTCATAATAACTGAGAGGGGGGTGAAGAATTTATCCTTAGGTCCAGATGTGCCCATATAAAACTTTAAATCAAATTTAACAACTCAAATCTGCTTGGCAGTAATAAACAATAAAAGTGTATAGTTTACTGTACTCATGAAATAAGCTTGCAAAAACTTAACAGTAAAACACAACCATAAAATTCACACATTTTGACACCATGATTTAATGTGAAAACCCAATATGGGAAAAACCACCAGTAACATGCCACCAAAATTTCACTCTTCTAAAGTCATGCCCTATGAGGAGCCAACCCTATTAAAGGTTACAAAACACACTGTCAAATGTGACTTGGTAAAAGGATTTAATCACCCTGTTAGGAGTGGCCTTGTTAGAGGACTTAGAACATTCCAATCTAAATGTCACCTTGTTCAAAGGATTTATACAATGACTATTATGTCAACCTAGTTAAAGGATTTGAACTGTTACAATGGTTAGAAAGTAATCAACAGGTGTGATCTAATACATACAACTTACTTTACAAATCCAGATCCAGTTTTAGCTCTAATGCTAATTCACTGAGTGGCCTCGATTTTCATCTCAAACTTCATATCTGCTTGAAAATCTGTCAAGCAATCTCTCTCTGCTTCTCTGCTTAGCCTTCTCTACTATGTCTTTCTAATCAGTCAATTAACCATGCAATACTTTGCATTCAAATTCTCCTTACACTTGGATACAATAACAATAACCGTAGTAGGTTATATTATACCTCTTCATCTAGGTCAGATAAATATTTTGCCGCTTAATCAAGATCGTAGATCTTAGGTTAGGTCAGATCCAATGGATCTTTCCATATTTATATTTAATTTTCTTCTCCAATACAATCATTAATTAACCATTGAATCCTTGCGCTAATAACGATTTCCCATGCATTAAATGAATGTGGACCAATCTTAATTAATAATGCATATCCCAATAGAATTAACTATGTCGGCCATATATCTCAAATCTCATCAATAATCAAAATATTGTTGCTTAGCTTTCTCTGTCTCCCTCGGCATTTCACTGGCACTCAGCATCATCTTTTCTTTTCTCGGAATCACCTTTCACTTTGCTCGGCATCGAATTTGCTTTGCTCGGCATTGACCTTCTAGTGAACTGTCAGTGCTACATAAACAATGTATCACTTTGTCATAGTGCCAAATGATCAAGTACCCTAGTGTATACTCATAGCTCAACCATTTCTTTGGTCTTCTTTTTATCCCATTCTTTTCAAATCTTCATCAATCAATAGATAAGGTACTCAAACATACATCAATAGTCTCACCAATTAAGATTTGACATCAATGACAAAATAACAATTGTCTACATTGTAGCAATATTTCCAACAATTTCTATATGTCTTTATATATGTTTTATGTTTTAGCCATTAGCAGAAATTGGGAAGGTTTTCCCCATGAACCATGGAAAGATGATATGAAGATCTATGAATATCATTCTTATTTACAAAAGAAGAGAAACCTAGGGAATTTATGAAGAGTACAAGATACATTCCTAGCCAAGCTTGTTTTTGAGCTGAGAGGAAGGGAAAATTATAGAATGTCTGAAGAGGCTATGGAATTGATTAAAATTTATGGCACTTTCTTTATTCAATTCCCCACTTTCAGTTACATGAGGGTAGGAGGTTTCATTGGTGAACCTATGAAGCTTCCACAATATTTCTTGGATAAATATATTTTGTTAGACATATGCAAACAAATACTCCAGGTAGGGGTGAAGTTCAGACCCAAGAGACGAGTAGGTTCCTTCTTCCCTATTAATATAGGGCATTATCATTTTAGATTAACACATGCTATGTCCTCCCTTGAATCCAAACTAAAGGTGATCAATCTCCCTTCTTATCAAAGTCAAAGCTATTTTGATAACAAGAAATTAATGGTGAATCATTTCAAAGTAGATGCCACTTTTCTACATCAGTCAGAGTTAGAATATTTTTGGGTGAACTGCATAGATGAGTTTGAGGTTGTAAAGAGGCTACATTCCAGGTTTATATTGAGCCAAATTGTCACCTTGTGGATCCCTTTTAAAATTAAAGGATTTGGTGTTGATGATGAGGATGTGACAAAACCTGAATATATAGAACAGAGTAATGAAGCAGTAGCCAGAAAAGTAGATTGGGGAAGAGAAGAGGTAGAGGATATGAGTGCTATTTCTCATGAGGTGTTCAAAAGAACAAACAAGTGGCTGAAGGAAATGAGAAAGAAGAAGAAGCAAGAGACTCCTAATTCAGTACCCAGGAGAAGTACAAGAATTTCAAAACTCACAACTTCCTCTACCCTTACTAACGAAACTAAGAAATTGCTTCTTGCAGGTGAATCTAAAACTAGAATAAAGGACCATCTTGAAGAAGAAAATTCAATTCCTGTACAATCCACAAGGACCATGAGAGCTAGGAGAAAAAGGAAGGAAAATATAGATATCATCCCCTCCATTGTAATTGACCTTGAGGTGAAAGGAATTTAGTCACAGCCTCAAAAGAAAATTAAAATGGACAAGAGCCCAGTCAGTCCTTCAAAAAATCAATCAGTAGGAGAAGGTCAACAAGACCTGTTAATATTAAACACTCCAAAAAATGATTCTACACCAAAAAGCCCAAACTGATTGGGGTTATCAGTCAACAAGAAAAGGAACATTATTCCTATCTCAGCCCTTGTTGGAGAGTTGGTCAGCAAGTATCTTGGAAAAAATCCATGAGTCAAGAAACCGAAGGTGGAAGAAATGGTTGATGTCGATGCTAAAATAGGTCACTCGATGGAAAAAATCTTCAAGCCAAATTATGATAAAACTAGTGATGAAGTCACAGAAAAGGATTTTCCTGTGTGAAAGATAGATCTGGGAATGTCCACCAGGGCCACTGACTTGAAGATTCTGAACTGAATGAATAGAAAGATCAACCATCGTGTATAGAAGGATGCAAAAGACAAGATGAGATTGAAGCAAGCTCTTTATGAAATGGCCAAATACATTCAACATCTTCACAATCTCATGCCTCAACCACTTCTGATAGTCCTATTTCACCTGGATGTCAAGTCTCTAGAGAATCATAAATTCCTAAATCAAGTTCACAAGGATAGGTCCATATCAAAGGCCTTCTTCATCTGGATGGATAAGGTAACCAAAGAAATTACCAAATTTGCTTATGATTTTGATAGCTTGATAGAAAAATATGAACAATTATTAAAGATAGTTGAAGGAGATGTGGATCTATGGAGAATGTAAAAAGAGCAATTGGAGATTGAAGTACACAACATGGAAGATGTTTATACTTACAGTATAAACAAGTTTCTCTCTGAAAAAATAGTGCCAGGGATCGATCAGAATTCAGTGTTTATTGTTAAGATGAATATGGAATGGGAAGGTGCACTGTATGAACAAGCCATCAAGCAATCATCCCAAATAATTGAAAATGAGATCAGTTCAAAGGAGATCATGCATGCACAAAATGAATATACAGGAAAAATCATTGGACTAGAAAATGAGGCTAGTAGTGAAATGACCAAAGTACTTGCTTGTTTCAATCAAAAGGTTGAAAAATTGAAAGCTACTAAATAAATTGGAATGAAAGATCATTTAATTTTAGCTCATGTGGAGTCAGCAGTGGTCTATGGTTATGAACAAATGAAAATCTTTGAAGACAATTCCTAGCAGATAGATAATTTCAAGAATGTTTGGCTGCGAAGGCTTGAAGCACTTGTTAGAATAGTCCTAAAGGATAAATAAGAGGGGGGTGGGGGGGTGGGTGAATCAATTATCAACTAATTTAATTATTTTATCTTAATAACTCCATAATATAATAAAGTAAATGAAAATTCAAATAACACAATAGACAACACCACAATTTGGTTATGGGGAAACCAAATGGTAAAAACCCCGGTGAGAACTAACACCCACAATGAACTATACATGTTTATAATAATCATTGTTAGAAGATATTGCAACCATGTTATGAGTTGTTCTTTACAATGCAATAAGTATAGTGACCTGGTTAAGGGTCTGACCTTGTTAGGATTCTTTTACAAATAACCCTGTTAAGGGTGAGGACTCACTGTCCAAAATCTCACTGCTTCAATGGTGAAGGCTACAACCTTCTGTAGAATAGATATGCACTATATCTGATGATGAACTATAGAGTAGACCTAATATCTTGATCAGTTCCAATGTATTTCAATCTTTCACTTCTTCTTCACATAGATCCTTGATGAATGAAACACAACTGATATTCTTCTCTATAGATTTTCTATCTCTTATCTTCTCATTCACACTTAGTGTTCCACAAATGAACTACTATAAGTATCTTTCTCAAAGTACAAGATCATGGGACTTGTTAGGAAACTCTTCATAACATCCTTGTTGGCTTAAATAACCATGTAAGCATAATTACAACCGTGCAATACAAACTGAATAGATGCGACGCTTCACAAAGTCGGCCTCACCAAATTAACTCTAACTTTACAATCTTGTTGAAAGATGTTTGGTGCCTTTAGATAACTATCTTCAACTCATAACTAATCTTAAATATACACATGCATATCCCAAATATAAGCACAACTCAAGAACCAATGTAATATGTAAGCTCTATACAGACAACCTCCAGAAATTGTAACTGTTGTCTAACAAAATTACACAACACAACTGAAACTTCATATCTAAGTCTACGTGTATGAACAAAACATAAAAAATGTGTCTAAAATATGAATATAACTGTGCAAGCCTTGATAACATCATTTTGATCAGTACATACATAACACTGATGTATATTATATGTTGTCATCAATGACAAACATACAATCAACTAGCTTCCAGAAGTAAATCTCCAACAATCTCCCCCTTTGACATTGATGTCAACATATGATATTAAAAACATCTTCAACACATGGTGTCTTCTTTATTTTTACAATATTCTCAATATACTCATCAAAGATTCTTCTACACTACTGCAGCTCCTCTGTCTATGTTTATACTCCCCTAGAGTATATGCTCCCCCTTACTATATACTCCCCCTTTGACATCAATGGAAAAGGGTGCCATAAACAATTAGGCACAGATACTACTCTAGAAGTAGAGTAGTCAACCATTCATCAGTCACTATGGACTGATGTTCTTGCTGCTTTATCTAGTCACACTCAGGAGAGGGAATTACTCCCAACTTCTCCCTGAGATACTCAAAAGTATCTTTTGATAAAGGCTTTGTGAAAATATCTGCCAACTATTCTTTGGTGCTCACATAGTCTAATTTCACTTCATTATCTATAACTTTTTCTCTAAGAAAATGGTATTTGATGTCAATGTGCTTTGTCTTTGTGTGAATCATAAGGTTCTTGGACATGTTGATAGTACTGGTGTTATCACAGTGAATAACAATAGGATAATCAACCTGTATACCAAAATCTTTAACCATCTGCTTGATCCAAACCATTGTTGAACAATTCAATGCTGCTGCAACATATTCAGCTTTTGTTGTTGACTGAGAGATGCAATTCAACTTCTTTCTTACCCAAGAAACCAACCTATCTCCAAGAAATACTACTCCTCCAGAAGTACTCTTCCTGTCATCAATACAACCTACCAAATCTACATCTGTATACACATGAATTTGTACATTCTCTAATTTAGGATACCATAAACCATAGTCTATGGTTTCCTTTAGATATCTGAATATTCTTGTTATTTCTATTAGGTGATTCTATTTTGGTTCAACTAAAAATCTACCAAAAATACCAACTATATTAGATATGTCTAGTCTAGATTGACTAAGATATATGAGTTTTCCAATCATAGACTTTTACAATGTCTTGTCAACTGCTGCAGAATCATCTTCTTTAGAAAGATTTCTTCCTGTTATCATAGAAGTGCATACTATCTTACAGTCTTCCATCTTGAAAGTCTTCAATATTTCTTTCACATATTTGGACTGATTTATAAATATTCCTTTATCTGTCTACTTTACATTTAATCCCAAAAAATATTTTATAGGACCAATCATGCTCATTTCAAATTCATTCTGCATTTCTTTTGCAAATTCTTCACTAAGCTTGTCATTACCTCCAAAGATAATGTCATCAACAAATATGGCAACAAGTAATAATCTATTAGGTGTCTCTCTTATGGATAGGTTAAAATCTGCTGCTCCTTTCTTAAATCCAATCTTGGAAAGATAACCATCTATTCTCTCATACCAAGCTCTTGGGGCCTATTTAAGTCCATAGAGTACTTTCTTCAATCTACATACCATGTCTGGTTTATCTGATAGATTAAATCCTTCAAGATATTCTATGTAGACTTCTGTGAGGCCTCACCCCGACCCATCATAGCTTTACTGTTTGATCACACTTTGACCCTTTATGTTTTGATACATTGATACACTTTTTGTTATCCTGACAGGGACTCGTGATATTATGATATGATGATGATTATATTGTGTGGATTACATTTTGACATGGATTAGACCTAGAATAGGTGGTTGAATTTGATTATATATGTTTAGATCAGTGAATTGATGAGAAGGCTGAATTATGATTAGACTTGACTATTTCATGGATGTTATGTCATTTTGATTAAGGAATTCTTATGTTTTAAACATTTGTGTATGAAAATTTCAATTAGGGGCTTAATTTTGCTTATAGATTAATGTTGCAAATTATAAATTAAAAATATATATATTGCATGTAATTTTATCATCTTGGACTACTGATGCTCAAAGTTTAGTGTGCAGGAATGGGAACCATGAAATTTTTTAGAGAATTAGGGTTAAACACATGTGAATTGAGTAAGCCAAGGTTTAATCCAATAAAGGGTTGAAACCTCATTGTAATGTGACCCTTGTTGTAAATTTAATTTTAATGTGTGTTAATAGTTTAAATTTATGTTATTTTTTGGACATGTCATTGTGAATG
Organism: Thuja plicata; assembly: GCA_018584345.1. Lineage (NCBI taxonomy): Eukaryota > Viridiplantae > Streptophyta > Pinopsida > Cupressales > Cupressaceae > Thuja > Thuja plicata. The sequence goes on along the minus strand of MU225791.1, from coordinate 444,793 downwards.
TGATGTGTATTTTGTTGGTGTCACTTGACACTTGTATTGTCCATGTGGATAGTGACATGTCATTTAGGGCTTCAGGAAAGAATCACTTAACCTTATAGAATATTACATTAATCACTTGCATATAGATGCCTTGTAGGGATCCCATCATGTTGGAACTAGGATTTGAATCTTAGGGGTACTTTGGAGGGATTAAAAGTGACCCTAGAGTGATTTTTGACTAAAATTAGTTAACCCTAAGGGGGTACCTTGGGTTAGGGCTAGTTTTTACCTATGGGAGAAATCTAGGTCACCATTATGACTCTTCAAAATGCCTACTTTTCAAAAGTGGCAAAAATAGAGATGGTCTTATGCATCTAACTTATCCCACACTCCTTGCTAAACTCTCAATTAAGAGGGGAGACAAAAAGGCTAGTTTTCATATCTCATCATTGCTAGTTCTTGACTATTTTTTTGGGGGGTATTTTTAGAGGGTTTTTAGAGACTTAGTGGGTGTTCACCCACTTTCTAATTTTAGAGACAATTAGGGTTTTGGAAGGAGAAAAGATAAGGATTTGGGCTCTTCTCAAGTTTCATTTTGTCATAACACATTTGGAAGGTTGGTTCCTCTTGCCATGGAGTACTTGATTTATTGCAAGAAAATTTGGATGTATTGTTTTATGAATATGAAATCTTGTATGAGATTCATGTATGTAATCTTGTGTAGTGTTGTAGTATGTAAATTTTTTTGTCATGTGTTGGGTAGGAAATACATTTGGATTTTTGTATCAACTTTTGGTTTCTTTTGATTGGGAGTGTTGTTCATGGGAGTGAAGGCATTACTCACCCTTTGAGAAGGGAAGAAGTGGTCTTGGGTGAAGGGGTTAGTTGGGTTCTCCATTGTAGTGAGAGTCTCTTCTCTTGGAGAAGAGGGATAAATTCATGGAGTATGGGCTCCATGAAGCCATGTTGAAAATATTGTATTTTGGCATAGAAATGGCCAATGTGTTTATGAAAGCAATGTCAATATAACCTTGGAGAGGCATGGAAAAAAAACTCTTGTTGAGAAATTTGGAGATTGTAATGTCATTCTCCTCCTTGGAAAATCCCACCTTCACCCTACTTCAATGGGTTTTTAAAACTCATTTGTGAGAACTTGATTGGGAGTTCATTGTTGTTTTTGTGTATATAAAATGTTGTGAGACTTTAGATGTGAAACCTTGTTTAGTCTTGATTCTCCAAGCTTGGGGGTGGCCTCCTTGAGGCCTTGGTTGGTAGGTGAGCTTCCCATGGTTTTCCTCATGAAATTTTTAGGTTTTTGAAGTCATGAAGATGGTGCAAGAAGCTTGAAATAAATCTCTATTTAGGGGTAGTTGTGTATAAGCAACTTTATTTTTGCATAGTCACTCATTATAATGGAATTCATTTTTTTGATTGTTGTAATGTTCAATTTTGAAGCTTCTCAAGCTAGATGTGGAGAGATCTCCTTCTTATGTAATTATTTATTAAAGGAAAATATGTTGTGTACCATCTAAGTATTGAGCAAATTTATCATCTTGAAGATGTGGAAATATAGATTGTAAGATTATCATGTTGTAAAAGATAGAATCCTTAGTTCACGAATGTTGCATTTTAAGAAGTTAATCATCTATGTATGGAAGACTACCCAATATTGAAAGAGAAGAACAACATCATAGTTTCATTCCATATAATCTTAAGGAATTTTGCATCTTAAAACCTCCATATATTCAACTCTCTTCAAACAAAAAAAAAAGAGAATCTCCATTTCATTTGCATCTCTTGTGAAGAAGAAATATCCTTGCTATCAACAACAGATCCAATTAGTTAGCATGTTAATATGAAATTTAGAAAATACTATTGGTTTCTCATGTATATTGTTCAATAAATCTACCCTTACACACACTATGATCTATTGCAAAAAAATGAACTAAGTAAACAAAATAGAAGAGCTTGTATTATACAAAGCCCATAGTATTTTCCAGATTTAGAGCATAAAAAGCTCTCTGAAATTTGTATGGAAAATGAAATATTCTCATACCACAGAGAATATTCCTTTCCCAATGTGCTTTACCCTTAATTAAATTTATAATTAAAACTCATTAGTATAAGCATGTGATTTAACCCTTAAACTAAGATTAACTCACCTTGTTTTTACCCCTTTCGTGGGCCCCACCTTTATCTCTCACCTTTTTGATTAAATATTTATTGTGCTAGGTTAAAAATAAAATAAATAACTTTATAAAGGGGCTGCACTACATGGGAAGCACTCCCTTTTCCTTGCTGCCCACTTCCATAAACTTTCTGACATGTCCTATGTCTTAAAAAAAAAACAAGTCAACTCTCCACCTTTTGAAATTACCTTGGGAGGATGAGAAGATCAGTGGTGGGTCCCAGCAAAACATCCCCATCTCCTTGCTTAAAATACCATGCCACCTTCTTGGGTTCTCCCTTACCATGCAAAATTCTTGGAAGGGGAGGTGAGTAGGTGGTATGGTGGGCCCCCAGTGCATGTTTTGTCATCCTAAATCTCCCCATTTACAGATTTTGAAACCCTATGCCTTGTCATGTATAATAAAAGGGTAGATTAATTGTTAGTGGGTAGTAGGATAGATTAATTGTTAGTGGGTAATAGGATTAAAGATTATTAGTTAGGTGGATTATATTATTAAGTAATTTATTGAAAGTTTAAACTAATGATTAGGACTATTTCTTTTTTTTGTGTATAATTCTAAATTGGGTAGCAAGTTCTACATATATAGATTGAAATTTAATATTGTAGCTTTAGTTAGGAGATTAGTTAGGGTTGGAATATATTTGCTAGATATATTTGATTAATTGATAATGAGTTGATAAGTTATGTTAGTTATTTAGGTTTAATTCTAGTTGTTTTAATGGGTAGTAGTTTATGTATATACTTTGACTCAATGATGTAACATTAATTATTAGGTTAAAATTTTTAGTGTATTAAACATGTTGTGAATTTTAATTGGTATTGGAACCATTTTCCAATATTATAGTTAATCATTTCAAATGGGTACCTAACATTATTTGTTTAGATTAATTTATAATGGTGAGATTAGTGAATTTAATAAATCAAATTTTTTGTCTAAAGTATTGATTAGACTATTAGAGAGACGAATTGCTCAGTTGATTCAATTGTATAGTTAATGTTAAATTTTAATTTATTATCAAAATAAAAGGGAGATTATATTGCTCTTGTATTCAAGGGGATTGGGGTTATGCTCGATTGTAATTAAAAGTAAATTTAAATGTTGAATTAGGAGATATTTCAAATGGCTAAATAAAAGGATAATTTAAAGTCGTATGTTAGCAATTGATGGATTAGAAATGCATGTATTTTTATCATAGGAGATGTCATGCCCAAAACTAGGGCAAAACACACATACAATTTTTTTTTTTTAAATACACAAGAGCAAACCACTAATAGTGATGCATTGGAAGTAATGTATTATCACAGTAAGGGTTGTCTTTGAAGTCACTTAGTTTTCTATCCTTAGTTACAACTTATTCGATAAATTCTGGTCTCCAATTACTTTCGACAATTAACCACTAGATAGAAATTCAATAACAAACCCAAATCTAAACCTTATTCCTCTAACCACAATTAAACCTTGTTATACAATTTTTCCAAAACTATAGTCCTTAAATTTCTTGATAAATATTAAATTGATCTCATTTAGAAAATTTACATAGATCTCTAACCTTTCAACGCGCATAGGCAACATACTTAAATTAACTGACATTACATCTATCTAAGTATTTCACATAGAAACTACATCTGTAATTCAATACTAACTATACAATAAAATAAACTATGTCTAACGAATTTGCATTACTAAAATTAACCAATGAGGAACATTCCTAATGTATAGTCGCTCTATAATTTTTTTCCACACATACTATGGTCTCAAAACTTATATTTATATAACACGATTTAAGTGAAAATACATCGATTAGGTGGTGCCACTTGATTTTAAATAATCATAAATCAACATATAAATCTATTACAAAATTAACCTAATTGCAAAAATGCTCTATTTATAATAATGTCTATAAAGAAGATAATATAATATCTTTTTAAATAACAAGTGCAATATCAAACTAATATAATTAAGTTATTACATGTGATAAAGATAATTAACTACCTCTAACAACTATATTTAACCTTATATAATTAACCCTACCTATCAACTAGCTCCTATCACCTATCAAACTAGCACCTATATATTAGCTCCCTATCTACTAGCACTTTCCCCAAGGGTCACATCACTAAACAAGTGGGGGGAAAAAGTGCAAATCTCCATGCTTTAAGGCTGCAAATTTCAAAGAGAAAGGAGGCAAGTTGGTGGGGTCCACAAACAAATGAGGTAAAGTTCTAAGTCATAAATTTCGAATGGGAGGAATGTTGCAGCAAGACCAAGGCATGGGTCATGCGAAATCCTTCATGAAAGGGAGGTACACAACAAGGTCAACTCACAAGGTAAGATAATTACATTCATTGGTGATGAAGTTAAAACATGTCAGAGCCACTATGCATCCAAAGGAAAATGGCGAAAGCTTGGTAAGAGATTTATTACCATGTCCCCTAAATTTCGCATGGGAAGGTAAAGTAAGGGGATAAAATGTAAAGGTGGGTCCCACGGGGTGAGAGGACATTAAGCCCTTTTCTTAAAAGTTAACATTAGTATTAAGAGGCAATTAAAGTATGTTTAAGAGATTAATAAAGGTAAGTTAGAAATAGAATTTAAAATGGAATATTCTCTGTGTAATGTGTGAGGGGAGGGAATTAAATCCCTCCCCATACATTTTCCAGAGACCTGGAAGTGTATGGTAAGTTTGTTTTCATATTACTTTTTTTTTGCCCTTTTCACAATTTGATTGTTTTATTCTTTTTGAAAGCCACAAGAAGGTATTGGTTTATTTAATTACTGTAATATGCAAGAGGAATAATGGATTGATTAATAGCTACATGATATTTTCACATAGTAATCTATATGTCCCTTTGTTCATTGTTTCATACTTCAATTTAATGGAACAAGAATGAGTTTTTTTTTTGTTCAAATGGAGATTGATTGAATAAATATGAAAACTTACAACCAACATTAGAGAGGTTACTAAATTCATTCATCAACCAGACTATATAATCTAATGAAATTGTTTTATTGTCTATTCTATCAACCTTGGATATCATTTCACAAAGAAGAATAACATTTCTATTACAAGAAATAGGATACTCTAAGCATGAAGGTAGTGAGTCTTTGTTT
>MU225791.1:416876-428114 GCA_018584345.1 Thuja plicata | reverse complement strand
CTAATCCATATCAAAATGAGATCCACACAATATAATTATCATCATAACATAGTATCTCGAGTCTCTGTCAGGATAATCAAAAAGTATATCAATGTATCAACACATAAAGTATCAAAGTGAAATCGAGTAGTAAAACTGTGATGGGTCGGGGTGAGGCCTCACAGGAGAATTATTTTATTAATGATGTTAGTAGGATAGGAAATTAGATTTGATTTTAGCTATTGAATTTTAATTAATAGTTGTTTGATATAGTGAAAGTATTATTCAATCTTAATCTTCTCAATATTTTAATGTTTCATGTATGATTGGGAGTAGAATATTAATCTGATTGAGCTTGAGCTAGTAGTTAATGTTAACTGGAACTAGAATTGAACGGATTAAGTTGCAATCTAGGTTAAAGGTTAAGTAAGGGAAACCCAAATCAACATATTTTCATAAACCACTAACTACCATCATGATTCTAAGCAAGGAATCAGAGTTAGATCCACCTGAGTTGAGTATCCATATAACCCAAGGAACAAGTTGATACCCAATTCCGCATCAATTTGTGGCTTGACCCTTATTCAGTCCGTGTATACACCTTGTAATTTGAAGGTTAACTCTTTTTTTTATCACCTTTCCAACTCAACCATTGTTAGTTATACGTACTTATGTGCCTTTAAAAAAAAATTGTGTGTGTGTTTTGCCCTAGTTTTATGCATGACATTTTCTTCCTTTAAGTCACCATTCAGAAAGGCTGATTTGACATCCATTTGATATACTTTGAAGTCTTTGAATGTTGCATAGTCCAAGAATAACTTGATGGCTTCTAATATACTCATACGGGCAAATGTGTCAGTTTAATCAATCCCTTCCCTCTATGCATATCCTTTACACACTAGTCTTTCTTTGTTTCTAACTACTGTACCATCTTCATTCTTCTTGTTCCTAAATACCTACTTTGTTCCAATCACATTTTTGTTACTAGGTCTAGGAACCAATTCCCATGTGTCATTTTTTATTATTTGATCTAATTCTTCTTCCATTACTTTCTACCAATCAGAATCCTTGCAAGCATCTTCAACATTTAAAGGTTCAATCTGTGAAATTAAAGATACCTCTTCATCCATTGTTAAACTTTTTGCTTTAGATCTAGTCAAAATACTACTTCTCTGATCTCCAATGATATCATATTTTGAATGATACCTAGATGTGAACTTTGAAACTTTTGGTGTGACATCCTCATCTGTAATATGTGATAATTCTTTTCTTGATTCAGGTTCATTACATGATAAATCAATGCAATCAAACATTTCTTCAATAACAGTGCCTTTACTGCTAGGCCTGGGTTCATCCTCAATCATAGGTGCATATTCATAGTACCTCTCTTGAACCATGAACTTCTCATCAATATTTACGTGAGTACTTTAAATTATCTTCTTTAATCTTAAATTGAAACATCTATATTCTTTTCTTTTAGTAGAATAACCAAGGAAAATACCTTTATCACTTCTAGCATCAAACTTACCAACACCATCATATCTCTTGATGTAGCACTTACTACCAAAGATTATGAAGTATTTTAATGTAGGTATATTACCAAACCAAAGTTCATAAGGTGTCTTATCCACGCCTGGCCTTAGTTGTGTTATGTTGATAGTATAGACTGCATCTCTCCAATAGGCGTGTGCAATTTTTCCTTCAATAATCATAGTGTGTGCTATATCAAGTATGATCATGTTCCTTTTTTCTGCTATCCCATTCTCCTGTGGGGTTCTGGGTTCACTCAACTATCTTTTAATTCCATGTTCTTCATAATAGTCATAAAATAAGTCAGAGGTGAATTCTCCTCCTCTATCTCATCTTAGACATTTTAGTTTTAATCTAGATTCATTCTCAACTTTGGCTTTGAATATTTTGAACTTCTCAAAGAATTTAGAATTATCCTTTAAGAATTTAACCCACATCATCCTTAAAAAATCATCAACAAAAAAATGAAATACCTTTCTCTATAGTATGATCTAGTTTGAGTAGGACCACATAAATCTGTATGTACTAGGTCTAACTTGTTTTCAGCTGAGTTCTGCTTGCTTCAGAAAGAGCTCCTTACATGCTTTCCCATAACACATTCCCTTCCCATTGTTTCAACTGGTCTTGCAATACTTGGAAGGTCTCTAACTACCTTGACATTGCTTATCTTTACTATATTATCAAAATTGATATGACAGAGTCTCTTATGCCATAACCAACTATTATCCACTTTTGCAACAAAACAACTTAGTTCTGAATTGAGCTGAAAAATTACCTTTTTTCTTTGAGCCTAATGCAATCATGTATCCTTATTTTTTGTTAATGATTCATTTGTTGTCTTTGAATTCCAAATGATAACCTTTGTCAAGTAATTGTCCAACACTTAGTAAATTGTGATGTAATCCATCAACATAGAGAACATCATTTGTCTTGTTCTTTCCATCCAGGGTGATAGATCCTCTACCTATGATAGGTTTGGGAGTGTTATCTCCAAATCTAACCATACCAAATTTGTAATTGTCTAGATGAACAAATCTATCTTTATCACATGTCATGTGATGATAGCATCTGCTGTCAATGATCCAATCAGTCCTGATGTGTGATTTGGAAATTAGGGATAACTCTTGTGCTGCCTTTTCATCTTTAATGTCCATTTCCTCAAGCAATTTTTCCATGTCTTTAAGGGAAATGAATCTAATTTCATCTTCTCCTAAATCTTCATCAGTTACACCTTCTTCAACATGATAGCATTCCTTTCTATATTTTGGTTTATAATCAGATCTGAACTTCTTTACTCTTGTGGGACACTTGGATGCAAAGTGACCAATCTTGTTGCATGAGAAATGTTTGAATGACAAGAATCCTTTGTACTTACTTTTGCCTTTATTTTCTCTTTTAGAAATCATGACAATGATTTCTTCTAATTCTTCATCAACTTATTCTTTCTCAGTATTGCTAGAAATGTGTAAAGGTCTCTTACCATGAACTGAGGCTTTGAAGGTTGTTTCACTTTTGGGTTCAGTCTTCAATCTTGATATCTCAAATGCAAATATTTTACTGATCAAAGTCTCTCTCTTAAAGTCTTGTGAAAATTGCATGGTTTCCTCTAGAATATTTATCTTGTTCTCATAGTATTCTATTAAAGTATTCATCAGCTTGTCCATTATGTCTTCTTCTGATATTTCTCCACCATTGTTTCTAATTCCAGAAATGGCTTCATTTATCCTCTAATTGTAGGCTATGATGTTCTCTTCAGGTAACATCTGAAGGTTGTTGTATTTATTTTTTCATGTCTTCCTGCATGCATTCTTAGCTTGGATATCTCCTTCAAACATGTCTTCTAAATACTTCCATACTATGTATGCCTTGTCTACTTTCTTGATCTCAAAGAATTCATTGTTAGATAGTGCACTTATAAGGGCTTCTTTGGCAACTGCGTTAGCTATGAATGTATCCTTTTGTTTACTAGTAGCATCATCTCTTAAGAGGTATTTTAGAGAGGGAATAACAACTTCTTATGTGGCTATCTCAAAGATGTCAAAACCAACACACTATAAATGTGTTATCATTTTTTTCTTCCAATCCATATAATTTTCACCATCGAACTTAGGACTCTCTTTTCTGAAGTATGCCATCTGATCTACCTTAAGCCATTAGGATTTCTCTTCAAGGAACTTGGCTCTGATACCAATTGTTAGAATAGTCCAAAAGGATAACTGAGAGGGGGGGATGAATAAGTTATCAACTAATTTAATTATTTTCTCTTAATAACTCTAGAATACAATAAATTAAATGCACATTCAGATAACATAATAGACAACACCACAATTTGGTTACGGGAAAATCAAATGGTAAAAACCCCGATGGGAATTAACACCCATAATGAACTATACTTGTTTATAATAATCCCTATTAGAAGATCTTGCAACCCTGTTAGGATTTGTTCTTTACAATGCAATTAGTATAGTGACCTGGTTAAGGGTCTGGCCCTGTTAGGAGTCTTTTACAAATAACCATGTTAAGGGTGAGGACTCACTGTCCAAAAGCTCACTACTTCAATGGTGAAGGCTACAACCTTTTGTAGAATAGATATGCACTATATCTGATGATGAACTATAGAGTAGACCTTCTGTCTTGATTAATTCCAATGTATTGCAATCTTTCACTTCTTCTTCACATAGATCCTTGATGAATGAAACACAACTGATATTCTCCTCTGTAAATTTTCTGTCTCTTATCTTCTAATTCACACTTAGCATTCCACAAATGAACTAATATAAGTATCTTCCTCAAAGTATGAGATCATGGGACTTGTTAGGAAACTCTTCATAACATCCTTGTTGGCTTAAAAAACTATGCAAGCATAATTACAACCACACAATATAAACTAAATAGATGCGACGCTTCACAAAGTTGGCCTCACCAAATTAACTCTAACTTTGAAATATTTTTGAAACACATTTGGTGCCTTTAGATAACTATCTTCAACTCGTAACTAATCTTGAATATACACATGCATATCCCAAAGATAAGCACAACTCAAGAACCAATGCAATACGTTGGCTCTGTACAGACAACCTCCATAAACTGTAACTATCATCTAACAGAATTACACAACACAACTGAAGCTTCATATCTAAGTCTATGTGTATGAACAAAACATAAACAACATGTCTACAACATGAATATAACCACTCAAGTCTTGATAACGTCATTCTGATAAGTACATACATAATACTGTTGTATATTATATGTTGTCATCCATGACAAACATACAATCAACTAGTTGCCAAAAGTAAATCTCCAACAACACTTACCAAATTGAATCAAGAACTAAGGAATAACTTCACTGTGGAATTTGATGAGTGGAAAACTACAAAAGATGCCACTAAAGCACATGATGGAGAAGTAATTGGCCTATCAGCCAATTAATTTTCTGGATAGTTTTTTTGTTTTGTTTATTTCTGAAGGTTTTTCCTATCTTTAGGGAAAATAGTTATTGAAAATTGAATCAAGCCCTACATGGCTATATATGTTATTTTTGGTGACCAAGTGAGGGTCGGTTCTCTGGAAAAGAAAAATTTGTAATATTATCTATTTTTTTAAAGTTATCTCTATGGTGGTTAAACTGTGAATTCTTAATATATGAATATATTATCAATTGGTCATATAAGAATATCTTGGTATTTTCATTAATCAGTTGGTCTATTGAAGTGTATGATTTTGGTTTTAGTCAGAATTATATGAGTATATTACCATAATTTGCAAGTATCTATCAGAATTTAGTCAGTAATATTTTTCAAATATTTGATATCTTTATGAATTGACCATTCTTAATTTATTTGTCTGTTTAAGATTCGAGTCAGTTGGCTTAGATATCTTAAAGATTTTAAAATCTCAAAATAGTTATCCATTTATCTATGATGAATGTGAATTGTAGCCTTTCATACTTTGTGGTCAAAAGTGTATCTTGAAATAAATTCTTTCTTAATAAAGTTATTACAGATCAATCATTGTATAAGGTAGTTGTTCCTTTAAAACAGAGAGTGTAGTTGTGAGTAACTCACTCAACTGTTAGTGAATTTTTCCTTATGCATTCAGGCTATAAGAGTCTTTACTTGTTAATTTTCAAAGGGAAAAATTTGGTCACTAACAATCATCATGTAATTATTGTAGTCATGTCATCTTACGATTTTCATTTCATCCAGAATGAAGGAAAAAGAGAGTGTTTATATAGAGATCTCAATATAGACCTCCTAGGGAAATGCAAGGGACCCAAATTTAAATGTTGTCTTTAATTATGGTCCAATTACAATCACCAACCAAGCAGGAGATTTATTAATTTGAATATCAGAGAAAACACTGCCGCACTTGGACCCGGGGACCTATTTTTAAGTTTAGAACCTTGAAAAGGTCTGGATCTAAAAGTGGGGACCAACACCCAATAAAGGTCAAAATTCACCTCAATGTTGACCTAGGTCATGTTTGACCTAAACCTTGACCTAGGTCAAGGTTGAACTTGATTTTGACCTAGGTAAAAATCAACTTCCACCCTAACCTGAGGTTTCAAGTAGGTCACCTTAAGAAATCTACAAGATTCTCAAGTCAGCTGGGGACCTAGGAAGGTGAGAAAACACACCAGAGTGCTAGAGAGAGGCACAAAGACCATAGATGAGGTATGATGAAGATTAGGAGAGCCAATTCATAGGCTCTACCTAAAAATAAAGCCAGAGAGAAGGAAATTAAGGAGGATTCATAGCACCCTAACCCTAATTTCACCTAGAAATGCAGAATCGAGTGCAGATGCATCCTAAAATAAAAATCTCATATGAAAGTGTACTAAATGATGGTGCTAAACCTACCAAAATGAAATTTATTCCATTTTAAGATGATACATTTAGCCCCCACTTTAGCTTAGATATGACGCTACGTGAATTTGCAAGGTAACTTGTAAGAAAACATAATAAAGTAAAAAGGATAAAGCCAAGTCCTCAATGTGGAGATCTTGCAAGAAAATGTTAGTACCTACAACCTAAATCACACAAGTTTAATGAAAATCCATAGAGAACCTAAGCCTTACTATGACTAATTTGAGAAGTTCATAGAGCCCCTTAAGCCCCCTATTTTTTCTTACTAATTTTGAGAGGTGAAACATGATGATAAGGTTAAACCTATACATTGGATATGCAGTTTATTGAAGTCTTTTCCTAAACTAGTTAGAAGGATTCCAAACCTTCCTAAACTAATTCAAGAGGTTATTTATCTGAATCATGACTCTGACGCCACTAATGGTACTAAAAATGGAGCTAACAAACTCAAGTTATGATGAAAAGAGTGTATGTCTATCTAAATGCATATGAAGGAAAATTTCAATTTAACATAGGTAAATTCAAATGAAACCCTAATAAAACCCTAATTTTCAGCTATAAATAAGAGAAAGGAATACTTACCTTCTCATTCTTACCATTTGTAGGATTTTGGAAAATAATAAGAATGCCTAAGAGAGAAGAAGTTCAAGCGAGCCGCATGGAGATCCTGAGAGAGCACCTAGCCAGAAGACAATCACTTCCTAAGGTAAGTTCTTTGTTTTGATATTTGTGATTGGAAAATTCATTTTTTCATAGGTAAGGTCAACCTTGACCCAAAAAGGTTGACCCTTACCTAGTTATGTTGAACTTGACCCTTTAAGGTTGACCATAACTTGGAAGATCTCATCCTTTCTGGGGATAAGGTAAACCTTGACCTGAAAAGGTTGACCTTGACCCAATAAGGTTGACCTTGACCTGGTCAAGTGAGTATTATAGTTTCCTAATGATAGATTATTGATATGATGTTGTTTGTTCTGACATGATCTTGTCTGTCTCAGAGAGTACCCCTTCGGAGGGCTATTGTTGACTGTCTAAGAGAGCTTATCCAAGCTACAATAGGATGAGATACATATATTGAGAGATGCAGGACTATACTAGGTAGCAGTCCTACCATAGATGAGGTTCCATCAATCCATGATAGAGAGGTGGGATGAGGATACTTGTTCCTTCCATCTTTCTTTAGGAGAGATCACGATTACACTAGAGGATGTGTATAGGATCCTACGACTTCCAGTTTGAGGTGAGCGTGTCAGATTGAGAGTGTAGCCAGGTCCTACTGAGGTCCTTTCAGATGTGGATTATTGTTTAGGATGAGTACCGTAGATGAGGACCCGAGTAGATCAGGTCAATCTATCAGCCATACTAGTAGGCTCAACACCTTTGTTAAAAAAGTGATGTTGTGTATACTCTCTTTAATTGTGATACCCAAGACAAAGGGTAGAGTCATTCTAGCACTATTCACTCATCTCATACCTAGGATGGAGGGTGACAAGACTGTCTTCTCATGGGGCCACAAAATGTTATCCCATCTCTACAATGAGTTGTGTAAGTTAGTGAGATGATAGCAGGAGAGTCTTATAGTATGCACCTTGCTATAGGTTTGGATGTTTGAGAATTACACATATACATGATCACAAGGTGTTCCGGTGACGGTATAAGCGAGAACACCGAGACCCTTTGCCTACCCACTAGAAAATGTTTGGCAGTACGGTGATATCCTCTTCTGGAGGGTACGCTTCAACTATATACCAGGTGTTGATGTGATATGGAGACCATACTATCAAATGATAGAATGGCTAGATACTAGACACCAGGTGAGATGCTCATAGTAGAAAAAGCTACTAGAGGGTCCTACAAGTCATGCAGTGATGTCATATTACTATGATAGAGTAATGATATAGCTTTCTCTGATATAGGGGGTCCCTACATTAGTACCTCAGTACTTATACTCGACCAGATACAATCAGAGACCCAGTGCTACACGCCAACCTACAGTAACAGATATTGTAGATAGAGAGATAGATGAGACCAAGGATACAGAGGTAGCTCCTAATTTATACTATTCAGACATTAGTAAAGAGTATTTTAGATATTGGAGTCTATAGGGAACCCACCCCATCTTCCCTGATGACTATCCCACAGGAAATCCCGGTCTCTCAGAGAGGACACACCAAGGTAGTGACATACCAGTGGACAAGGAGGAGGATCAAAGAGACAAGGAGGAGCCCATCTCCAAGGGAGATCCTATGGAGGAGGAGAGAGTGGATGAGAAAGAACAGTTTAGAAAAGAAGAGGGAGTAGGGGAAAGAGTAAAGGAGATGGCCCCAAGTGATAGTATAGGTACAAATGAGTGTGTGGTCTATGCTATACCATTGAGATTATAATGACCTCCTCGTGCACACATAGAGACACCGCTGCCTAGACCTAGATACACCAAGTGGGGAGAGGGTAGTCACTCCATACCCCCACCCTCTAGATCCTTTGGTGATGCTCAAGATGGAGATCTAGTTATGAAATATGGATTATATTTGGATATTTTGACTGAATGCTTTTAAAGGAGTACTAAGAGATAAATATGTTTGAATTCTGCAGCTAGTATAGCGGAGTGGAGGAGCTTTGTATTTGAGGTCCTAAAGGGTACATGTGTATCCTACCAGATGTGAGCTAGCGAGCAATAGTCCCTCATTAGATAGAGAGATCATGAAAGACATGAAATTTTTTTTACATGCATCCAACGAGAGCTAAGGTTATGCAAAGAGAGAGAAGAGAAGTTGATGGATGACCTCCAGAGAGCCTAGAAACGTAAAATTGAGATGAACATGTTGAGGAGCTGCACACACACTACTGTACCAAGATCCTTAGCTTCACACCATAGATCAGAGAGAGATGGGATCCATCAACCCTAAGAGCATAGAGATAGAGATTGATAGATAGGGCACATGTGCTATATATGTATCAAACTCATAGAAGTTTATATATGAAAATTTTTGTTTGCTTAATTAGTTCTATGATTAATTACTGTAATTTTAACCAATACACAAAACTTAACAGAAAGAAAGAATGAAATAATGTATGAATGTATTCAAATCACATAATGTTGGAGATTTTATTCTGAGCAGCTAATTGATTGTATGTTTGTCATTGATGACAACATATAATACACAGTAGTAATTCTATATGTACTTATCCTAATGATGATATGAATACTTGTGTGGATAGATACATGTTGTTTACATGTTTATTATGTTATTTTCATACACGTAGACCCAGATATGATGTTTTAGTAAAGTTATGTAATTATGTTATTGGCAGTTATAGTTCTAGTAGTGTAACGATTTAGGGCCGACATACATCACATGTTTCTTGAGTTGCACCTATCTTCTGTATATGCATGTGTATATTCATGTTTAGTTATGATTTGATGATATTAATCCAAAGGTGCCAAATGTGTTTCAAAAAGATTGCAAAGTTAGAGTTAAATTGGTGAGGCCGACTTAGTGAAGCATCGCGTCTATTTGGTTTATACTTGCGCGGTTGTAATTATGCTTGCATGCTTAGTAGAGCCAACAAGGATGTTATGAAGAGTTGTCTTATAGGTCCCATGATCTCATACTATGAGGAAGATACTTATAAAAAGTCAAAGGTGACACGCTAAGTGTGAATGATACGAAAAGTGAAGAAAGATGTACAGAGTGGATTATCAGAGTTGGTTCATTCATCAAGATTCTATGTGAAGAAGAAGTGAAAGATTGCAATACACTGGAACTGATCAAGATAGTAGGTCTACTCTACAGTTCATCATTAGATATAGTGCATATCTATTATTCGGAAGGTTGTAGCCTTCACCATCAAGCAGTGAGCTTTTAAACAGCAAGTCCACCACCCCTAACAGGGTTACTTGTAAAAGACTCCTAACAGGGTCCGACCCTTAACCAGGTCACTATACTTATTACATTGTATTGTACAACTCCTAACAGGGTTGAATTATCTTCTAATAGGGAATACTACAAACAAGTTGTTGGAAACAATTGTTTAAATTGTGTGTTGTCCTTGATGTTACACAAATGTCATATCAGTCATTAGACAGAGTCTACCGAGTTTAGAATGTCATATCAGTCATTAGACAGAGTCTACCAAGTTCAAAATGTCATATCAGTCATTAGACAGAGTCTACCGAGCTAGGAATGTTCAGCAAAGCAGTCTACCGAGTCTACCAAGTTCAGACGGTAAGAGAAGCAATTTACAGAGTCTACCGAGCACTCAAAGTATACTATATCAAAAAGTTAGTTACTACCGGGCTCACTCGGTCAACAAAGAGATTTAGTCTTTACCGAGTTCAGTCGGTCATCAAAGAATATATGAAGGAAATTCAATCTTTACCGAGTTCGCAGTACTTACCGAGTTCAGTCGGTTACCAAAGGATTTAGCAGAATCTACAGTATTTACCGAGCATCAGTTGAATATCATTTATGGTTTGTGTCGGCCTCCGAAGGTTATTATTTGTGTTAAATATGTATGCAGCCGACCAATGTAATATGTAATTAATTGAAACTTGTATTTGGGCCAACTTGATAACTTGAAGGGTATATAAGAAAGATCAAGTTGCGAATTCAAGTGTGGCAGAGTAGTGCAGAGATGTGAAGAAGCAGGAATGTGAGAATTCTAATAAAGGATTGGTAATATCCTTGAGATGCTGAAAAGATATATGTGATCAGTGAGGATCTATTGGAACAAAATAGAGATCTGTATCAGCAAGATAAGTTGTATTTATTCAGATCACTTCATTGTTGCTTTCTAACAATTGTAGCAGTGATACCGAAATCTCTTAACAGAGTTGGTCTAACAACCATTTTGTAAATCC
>MU225791.1:345026-409807 GCA_018584345.1 Thuja plicata | reverse complement strand
TGAGTACTGTGTTATCTGATTATGCATTTACTTTGTTGTATTCTAAAGTTAAAGAAGTAAAAAGAACTGAAGTTACTGATAACTGATTCACCCCCCCTCTCATTTATCCTTTGGGACTATTCTAACACATAACTCATAAAACAAACATATCTATTCTATAAGGAATACATAAATACACAAATAAATAATGATATACTAGGGATAATAATGTTTGAGATGCATAATATTAATAGGTTCCTTAAGAGGGACAACATTGATATAAGAAATCTTATAAGCACCTAAATGGTGTAGGAGCACACCTAGATCAAACCCTTAGCTCTTTATTTCTTGCATGTACTGACTCTAGCCAAGTCAAGAGAGTTTGTGTGGACCTTAGAAGGTCATTTCTTTTATTTCCCTAAGTTGGATATGACTAGGTCAATCCATGTCTTGATAGGTTTCTTAGTTGGTTTCTTTTAGTTGTGTGTGTGTGAGGTAGTTTTTAAGCCTCTGGAAATCCAACCAAGGCATTAGGAGCTTTGGATAAGCTTCTTGGTATCACTCCTGGTCGGTTAACACTGCTGGTCCGTTAACACTTCTGGTTGGTTAACACTGTTGGTCGGTTAACACTGTTGGTCGGTTAACACTGTCTGTTGGTTAACATTGTTGGTTGGTTAACATTGTTGGTCGGTTAACATTGGCATCAATTTAGACTGGTGCTCATTTTTGCATTACTGTTTCTCGGTAAATTCAGTTGTAACAACCCGTGAAAAGTGGATCTTGTCTTTTATGGATAGTATGGGTAGCTGTAACGGTTCCTGAAGAGATGCTTGTAAATATGTGGGCAGTTAGGGTCATTCCAATGATAGGATGGTTATTAATAACATCCCAAGCCTTCATTTTAGAGATCTAGAAAGTAGATATTGAAGAAGAGGAGAATCTATAGGGAAGATAGAGATTTGCAGATTATAGTACTATTTTGTTTTGTTTCCAGTAATGAGAAGGTGCATACTATGTGTTTAATGGATATCAAGTTTCTTTGTGGTTTCTTTTGCATGCAAGTAGATTAGTTACTTTATTTTTTATTTTGTGAGTTTTTAGTTCTTCACCCATTCTGGGTTGTAACCATTAATGGCCCCTTGAGGTTCCTGAATCCATGGTGAGAGTCGTGTGTTTGGATGGAACTTGAGAGGAGCCCTTGTACATAGTTTCCTTTTTATTTTTTGTAGGAGAAGTAACAATAAAAAGTCTAGAGATATTAGCCTAGGAAAGCTCAGTAATAGTCTGGCTAGGGAAGAGAATGAAAGAAATGTTCTGGAAACATTGATTGAGTGAGAAGAATGAATCTATTTGTATAGGTTCAGTGAGGAAGATGAATAGCATGTTGATGGGGACTGAGTCTTGAAGGGGAGGTAAAGCTAATAGTGACTTACCATAGTTTAGGGATATGAATACCATAAGAGATCTAGGAGAAAGATCACAGAGTAGAGCCAAATTGGCTCTATAGTAGAAACAAGACTTCTATCCACATTAGATTGGTATCAGAGCCTAATTTGATTGGGCTTGTGGTAGATGTTTCAGCCAACAATATCAGTTTGTGAAAAAAAAATGGTCACCAATGCAGAGCTTGCAAATGAAGTATATGAGAAGAAGAGAGTGATAGAGGATCAAAGGGAAAGGAGTAGACTCCTAGAAGAATTCCTGGATGAGATGAAGGTAAAACTTCAAGAAGTTGCAGATGTGACTAAAAGAAGAGATGGAAATGAATCCAGCAGTAGTAATGGGACATAGAAAGTTGATGAAGAAGACTTGATACCTGAACCAGACCCTCCAATGAGTGAGGAGCCATTTCTAAAAGCTCTAAGAGCCCTAGGAGGAAAAATTATTGAAGTAATTCCATTATTTAATGGAAAATTGGACAGTGATCTAGTTGTGGAATGGATAGAAGGTATTGAGAATCATTTTGAATGTGAGGGCATAACTGAAGCACAGAAGGTAAAAGTTGCAAAGTCAAGGTTAAGAAGTTCAGTATTAACATGGTGGAAATACCTCCAAGAAGAGAGGGAGAAGATGGGTAAGAATCCAATTTCAAATTGGAAGGCCATGTTAAACAAGGTAAAGGAGCAATACCTACCTAAGGATTATGAAATCAAGTTACACAAGAAGAGGCAAAGTTTGAAACAAAAAGATTTGGATGTGGCTATGTATACTGAAGAATTCCATAAGTTGTGCTTGAGGTCAAGAGTCCAAGAGGATGAGACTATCAAGGTGGCCAGGTATCTTGGAGGCCTAAAATGGAATATCTAAGAGGAAATCAGTTTGTGGACTCCCACAACCATCCATAAGTGTTTCCAACTTGCATTGAAAGTGGAAGAGAAGAACGAAAGGAAATCATACTCAAACTTCAGAGGAAGAGGCAGAGGTAGAGAAGGAAGAGGAAAAGGAGGATATGGTGGAAGAGGATCAGATTCAAGGTATATTAGTGAGAACAACCTCACTAAGAATTAGGAAGGAAACTCAAATAGAGAAGGTTTCAGCAGAGGTAGAGGCTCTAATAGTAGTTGGAGAGGAAGGAGCAGCAATAATCAAGGAAGAGGAGCATCCTACTTTTCCACCATGAAGTACTACCATTGCAATTAGCTAGGGCATCCTACCCATAGGTGTCCTAAAAAAGGTTCTACTTCTCAAGGAGGTGGAAAGAGAGTTAACTATGTCCAAGAAGAATCAATTTGTAGTAGCAAGCCATCTGAGGTACCATTAGAATTAGAAGGTGAGAGCTTCATGATAAAGAGAACCTTAATCAGAGAGCCAAGCCAAAGGAGAAAACTCTTTAGAGTGAAGTGCAAGATCACAAGGAAGGTGTGTAGAGTCATTATTGATTCAAGCTCAATTGATAATATCATTAGTGAAGAGGCAGTCACCAAGTTAAATTTGAAAAGGATTCCACATGACAACCCATACAAGGTTACATGGCTCAACAAAGGACAACATGTGTTTGTAGGAGAACAAGCATGGGTAGAGTTCACCATTGGAAAGATAAAGATAGAGTTCTATGTGAAATTCTCCCCATGGATGCATGTCACCTTCTACTTGGAAAACCATGGCAATTTGATAGGAAAAACATGCATGATGGAACCAAGAAAGCATACTCATTCAAGAAAGATGGAGTGACTTTCAAAATTCAGTCACTAATAGAAGGAGAGATGAAAACATCAAGTCCAAGTGTGTTCGTTGTTGGTGAGAAGGAGTTCTTGAAGACTCTAGGAGAAGGAGAAGGAGTTGGATTTTCTTTAGTATTGGATCCCAAAGATGAAGTTTATCTCAAGAAATTAGAGATACCAAATGAGGTAAAAGAAATACTTGAAGAGTATAGGGATATTGAATGATGGCCAGCCCACCCCCTACCTCCTAAGAGACTTGTTAGCCATAAGATTGACTTCATACCAGGAGCTACCTTACCCAAAAAAGCTACTTATAAGATGACCCCTCAACAAAATGAGGAAATAGCCAAGCAAATCAAAGAGTTATTGGATCAAGACCTAATTAGAAAGAGCATAAGCCCATGTGCAGTCCCTAATATTTTAGCACCTAAGAAAGGAGGAGCTTGGAGACTTTTTACCAATTCTAGAGCCATAAATAGAATCACCATCAGGTATAGGTTCCCAATACCTATAATTGAAGACCTCATGGATTTTTTAGGGGAGGCAAAGTAATTTAGTAAAATTGACCTTAAGAGTGGCTACCACCAAATCAAGATAAATGAAGGAGATGAATGGAAAACAACCTTCAAAACTACAGAAGGTTTGTATGAATGGATTGTAATGCCATTTGGTTTGTCTAATGCTCCCTCAAATTTTATGAGGCTTATGAATGAGGTGTTGGTAGAATTCATTGGTAAGTTTGTTGTTGTCTACCTAGATGACATTTTAGTTTTCATCAAAACTAATGAGGAGCATATTAGGCATCTGAAAATTGTTTTGAAGAAATTGAATGATGAAAAACTAATGATCAATTTGGAGAAGTGTGACTTCATGAAGCAGGAGCTTATATATCTCAATTTTTTTTTGTGTTACGGTGACCTCAAAATGGATCAAGAGAAGGTGGATGCCATTCTAAGTTGGCCTACTCCCAAGGCTGCAATTGAGGTGAGGAGTTTCCATGGTTTAGCTCAGTATTACAAGAAGTTCATTAGACATTTCAGTGGGATTTGTGCACCCATGTTAGACACCATTAAAGGTGGGATGAAGACAAAGTTTCAATGGACACCACAAGCTGAGAAAGGGTATGAAACACTCAAGGAGAAGATAACATATTTTCCTAATCTAGTTCTTCCAATCTTTGATAAGCTTTTTACAGTAGAATGTGATGCAAGTAATGAAGCCATTGGGGTTGTCATAAGTCAAGAAGGAAGACTAGTATCTTTCCATAGTGAGAAGCTAAATGATGCAAAGAAGAAGTACTCTTCTTATGGCTTAGAGTTGTATGCTCTAGTCCAAGCACTCAAGAAGTGGAGGCACTACTTTCTGCCAAAGGAGTTCATAGTATATACTGATAACCAAGCTCTCAACTTCCTTAACTCTTAAGAAAAACTTAGCAACAAACACATGAATTGGGTGGAGTATCTACAAGCCCACACTTTCAATATCAAGCATAGAAAGGGAGTACCAAATAAGGTTGTTGATGCATTGAGCAGAAGGCTGGTCATAGTCCAAGAAGTTCAGCTACAAAGCATAGGTATTGATAGCTTCAAAGACCTATATGCTAAAGATGAAGATTTTTCCCAAATCTACAGGGTATGCAAAGAGTTTAAAAACAACTTTCATGGTGATTTTTCTGAATATACTTTGCAGAATGATTTATTGTTTAAAGGAGGTCAGATTTGTGTTCCTAAAGGGTTTATGAGAGAGAACTTGATTCAAGAAAAACATAATGGAGCACTTAGTGGTCATTTTGGAGTCAGTAAGACTCAAGAGATAGTCACTCGGTTCTATTTTTGGCCTAGAATGAATAGAGATGTTAGACAGTATGTTGAGAGTTGTGTAGTGTGTCAAAAATAAGAGGGCACATCTTCAAATAAAGGTCTTTATCAGCCACTTCCAATCCCAACCAGACCATGGGAATGCATATGCATGGATTTTGTAGTTGGTTTACCAAGAACGAGGCAGGGATATGACAGTATTTTTGTTGTTGTAGACAGATTTAGTAAGATGGCACATTTTATACCTTTTAAGACCATTCATGATGCTTGTAAGATTGCACAATTGTTTTTCAGTGGAGTGGTGAGGATCCATGGACTCCCACTTAGTATTGTTTCAGATAGGGACACCAAACTCATGAGTCATTTTTGGAAGACCTTATGGCAAAAGCTTGCCACTAACTTCTCTTTTCAATCTGCCTACCATCCAAAAATAGATGGCCAAACAGAGGTGTTCAATATGAGTCTTGGTAACTTGATAAGATGCCTCACAAATGAGCATGGTCAAGCATGGGACTAACTCATTGGACAAGCTGAATATGCATACAATGATATAGTGAACAGATCAATTGGTAAGAGTCCTTTTGAAATAGTTTATGGTTTTCACCCAAGAGGGATTTTTGAACTTCAAGAATTGAAGGAAGGAATGCATGGTAATGGATATGTCAAGGAATTTCCTCATTAAATGACAGAAGTACATGAAAGTGTGAGAAAGAACTTGATTGAAAATGCTGAAAAGGTAAAGAAAAAGGTGGATGCAACAAAGAGGGATGTTCAATTTCAAATTGGAGACTTTGTGATGGTACACTTGAACAAACATAGGTTGCAAAAAGGTGTTCCTCACAAGCTATAGATGAAGAGGATAGGTCCATGTAAGATACTTGCAAATAATGGAAACAATGCATACAAGGTGGAGCTTCCTGAAGACATTGGGTTGTCATCTGTTTTCAACATTGCAGATTTGGTAGCATACAAAGGAAAAATTCAAGATACTGATCAGAACCTTCAAGAGGTAATACAAGAGGTAAAAGATCTGAAATTAACCCGTACTCCATCTATCGTAGCTGAAAAGATACTAGATTCAAGGGTGTACAAGAAGTCTAGGAACAAAGACTACAAGGAGCACCTTGTAAAATGCCATGATAGAGAGGATGTTGATGCTACTTGGATCAGAGAAACAAACTTCAAGAGGTTGGGCATTGATCCAAACATGCTCAATCCAAGGATGGATTAACCTTTCTTTTGTTTGGGTGATTATGGTGCAAGAGTATACCTAGCTCAAACCCTCAGCTCTTTATTTCTGGCATGTAATGACTCTATCCAAGTCAGGAGAGTTTGTGTGGAACTTAGAAGGTCATTTGTTTTATTTCCCTAAGATGGATATGACTAGGTCAATCCATGTCTTGATGGGTTTCTTAGTTGGTTTCTCTTAGTTGTGTGTGTGTGTGAGGTAGTTTGTAAGCCTCAAAAAATCTAACCAAGAAATTAGGAGCTTTTAATAAGCTACTTGGTATCACTGCTGGTCGATTAACACTATTGGTCGGTTAGGATTGTTGGTCATTTAACAGTACTGGTTGATTAACATTGCTAGTTGGTTAACACTACTAGTCAGTTAACACTGTTGGTCGACTAACAGTGCTGGTTGGTTAACACTGCTGGTCAGTTAACACTATTGGTCAGTTAAAACTAGCAGTGATTTAGACTAGTGCTTGGTTTTGCATTACTGTTGCTTGATAAATTCAGTCATAACAGCCTGTGAAAAATAGATCTTGTCTTTTATGGATAGTATGGGCAGTTGTAACGATTCCTTAAGAGATGCTTGCGAATATGTGGGGAGTTAGGGTCATTCCAATGAGAGGATGGTAATTAATAGCATCCCAAGCCTTCATTTTAGATATCTAGAGAGTAGAGATTGAAGAAGAGGAGAAGCTACAAGAAAGTTAGATATTTGCAGATTATTGTACTATTTTGTTTTGTTTCCAGTAATGAGAAGTTGTAGACTATGTGTTTAGTGGATATCAAGTTTCTTTGTGGTTCCTTTTGCATGCAAGTAGGTTAGTTACTTTATTTTCTATGTTGTTAGTTGTTAGTTCTTCACCCATTTTGGGTTGTAACCATTAATGGCCCCTCAAGATTCCTGAATCCATGGTGAGAGTCATGTATTGGGATGGAACTTGAGAGGAGCCCTTGTACATAGTTTCCTTTTTGTTTTCTATAGGAGAAGTAACAACAACAAGTCTGGAGATCTTACCCTAGGTGAGCTTGGTAATAGTTTGGCTAGGGAAGAGAATGAAAGCAATGTTCTAAAAACATTGATTGAGTGAGAAGAATGAATCTATTTGTGTAGGTTCAGTGAGGAAGATGAATATCATGTCGACGGGGACTGAGTCTTGAAGGGGAGGTAAAGATAATAGTGACTTACCTTAGTTTAGGGTTGTGAATACCCTAAGAGATCTAGGACAAAGATCTTAGAGCAGATTCAAACTGGCTCTGTAGGAGAAATAAGACTTCTATCCACATCACTAAAGCAAATTCCTCAATTACTATAAAAGGTCCAAGCCAATTAGGGATAAACTTCCCTTTTTTTCCAGGCAAATCATTCACATTCCTTTGATTTTCATATAATACTAAATCACCCACTGAAACTGACTGTTCAATTACCTTATGATTATACTTTTTCTAAAGTGATTTATGATAAACCTTTATATGTTCCAAAGCATTTGTTCAGTGTTCAACCAACATTTCTAACTCCTGTAATCCGTGTTCTCGAAAAGTATCCTTGTCAATTATCCCATGAAATGAAACAGGAAAATAAGGTATTTGCAATTCTAAGGGCATAATATCATGATTACCATAGAAAAGATTATAAGGAGAAGTACCTGTGGCAGTACCAAAACTAGTTCTATAAGCCCATAAAGCATAAGAAAGTTGAGTATGCCAATATTTTTCATGCTTATTAACTATTTTCCTTAATATTTGCTCCATAATTTTATTCGATGCTTCAGCTTGACCATTAGATTAAGGATAATAGGGAGTAGAAAATCTATGCTGAATACGATATTTCTCCAAGAATTTCATGGCTTATTTATTCTTGAAAGAAGTACCATTATCCGAAACTATCCTTGAAGGAATACCAAATAGTGCTATAATACGATTAAGGATGAAATCACAAATAACATCTGTAGTAGTAGAACGAAGAGGAATAGATTCCACCCACTTCGTAAAGTAATCAGTAGCCATTAGAATGTATGTATGTCCTTGAGTAGAAGCTCATGAGATTTTTCCAATAAAATCAAAACCCCAAATACTCAAAGGCCATGGGGAAACTTGATTACGAAGCTCACGAGTAGGAGCATGCATTAAATTACCATGTTGCTGACATTGAGGACATCTTAACAAACTTAAAAGAATATTGTTCCATTGTTTGACAATAATATCCCATTCTAAGAAGTTTATTGACTAAAGACTTCCCACAAAAATGTCCCCCACAAGAACCAGAATGAGCTTCTGCTAAAGCTGTCAGAATTTCGGTTCTACCGAGACATCTTAATAGAAAACCATTATAAGAGAATTTATAA
Source organism: Thuja plicata (assembly GCA_018584345.1). Taxonomy (NCBI): domain Eukaryota; kingdom Viridiplantae; phylum Streptophyta; class Pinopsida; order Cupressales; family Cupressaceae; genus Thuja; species Thuja plicata. The sequence continues at coordinate 401,275 of MU225791.1, read as the reverse complement.
AGCATACCAACCAAAATAATATAATGTGCTGCAAGCTTCCAAATATGATTACGCGTGTTCCTTGTTGCTGATTCTGGAAAAGTACTATCTTTCAAAAAATAAAATATATGCAAATATCTTTCATCCAAATGCAAGTTAAAACAATCACTAGTAACCTTATTAGAAATTGTAGGGTGTTTAGGAGTATGTATAGTAAATTGAAATTCTTCGGAATTATTCTCAAGACAAACCAAAGAAGTTGTGTTTTCCATGGCGTCTGCATGTCGATTATCTTTCCTAAGTAAAGTCTTAATTGTATAAGAAGAGAATTGTGAAAGAATATCAAGATCCAAATCTCTATATTGCATCATTTTATCATTCTTAGTCTAATAACATCCATTGATTTGTTCAACAATCAATTATGAATCCATGTAGATTTCCAAGTTTTAAATATGAATGGATGAAGCTTCTCATAAGCTAGCTATAAGAGCTTCATACTCCGCAATATTATTAGTACAAGGAAAGGTCAATTTATACGACATAGGGATCAGTTTCTTTGTAGGAGGGAGCAAGGTAATGCCAACACCAGAACATGTCTTACATATAGAACCATCAAAATATAATTCCCAAACATCCTCTTGCTTAATAGATAGAATTCTCTCATTAGGGAATTATATTGAGGTAACACTTGTATCAGAATGAGGACAGAGCTTTAGCTAAATAATCAGTTAAAGATTGTCCTTTAATTGATTTTTGAAGAATGAAATTAAGACTGAATTCTGTAAGTAACATAACCCAATTTTCTAGACAGCCAGAGAGATCCATATTTGAGAAAAGGTGGTTTAGAGGATCAAATTTAACAATCACATTGACTTCAACATTCAATAGGTAATTGATGACATTAAGTTTTTCCATTAGTATACTTAAAGTGAAAAACATGATAAAGGTCATTAGTATAGGCATAACCGAAAGACAACAAGCATACCCAGCAAGATGACAATGTCTATCATGAAAATGCTAAGTATAGAATTTCCTGACGAACACTGTCAAGAGTCAAACCGATGACAAGCATAACTAATGGTACAGTTTTGAGAACATCGCCGAAAAAGCAGAAAAGACATACCCGACGATCGGTTCAAATAAGGGACACTGACGGAGCAGAAAACTGACAGATCAAATAATGAAAGAAAACCAACAGACTAACAGAGCAGCTTGACCATAAGAACCAACAATCAGTTACAGAATATGCAAAAAGGGGATCTGACTTTACACGTCAGATAAAACATTGTAATTCTATTTATAGAGTTTTTATTTATTTTAAAACTTTACCTGAGGGTCAACCAAGCATAGTGTAAATGTTTAATGCATCCTAATGGATCTAAAACATAACAAACTAAAGATCAAGGTCAAGTTTTAAACCTTGGATCTAGAGTTAATTTGAAAAGTGTGAATCAAGAATAGAGCTAGAAACTAGTATAAATAGATGTTCAATCATTTGTAATAGGAGACGATGAAGTAACTTGGATAAATGATTGTAGCCATAGAGAGCGTCTAAGTAGTAGAAGAGAATTCATGCAAAGTTCAGAAATAGATCACATCAGTTATCAAGAACATAGACAAGGCTATCGATGAGTAGAGACAAAGTATCATTCAATCACTCAAGGTGATTACATTTACATTATAAGATTTACAAGATCTATGATCAGCAATTAGAGATTGCATACACTATCAGATCAACATTTATATTTTAGTTGAATTCTAACAAGTGCATCACATCTAAAATATTTTTGTAGAAGGTGGACTTAATAGTTTTTGATAAATCTCTTAATAGAGTGCACACTTAACAATGTTGCTAAAGCTTCAAATGAACTAGATCCTAACAGGTCTCCACTCTAATACTCCTAATAGGGTAGATCATTAGAAGTGATCAAATTGTAAGCCTTAACCTCTCCCTTCTTATCTGTAGATAGTGAAGTTTTGTGGGTAGACATCCCCACCGTATTTTTTTCTTCCTAACAGGAGTTTTCTACGATATCATATCATGTGTTATGTGTTATTTACTTTCATGTATGTTTCTTGAATTTTTATACATGTAAATAACTTATATTATGATTTCACATACATAAGGAAAGATGAATAGATAGATAGGTATATACAAATCTGATGACACAAAGGTTAACGGGCCAACCACATAAAAAGTTTTAGAGGTACGGATTCACCCCTCCCCTCTCAGTACATCATTCCAATAATTCCAACAATTGGTAGCAGAGCTAAGTCTCTTTCTTGAAAATCTTAAAGACTTAAGAGAAAATATCAACACAATGGAAAAGTACAGACTGGACAAGACTATTGAGAATGAGCAGTTTCAAATTCAGATTTACTATGAGCAGTATAAAGAGGTGAGAGTAAGCATTAGAAAGTTGCTTGATGAAAGAAATATTATGGAAACTAGGCTTAATGAGAGAGATTATCAAGAAGAGGAGATTCTAGATTACTTCAACTATGTTGAATCATCAACAAGCAAAGCTTCAAACACATCAATAGAATAAATAAAAAATATACAAGAAGTCAATCTACATCTGACAGAGAAAATCAAGATGCTACAAATTGGTCAAGAGACTCAGATGGTAAAAATGATTGATATCATGAATGATTCAAGAAAAGATGAATCAGAGAGAACATTGGCTATTGATGATAGTATGAAAATCTCAGAGAAGCTACAAGAAAAAGAATCAGAGATTCAAAGACTTACTGATCATCACCATGAGATTACTAATAAGATTATTCTTATGATTCAAGTGGAAAATAGATTAAATACTGAAATCATTGAAAGAATACAAATCATCAGTGAGTTAAGGGAAGAAAATGAGAAACTAAAGCATGAAGTTAGAATTTAGAATCAACACAACAAATTGATCAAGAAATCTGAAGATAGCAATAAAAGAATTGATGATTTCCTTGATGGACAAAGAAGAGTCAACAACTACACAAGAATAGGGTACACCGACAATGGAGAATCATCTAATCAATCAGATCAAAGAAATATTTATGCAACTCCAAAGACCAAGAAGCTTCCATGCAATCACTGTGGAAAACCAGGCCACACCTCAAACATTTGCAGAAACAAAATGAAAGGTATTCCTCAAGCACAATCTACTTTCATTGGTAACTGTTATAAATGTCACAAGAAAGGACATAAGGCACATGAATGCAGATCCAAGGTGACAAATCCAAAGAAAGAAACCTACATGGAAAAATATTGTCTTACCTACAAAATGAATGGACATACACCTCAGGAGTGTTGGAAAAAGAACAAGAAAGCATGGACACCAAAAGAACCTGATAATGGCTATAAATTGACAAGAGTTTATAACTCATATGTTTGGGACTATAACACATGGGAAAATTTCACAGTATGTGGAAGGTATGGTCATATTTCTGCCAACTATATGAGAAAATGGGCTAGAAGACCAAGAGGATGGTTCAATTCAGGTATGGCATGTTTACATTGTCATAAGGTTGGATATGTGATAAAAGATTGCAAAGAACGACTGACAGAAAAAAGCACTTATCTCAATGGAAACACCATTGATAAAATCAAGAAGATGAGAAACAAGATGTGGGTAAAAGCCACAAACACTGAAGGTGCTAGAATAAGCAATGCAAATGATGATGCCCCATCCAATAGATCTAGTGGCATCAACATTTCCAACTAAATTGCACAAATAAGTATGGAACTGCATTATGACAAGTTATATTATGCATCAGTTCCATTACACATTGATCATATAGAAAAAATAGCATTATTGAAGATGCACTATATTGTTACCTCTAAATGTTATTGAAAAAAAACCATTGGTTTAAATGGGTACAAATTAGCATCGGTGAACATACACAAAAAATTTAACACTAATTACCAACATGTATCGGTCATTACACAAAAGCCAAGTCACTAAGTAAATCGACGGACATTGGTGACCCTTGAGCTGACAGAAGTTGTCGCCACTTTACCGACAATCATCGGTGAAGTCACCAAAGCTCTAGCAACCCCGACACTTTGTGCCTACACCAAATATGTTGTTTATGCCTCAACCAAAAAAATTGGTATTTGTATACTGACGAGTTATTGGGCATTAATAACAACTTAGGGCACAAAACTTATAAAAGTTCAATGGAAGAACTCATTTCGCACCCGTAATTTTTGAGCAACCAAGTAGAGGAATTGTAAAGTAGATTGAAGTGTGACCTTAGCAAGATTCTAACACAACTTAGAGGATTCACAAGCACTCACAGAGATTTAGTAAGTACTTACAATCACTGACCACACTATTTAAGTTACGAAAAAACCTAAATTTCTGAAAATGATGGCATCTACTTCAAGAGTTGAAAAATTGAAAGAGGATAAGAAGGAAATGATTAATCTTATCAGAAACAACACTTTTTTTGAACCTAAATAAAAGTTGCACCCAGAAATCCTATCACAACCTGATGATTCCAGAGCATTCTCTAGAATCCCACCTAGTTTTTTGCTGGTAGAGGATGTAAGGTCCTATGTTCATTGCAAGATCTTAGAATTAGGAGATCTAGACCTGGACAATTCATATAGGGCACTTTGTGATGAAGCTAGAAACTTGAAAGAAGAGCACAAGCATCTAGAAGTGAAAGGTCTGATGACTGCATTACACTTTCCTAGGGTTTTTAAGACAGAATAGATACGGATAATTCTCAGCAGGATGCATAACCAGACATTATGGCTTGATAAGCCAAAATGAATAACAAAAGATGTTATTCATGTTGTTACTGGATATCCTATAACCGATAAACCACAAGCTCATAAGCACCCATCCTTGAAGGAAATGGAAAAGCTAACTAGTGCAAAATCAAACAAGAGAGGTCTCAAGGTTAGCACTATCACCGATGATGAACTCAAGTTTGGTACATGTGTGGTAGGATACAAAATATTCTAGGCTAGGAGAATGAACAACATAGCAAGCACTGCTATGAGCACAACTTACAAGATCATAAAACTAGGAAAGAAGATGGATCTTGCAGAGATATTGTTGAATCAACTTGAGGAGAACATGAACACCATAAGATCTTCAAGGACAAACACTTGTGAGTTTGGTTCCCTCATTATGTGCATATTCTTTTACTTTGAAGAACACTTTCCTTCCATAGGAAAATTAGTATGGGATACAAGCAAACCTGTAACCAAATAGATATCTGAGCATATAGAGTCATTAGGTATAGACTTTGATGACATAATGAATGAGTATTTCAAAGGTATTAAGGAAAAGATGCAACCTAGAACAAGGATACCTAAAATTTTGATAGAAGAATACAAAGATGACATATGTTCTATGGTAGATACTGATTTTACCTATATCAAACTAGTAGTACCAAGAAAATCTTGGCTATCCCCATTAGAATATGAGATCAAAATAGGAAAAGCTACTAAGTGCATCAAGGCACTATTGAATGAACATGTGGACAAAAAGAAAGAAAGATTTGACACTTATGAAGAAGTGAAACCAAATATCAAGACAGATCTTGTTGTCAATAAAATTGTAAAAAAAAAGAATAATATGGTAAAAGACTTAACAAAGAAGTTTGCAGTTACTGAAGAAGGAGAAGAGGAAACATAAGGAAAGGAGGAACAAACTGAGGGTCAGTCACCTATCGGTAAAGATACAGAAAATAATGACTCAAAGGGTACACAGTCAGATTCACCACCTCCTCCTCCACCTAAGAAAGAAAGAACAATAGTCGCTTCAAGAACAAGAAGCAAAACTACAAAGGAAACAACTCCTTCACCACTAAAGAAAGGAAGAGTGAGAACCTACAAGAGAAAACTGGTCTCACCCAAGGAGAAATAGACCAAAAGGAGGAAATGGGTTAGGACAAAAGAGGATCTAGAAGACTCAACTATGGATGAAGCTGACATAGAATTTTAGAAGGAAAAAGAACCTTTGGTCCCCAAAACCATTGATGAAATCTATAAGAACATTTCAGAATCTCAATCTATTTTAGATCCTAACATTAGGAAATGGTTAAAATTTGATTTAGAGGATCAAAATAAGATTGAAGAAGCTATAATTTCTAAAATGTGCAAACACCATTATGTTCCACTTCAATTCTCAGAATATGATGTTCCCAAGGAACTGACAGAGAGATTGTCTACAAGATGGACATTTTCACTCCATAAGGAAAAAGAGATTAGAGAAAGAGTACTTGTTACTCTTATGCCTTCTAATTCAAAGAAGGAAGAAATTGATGAGATGATGAAGAAATATGAGAAAGAGTTCTCACCTAAAATGAGAGCATACAAATCTCTTAGAGCAAAGCTAATTGAGCTAGATCAAGATATCATTAAAAAGTGGTGCCATATAATCAAAAGGCCCACTAACAAAGCTAGCTTAGAGAAGGAACACATTATTATTAAGGATGCAAAGGATGACTCATCCATGGAATTGGATAAAGAAGAGAGTAATACAATAGAGCCCAAACATACTGAAGTTATAGATGAAGAATTTCTCGACACTACTCTTGACAAAACTCAAAGTGAGGAAGATAAAATTCCACCAAGTCCAATTCATATTGACTTGAGTAATGAAGAAGAAGTTACCAAAGAAGAATTGATAATAAAAGGTAACATAACTGATGATATCAATGATGAAACATGGTTGGATAACATCATCAATGACACTACAGGAAAAGACCCTACAGAAGAGGTGCAAAAAGATGAAAATGTTAATGTTGCACAAGGTAATACCGATAGTCAGGAAACACTTACTTACAATCCAGAGGTCAATACACCGACCAACATGAAAATTTTGATACAAGATATTGATATTGAATCAAGTTAGGAGAAATAATCTAAGAAATATGATGATATACCCAAGGACACGGGGTAATGATGACAATAAAGATGCATTAGATACTCAAAAAGATATAGATACAAAGATGAAGGATGCAACCGACACACAACACAAGGTGTCAACTAAAAAAGATGAAGGAGAAGATACTAAAATAGATGAAACATTGAGAAAGGATGAAGAGAAAGAAAAGAGTGAAGAAGTCAAGCAGGATGAGAGCATGAAAGAAAAGGAAGATAAATATGTTGATGATACACCCAAGGCCATTGAAGAGACATCTTCACAAAACCAACCAGTGGACTCTAAATAGAACCAACAAGATGCTTCATCTTCTCGACCCTCACCAACAAAATCAATCCAATCTCAAGGTTTACAAATGGTAGTTCACCAATCTATCTCACAACCAAAGGACAAGAAGAAGAAATTAATGAAGATAGATATCTTGTCAGTAACACTTGATGAGGTAATTGAAATACCCAAGTGGGATGTATATACTTTAGATAATTAAGCACTTCAAAAGTTTAGAGTAATATGTCAGAGAAAAGAAATACAAGAGAAAATGAAAAAGGCACATAGGGAAGCCCAAGCACTTGATAAAGCTAGAGACATACTACATCAACTTGTTCTAGATATCAAAGTTGAAAATGACATACCAGTCATGGAACAAATTGTAGTTCTTACCAATGCCATCACCAACCAAAATGTAGATGCAGAGAAGGAAATGGAGGACCAGGCAGAGATGAAGTATCAACACAAAATAATTGAAAAGCTCAGCCAAGAAGTGGCAGAAAATAAGGTAAAGCTATTTGAATTAACAAGTCAATTAGAACCAATAATTGTAGAAGCTATTACCATAGTTTAGAAATTGTGCACACTTGAGAAATTTCACTAAAGAGAATAGTGAAAATTTGTCCCAGCTAGCTTCAGATCTAACAGCTAGTGCACAAAGTTTAAACTCTGATGCAAACACAATTAAGATGCACCATGACAAGATCATAAAGGTAAACAGATTGAGATAAGAGATATGGGATGCAGAGACACAATTCAAAAATGAGGTTACAGAGATATAGGCTCAAATTTTTCCAAACCTCACCACTTTGCAACAACATATAACAGATGTAAGAAATCTGATTTCAACCTGAGAAATGTCTGTGGTAGACAACATATATGACATGCATGTGAGAATATCACTTGAGCACATGGCTCTTGAAAATCTAAAGGAAAAATGGGAGAAGATGATGGAGGAAATCAAAGCCCCACACTCTCACATTTTTGACAAGTTGTAAGTACCTTTGCCCTCATTATCAAAAAAGGAGGAATGTATAATACATATGTACAATATACTACTTTAGAAAAATGAGGTAAGGATATGTATGTACAGCACAAATAGATATGTACAATATATCAGAAAAAGGAAACAAAAGGGAGAAGTCAACTATATGTACATAAACTTACACTTACCGACATATGCATAGGGGGAGTCATTTCATGACTAAGGAATAAGTATACACAAGTGTACATACTAATACATCAAGTATGTTGCACATATCAATTTTTGATACTAGTGTCAAAGGGGGAGATTGATGACATTAAGTTTTCCCATTATTATATTTAAAGTGAAAAATATGATAAAGGTCATTGGTATAGGCATAATCGACAGACAACAAGCATACCTGACAAGATGACAATGTCTATCGTGAAAATGCTAAGTATAGAATTTCCTAACAAACACTGTCAAGAGTCAAACCGATGACACACATAACTGATGGTATAGTTTTGAGAACATCACCAATAGAGAAGAAAAGGCATACCCGATGATAAGTTCAAATCAGGGACACCGACGAAGCATAAAACCAATAGAGAAAAGAATGAAATAAAACCAATAGACTAACAGAGCAGCCCGAACATTAGAACCGGCAGTCAGTTACAGAACCCACAAAAAATGGATCTAACTTTACACGTCAGATAAAACATTGTAATTCTATTTATAGAGTTTTTATTTGTTTTAAAACTTTACTTGAGGGTCAAGAAAGCATAGTGTAAATGTTTTAATGCATCCTAACAGATCTAAAACATAACTAACTAAAGATTAAGGTCAAATTGTAGACCTTGGATCTAGAGTTAATTTGAAAAGCATGAATCAAGAATAGAGCTAGAAACTAGTATAAATAGATGTTCAATCAATTGTAATAGGAGATGATGAAGTAACTTGGATAAATGATTGTATCCATAGAGAGCATCTAAGTAGCAGAAGAAAATTGATGCAAAGTTCAGAAACAAATCACATCAGTTATCAAGACCACAGACAAGGCTACCGACGAGAAGAGAAAAGGTATCATTCAATCAATCAAGGTGATTACATTTACATTGTAAGCTTTACAAGATCTGTTATCATCAATTAGAGATTGCATGCCCTATCAAATAAAAATTTATATTGTAGTTGCATTCTAACAAGTGTATCACATTTAAAATCCTTTTGTAGAAGGTGAACTTAACAGTTCTTGATAAATCTCTTAACAGAGTGCACACTTAACAGTGTTGCTAAAGCTTCAAACAAAGTAGATCCTAATAGGTGTCCACTCTAATACTCCTAACATGGTAGATCATCATAAGTGATCAAATTGTAAGCCTTAACCAGCTCCCTTCTTATCTGTAGATAATGAATTTTTGTGGGTAGACATCCCCACCATAGTTTTTACTTCCTAACAGGAGTTTTCTATGATATCATATCATGTGTTATGTATTATTTACTTTCATGTATGTTTCTTGAATGTTTACACATGTAAAGAACTTATATTATGATTTCACATACATAAGAAAAGATGAACATATAGATAGGTATATACAAATCTCATGACACAAAGGTTAATGGGCCAACCACATAAAAAGTTTTAGAGGTACTAATTCACCCCTCCTCTCTCAGTACATCATTCCAATAATTCCAATAGTAATGTCTAAGTTTTTGACAATAATAAAATAAAGCCAAGCATTGGCTTTCAAAATTGGTATATCTTGTTTCATAATCAATTAAAGTCTGAATAATGTAGTACACCAGTCTTTCCTTACCTTCACTTTCATGTTGAGCCCATAATGCACTCACAACATTTAGAGTAGCGGAATTATATAGATAGAAGGGTTTATTAAATTGAGTGGGTTGCAAAATAGGAGGATTAGAAAGATGCTCCTTAAATTACTCAAAGGATTGTTTACATTCTGTGTTCTAATAAAAAATGGTATCTTTTTCTAAGAAGGGAAGTAAAAGGAACAGTTCTATCAGCTTAGTCAGAAACAAAGTGATGAATGGCTTGAATTTTTCCTTGTAAACTACGCGATTGAGAAATATTCTTAGGAGGCATGTTAACAATAGCATCAATATTTTTAGTATCAACCTCTATGCCTTGCTTATATATTATAAATCCTAAAAATTTACCAAAATCAACTCCAAAGGCACATTTCTTAGGATTCAGTCTCATATTATAAATCCTAATTCTTTCAAATATTTATCATAAAATAAAAACATGATCCTCTCTTTGTATAGATTTTTCCAAGATATCATCCACATAATCTTCCAGAATCTTATGAATGTAATGATGAAAAATAAAAGTCATAGCACGTTGATAAGTTGCTCCCGCATTTCTTAACCCAAAAGGAATCATGACCCAACAAAATGTGCCCCAAGGTGTTATAAATGCGTTCTTAAGTTGGTCTTCAATAGGAATAAAGATTTGATTATAATTTGAAACACCACCCATAAAAGATAATAAAGCATGACCTGTTGTCGAATCCACAATCATATCAATATTAGGTAATAGGAAATCATCTGTTAAGGATGCCTTATTTAAATATCGAAAGTTAGTGCACATCCTTATCTTATTTTATCTTTCAACAATATTGGAAATCCATTCAGAGTAATCAATAGAGAAGATGAACCCAGCACCTAATAATTTTTCAATTTCGGCTTTAAGTAATAAGGAAATGCCTGGATTCATGTTTTGGATTTTTTGTTTCACAGGTTTAGCATTATGTTTAAGAACAATATTGTGAGTAACAATCTTAGGAAATATACCTGGCATATCTGAACATGTCCAAGAAAATATATCCTTATATTCAAACAAGATGGAAACCAAATGGTCATGTTCATCTTGATTCAAACATTTCCCAGTTTTGATTGTTTTTTCAGAGTCATTCACATCCACTTGAACTTCAATAGTCTCAATTATTAATAAATTACTTTGCATGGGAGAATCTATTGGAAAAGGAGAAATATCTTATTCATCATGTTCTCCAAAATAGGCTTCATTATTCAGACAATGGGGCTTTCTTCTTTTATGATGAAACGTAGGTAGATCTTGATAAGCCCGTTAAAAATTGGCTAGGGCTTCATCCTCATGAAAAATATCCAAAATAGGTTTTTGATCCATGTCAAGGAGAAGCAAATTAACCAACTTCAAATGTCCACCATAGATGTGATTGACATTAAGAGGAAAAGCCGATGGTTGTTTATAAAGATTGAATCCTAACCCATAAGTATAATCATAAACTTCATTGTCCAAGGGCACTTGTATGCCTTGTTCATATTTACCACATCCTTTCTCATTGAATCCTGATTTATTGAGTAAATGATAACTAGAACCATATCTATTGTCCATATCAAATTGAGTTAAAGGAGTGACAAATGTCACAATTTCATAGCAATCTGGTTTTATTGTCTCAATTTTTTCTTCAAGTGAATCAACAAAAAAGTTACCTTTTAATTCCTCAGAAGGTGGGGAAGGATTAAAAACTTGTTTTTCAAACCCATTTTGTTCTTTCATAAATTCTAAATCAGAAACTTTATATTCTCCCATAAAAGAAGGATTAAATTCCAATGTTCCCCAATAATCTCCTATCAAAGAGGAAGATGGAGATTCAACTTGTTTAACTTCAGGTGGTTGGTCAAGTTCCTTACTTGGTTGTATAGGTTCAGAAACCTTATCATATTCCACATTTAGGCAAGGATTCAGTGCATCATCTACACGTAGTGTATACATCAGATTGTTATAAATGAACCTAACCTTACGATGAAGAGTAGAGGGAAACACATGCATAGTATCTAACCAAGGTCTTCCTAATAGAAGGTTATAATTGAGAGGTCCAGGCATAACATGAATAGGTGTATTGAGAAGAAATGGACCAAACATAATAGGTAGCATAATAATTCCCAAAGTTTTCTTTGTGATATTATCAAATCCACAAATAGGGATATTATCCAGTTGAATAGTTGTAAGATTAGCCTTAATTTCTTTAAGCATATCCATGCTAAAATCATTAAGCCCAGATCCATTATCAATTAATTCTATGAATGATACTCTAATTAATAGAAAAAATAGCCATAAGAGCATCATATTGATTCTATACCTCAACAAAAGGTAAATCATCATCGATAAACACAATAGGCGGTATCGAAGGCATAGTATGCATGCACTCCAAAAATTAAATGATATTCTCTTGGTTATGAGGCGGAGTAGGAAAAGTAGATAAATATTTTTGCAAAGCCTCATGATATGTAGGAGAAGTTTGAAGAAATTCCCATAAAGATATCTTAGCTGGAGTAGTGTGTAATTGCTCAACTAAGTCATACTCTATAAAGGAAGATGGTAACCTAGGTGCTTGAGGAAGCACGGGTTGAGAAGGAGGTAAAGAATCTTGAACAATAGGTTGATGATTATTTCGTGTGCGATAAGCATGTGAAACCGAATCCATGTTATCAAAGAAATCCAAAGGATCTCTAGGTTTACCCTTAATACTTAATAAAAGGACATCCTTTTACTATTATCAAAGGTTTTGGAAATAACATTATAGGTGCATCAATGTTGCAAATAGTGAAAAATGAAGGTAACCATGCACATAAGATATGGTAAAGGTCAATTGGAGAGGTTTTGAGGAGGATTAAATAGGAATAGGATCCATGGAGATCTCATTCAAACCATTTTCATACTCACTTCCAAGTACCTCATTAAGGGATCTATCCTTTTGTGAAATAAAAGCCTCATCAAAGTATTCAAAACAAAAGTCATACATGTTGAACACAAAGTGCAATTACAAGCATGTAAATGATTTTGTGTTTTTAAAGAAGTTTTGTAATTTTTTTTAAATATTTTTAAAATATAAATGCAAGAGCATAAAAGAAACCTACTTCTATATGCATGAAATATCTAACATAAAATGTAAATCTAACACCAAAGAGAAAGAGTTTCTATCACAGGTTCACCAAAATGTAAAGGGTAAATTTGGATGGTCTTTTAAATAAGGTTTTAACAATGGGGATTTGCATATAAAAGAGACCCTATGCCATATTCAACCATTTACATTTAATTGTTATGATAAGGAATGTAAAGATGTAAATGTTTACAAAGAATAATGGAGTAAACTACCTACCTCACATCATAGAAGATTTTGAAATACCTCTTTTCTTGTTCCCGTGTTGAGTTTCTTGAAAATCTGCAACTGGATCTGGAACAGAAACGCAGAGACGAAGAAAACCCAGAAATCATTTTTTGATCTAGCTTAGTTTCAATTTTCACACAAAACTGAATGTCACCTTTGACCCAGAATTTCTGATTTCAACATAGAATATCTGATTCTGACTTGGAACAAAATGTAAATTTTGACCCAAAACAGAAAGTCAATCCTAACCCAAAATATCCAATTCTGACCTGCAACTCCCAAAATAGCACCTACAAATATCTAAAAAAGGGGGTTTTGGGGTAGCTACAAAGGGTTTTGCCTTAGTCAAACCCCTGTTTTGGTGGTTTCCACATCCACGAATAGCTGAATGTAATAGAATGTATGTGTGTGCTTCTCTTAGAAAGAGATTTGAATGTATAATGCCAAGATCTAATCCTCTCTATTTAAACCCTAGCATGAATTGAAAATGAGAGAGAAATGCATAGATTTGAATATGATAAAGAAAGCATAAAAAGCCCCCAAGGCTAAATTATTCCTACCAAACTCACAATATTTTGTTGCTACCTCATGATAGTATCTTTTAAATGCTTGAATGTTGTAAATTGTAGGTCCAAAAAGAAGGAAGGAAGGAAGAAATCTTTCTTGCTCCAATGGAGATCCATAATAGCTTGTCCACAAAAATTTTTGTATGTATTAAGGCATCATCATATCTTGTCCTTCTATATCATCCTCTTGCATTCTTGCATCAACATCATCATGTCATAATCGTAGTCATGTCATGTCACAATTTTTGTTTCATCCATAATGAAGGAAAAAGAGAGTGTTTATATAGATATCTCAATATAGACCTCATAGGGCAATGCAAAGGACCGAAATTAAAATTTCATCTTGAAATATGGTCCAAATAAATCACCAATCAAGAAGGGGATGTAATAATTCAAATATCAGATAAAACACTCCCACACTCAGACCCGGGACCTATTTTTTAGTTTAGAACCCTGATAAGCTCTGGATCTAAAAGTGGGGACCAACACTTGACAGAGGTCAAAATTGACCTCAACCTTGACCTAGGTCAAGGTCGAACATGATTTTGACCTAGGTTAGAATCAACTTCAACCCTGACCTAAGGTTTCAGGCAGGTCACCTTAAGAAATATGTAAGATTCTCAGGTTAGTCGGGGACCTAGGAAGGTGAGAAAACACACCAGACTACTGGAGAGAGGCACAAAGGCCATAGAGGATGTATGATGAATATTAGGAGAGCCAGTACATAGGTTCTACCTAAAAATAAAGTCATAGAGAAGGAAATTAAGGATGATTCATAGGTTCCTAACCCTAATTTCACCTAGAAATGGATAATCAAGTGCAGATGCATCCTAAAATGCAAATCTAATATGCAAGTGTACTAAATGAGGGTGCTAAACCTACCAAAATGGAAGGGCTTCCATTTTAAGATGATACAATAACCAAATACAAATGAAATTGTTCATACCTCTGACGAAGTATTCTCCTTATTTGAAATTATCTTAGACATTATGAGGTTTCCTTTACAATAATATTCTTTCTTTTTTGGGTTCCCCATGGCTCTTTCATTTTTAAATCCTAGGACAAATTAAATTAAAAAAAACAAGAAAAACCTACTCCATCTCTGTTGTTCCATGCTTATTGATTGAAAAGGAGTAAAGAAACATTTCTATCCCATAACTTGTAACTTTTTATGTTGGGACTAAGTGATTAGTCCACTAGATCAAGAATCATAAATGGTGGTTAATACATACTACATTCATTCATCAATTTTTTGATATATTAATGGTTATAGTATTTTCCAATAGAAACTCAAAAAATAATTTTATATTTTATCTTTCATTCATAATAAAAATCTAGTAACACAAATGAGGATAGGAATAATTAGAAAATAATTTTTATACACATATTTTGTTCTAATTATTCAAGAGAATGATTCCTCAAACAAGGACATTAGTATACTCTTAGAGATGATAGATAAATTCATTGCACACATGTTAATAAATAATAAGTTAGGATGATGTGCCAAAAATTACTTCTAGATAACCATATAAACCAATAATGGACAAGAACACATTTAATTTAAGAGCTCCAATTACTTTACTCATTACTAGTTAATTTCTCTAATTCACATGTCATTGTCACTTCTTTCATTTTATGAGAATGTAATTTTCATCATCTACTTGGATAAAGGTCTCATCAATTTTATTAGCATAACTTTGGCTGAGTCTATAGAGCCTAAATTGTCTCTCTCTTTTAGCTATTATCATTCTAAGAAACTAACATAGCACACAATTAAAGATAATCACCTCCCTTTAATATATGATAACTATAAGAAAACAAGATAGTACAAATAAAAGATAACCATCTCCCTTTTATATATTTAAATATTCTAAGAAACTAAGATACTACATAGTAAAAGATAATCATCTCTCTTTGATCTATGCTCATTTTATTAAAATAATATACTACATGCAATAAAGAGACCATCTCCATGTTATGTATAATCAATTTAAGAAAATGAGATACCACACATTAAAATATAATCATCTCCCTTTTCTCTATTTTCATTTTAAGAAAATAATATACTACATGGAATAAAGTGACCACCTCCCTTCTATCTACAATTATTCTATAATTGATTAGAGCCTAAATTTTACAAAGATAACGCTACATGCTCCTAATAAAAGATATAGATATAAGATGCCATACATTCATAACTATAAAAACTTGATTTCCGTCTAACTTGAATTCACATGTCATTGTTACTTCTTTAGTTTTACAAGAAACTAAATTTCATCATCTACTTGGATAAGGGTCTCATCAGTTTTATTAGCATAACTTTGGTTGAGTCTGTAGAGCCTAAAGTGACTATCTCTCTTTTATCTATTATCATTCTAAGAGACTAATATAGCACACAATAAAAGATAATCACCCCACTTTTATCTATGATGACTATAAGAAAATAATATACTACAAATAAAATATAACAATCTCACTTTTATGTATTTAAATATTCTAATAAAATAAGATACTACATAGTAAAAGATAATCATCTCTCTTTGATCTATGCTCATTCTATGAAAATAATAATAATGTTCAACGCATTTAGTTGAAAAGAGAGAGAGAAAAATAGGGAGAGGTGTTACACACTGAGTTCAAAGCATAAAATAGCCTAATAATATATTATGTAATAGTTTTACAATGACAAATTATTTTGTTAAATATTTTCATCTAAATAATCATTCTTACATGTTTGGTTGGAAACATTGCTGGGAGTGATGTCCCTTATAAAAATGTATGGCATAATACTAAAAATGATATACTTCCTTTTTTTACTATAACAATTTATTATATCATTTTTCTATCATCGATGCTTGATTACAACTCTATATTATGACCATTTCTAGCATACATTATTGAATCACCCTTCTTCAACTTAAAATTGAAAAAAAAGCATGAGTCAAATTTTAATTTATAGAATTTTGATAAGAAAATAAAATATTTATCTATATTACTTTTTAATATCATCAAAATGAATTTGAAATCTATCAAATTAAAATTTATGTCTTTAAAATCTGAGTTTATGGTAATGTGAATTTGTTTTCCGAATTTGATGTTAATCAACAAGTTACCTTAGATTTTCCTTAGGACTTAAGCCTCTCAATTCCTTATGAACTCTTTGTTTGATAGGTTTAGCAAAAATCTAGCTGGATGGAAAGGAGCTTTTCTTAGCCAGTAGGTAAAATTTAGCTACGCAAAGAAACTTATATAATCTTCCTATTTATGCTTTAAGTCTTTTTAAAATATGATCTAAATATGCTAAAGCCATTGAAAAAATCCAAAAAAAATTATATGGTCTGGTGTGGAAGAAAGAAAGAGAATGTCATTGATTGGCTTTGGGTCTTAAAAAGATTAGAACCTTGAATAGGGCTCTCCTTGCTAAAAAAATGTGGGGAACATTCTCATCTAATGGGTAATGGAATAATATTCTAAGGAGTAAGTACTTAGCCAATAATGGATCCCTCAAGACCTTTCTTAATCCTACTAATCTGCCTTGTGGATCGGTTCTCTGGAATGACATAGTTAGATTGGGTAATATAATTGAAATGGGAATTGGTTGGAGCATCAGAAAATGGAATCAGGTCAGGTTCTAGGAAGGTAGATGGTTAATGTAAGAGACCTTAAATAAATTTGAAAGCTTCATTGGATGGGTGGAAACTTGTAAAGCCACCTATGGGACTCATGTCAAGGACTATTGGAGGAATGACTACTGGTTGGATCTTTTCCATATTAGTATGGACCTTTCCCCAATCCAATTATCCTTGAAGAATCTCACTATGGGCTTGAACGACCATGATGATTTGTTAGTTTGGATGGCTAACCCTTATCGTAGCTACTTGGTTTCTTTTTTTGTCTCTTTGTTGTCCTTTTCCCCAGCCTCACCTCCTTTTATGGGTGAAATATTAGATCAAATACCTTATTCCTAAGGTCAACATATTCTTTTGGATTCTCCTTCAGAATAAATTACTTTCTATGAATAATCTTTGAAGGAATGGCTTCCACATACCAAACTGATGCTATCTGTGTAAGGAGGATGTTGAAATACCTAATCATTTGTTCCTCCACTACCTATTTGTTTCTACTATTTTTTTCTATCTCTCTCAAACATTTCTTGGGTGTTTCCTTGCTCCATAGAGTACTTTTTTGTCTAGAGGAAAGTTACTTTTTTGAATCCTACTATCCACTTGTTGTTGTCTTTCGTCTTCCCTCATAATGCTTGGGGCATGTGGAAGTAGCATAACAACATAATTTTGAGAGATAATGAGGCTTTAGAGTATATAGTATATGAGAGAATCTACAGATTAATAGTAGAGAACATCACCATCATTCCTTATAATGAGAAAAATACTGAGGTTGTCACTTATACAAACTATGACCTCAAGATAGAAAAAGAATGGAACATAAAAGGTGATGTATTTAAGGCTTCTAGACCTATGAAAAAGAACCATGAGGGTATTTTTGGATTCATCTCCCAAGGGGTTGGATTAAATCTAATTTTGATGTGGAAACCAATGGAAATCTTGGGCCGACTACAAGTGGGGGAGTCTTAAGAGATTATAATGAAAAGTTTGTTTCGATGGTGACACTCTCCTTGTGCTGTTAGTAAAATCACCTTGGCAAAGACATTGGAGCTTTTCAGGTTATTGATCTAGCTAAAAGATGAACTTAAAAAATATATGGATTGAAGGAGATTCCCAAAAAATTATAGATTATTTCCTTGGTAAGTCCCCCCTCATGATCTATTAAAAGTTGGATAGAGGTAGCTAAAATCCTTTAAAATCCAAGTTTAATAATGTGAAAATATCTCATGCTTTTTGGGAAACTAATCAGGTCATTGATTACTTTGCTAATGAAGGGGTCAATTTAAAATGTTAGTAGATGTGGTAAGATAAGAAGGATTTGGGTGTTGATGTGAAATCCTTTATCAATTATAACTTTACAAATGGGAAAGTTGTCATTTAATAATGATAAAACTAATTAATATTTGGTACATTGTCATGATTTTATATGGTGGTGGCACCTTTATTATCTCTATGGGGTATGCAAGATGAAACATTTTGTGGGTGCCTTGGATGAGTTATTGGTTCTCTACTTTGTTTTTTTCTTTGCAAATTTTAGAAAGGAGATTATTGCAATAGAAAGTGGGTTGAAGCATAAGAATAATCTGAATGTTTGGAGGGTTAATTTGAGAGCTGGGTTGGACCCGTTCCTCAATAATCTCCATGGTGTTGACCTTGAAGTTATAGAGTACTTTATGAATAACTAGAAAGATGGATAAATTCTACTTCTCGGGTGAAAGGTGAGAATTAATGACAAAATCATACTGTAAGTCACTTGTCTCTCTGTAGAGGGTGTGAAGTTATTTCAAGACATAAATTTTTATGATGATGTTGTAATTAAATTTCCCCAATATAATGAATAAAATTGATTTGCTATTAAATATCTAAAACAACTCTTTTGATGTTTCGGAGATTAAGTATTTTTGGAGGGAGGTTCTCAAAGTTATCATGGAAAATATCATGGTTGATGGAATATTTACAAGGGTATATGGATAACATTTCTCTCTCTCTCCTCAACCATTTTCGACACAAGGTTAGGGTTTTATTTCATTATTACTTGTTTTATTCTCTTAAACATAACATTAAGACTCACAAGAATAGCCCTAGGAAGAATCATGTTATGCATGTTGGTCTTATTATGTTAATTTATGAGCATTTTAAATACATATCAGTCACATCCAGCTCTATTTTAATTTTTGAGGGACACAACACTGATATAAGTCTTGCAGAGGTTAATGATGAATGGGATAGCAATTAGGAAGAGGAGGATATTTCCTCTCCCAAGAATTTTCTTAATAAAAACCCTTAGAGAAAGCCTCAGTCAAGAAGGAAAAATTTGGAAAGGCCTTGTAGGTACCTCTCACAAAGATAAGAGTAAGGAGAAGGACCTTGCAAAGAAAATTTTAGTTTCTTATTATGAGAATGTTGGATATTTGTTTCTGTGCAGTTGATTGATTGTATGTTTGTCATTGATGACAACATATAATATACAGTAGTGATTATGTATATACTTATCAAAATGATGATATCAAGTCTTGTGTGGATATATTCAGGTTGTAGACATATTTAGTATGTTATGTTCATACACGCAGATCCATATATGATGTTTTAGTCAAGTTGTGTAATTCTATTATTGGCAGTTACAGTTCTAGAAGAGTATCTGTTTGGAGCCGATGTATTTAATGTGTTTCTTGAGTTGTACCTATCTTTAGGATATGCATGTGTATATTCATGATTATTTATGAGTTAACTATGTTTGGTTAAACACACCTATCATGTAACATCAGGATCGTGCTATTTGAGATGATTTGGTGAATCTGACTTAGTGAAGTGCCGCGTCTGTTCAGTTTGTGTTGCGCCAACTTAATATTGTTTGCATGCTTAGTTAAGCCAACAAAGATGTTGTTGAAGTGTTTCCAAGAGCCATCATGACATTCTACTTTAAAGAAGATACTTATAGTAGTTCATTTGTAAACGCAAAGTGTGAATGATAAGAGAAGAGTCAAAAAAGTACAGAGCAAAATATCAGTTGTGTTTCATTCATCAAGGATCTATGTGAAGAAGTGAAAGATTACAATACACTGGAACTGATCAAGATAGCAGGTCTACTCTATAGTTCATCATCAGATATAGTGCATATCTATTCTACAGAAGGTTGTAGCCTCACCATTGAAGCAGTGAGCTTTTGGACAGTGAGTCCTCACCCCTAACAAGGTTATTTGTAAAAGACTCTTAACAGGGTCAGACCCTTAATCAAGTCACTATACTTATTACATTGTAAAGTACAACTCCTAACAAGGTTGAAATATCTTCTAACATGGATTACTATAAACAAGTATAGTTCATTGTGGGTACAAATTCCCACCAGGGTTTTTACCATTTGGTTTCCCCATAACCAAATTGAAGTGTTGTCTATTGTGTTATCTGAATGTATATTTACTTTATTGTATTCTGAAGTTAATAAGAGAAAAGAATGAAATTGGTTGATAACTAATTCACCCCCCACCCTCTCAGTTATCCTTTGGGACTATTCTAACAATTGGTATCAGAGCCAAGTTCCTTGGAGAAGAAGCCTAATAGCTTAAGGTAGATCAGATGTCTTACTTCAGAAAAGAGAGCCCTAAGTTTGATGGAGAAAATTATCTAGATTGGAAAACCAAAATGATAACCCATCTATAGTGTGTTGGTTTTGATATTTTTGAGATAGCCACACAAGAAGTTGTTATTCCCTCTTTAAAATATCTATCAAGAGATGATGCTACTAGTAAACAGAAGGATACATTCACAGCTAATGTTGTTGCCAAAGAAGCCCTTATAAGTGCACTATTTGACAGTGAATTTTCTTAGATCAAGAAATTAGATAAGGTATACACAATATGGAGGTATTTAGAAGACATGTTTGAAGGAGATATTCAAGCAAAGAATGCATGCAGGAAGACATGGAAAAATAAATACAACAGTCTTGAGATGTTACGTGAAGAGAACATTAGAGCCTACAATCAAAGCATAAATGAAGCAGTCTCTGGAATCAGAAACAATGGTGGAGAAATATCAAAAGAAGATATAATGGACAAGCTGTTAACTACCTTAACATCAGACTATGAAAAAAAGATAAGTATTCTAGAAGAAACCATGAAATTCTCACAAGACTTCAAGAGAGAGACTTTGATCAGTAAAATCTCTGCATTTGAGATATCAAGATTGAAGACTGAACCTAAAAGTGAAACAAATTTCAAAGCCTCAATCCATGGTAAGAAATCCTTACACATCTCTAGCCATAATGAGAAAGAAGAAGTTGATGAATAACTAGAAGATATCATTGCTATGATTGCTAAAAGATAAAAGAAAAGAAAAGGAAAATATGAAGGACAACTTCCATTCAAATGTTTTTCATGCAACAAGATTGGTCACTTTGCATCTAAGTGTCCCACAAGAGTCAATAAGTTCATATCTAATTACAAACCTAAATATAAGAAGGAATGTTACCATGCTAAAGAAGGTGTAACTAATGAAGATTTAGGAGAGGCTAAAATTGGATTCATTTCCCTTAGAGACATGGAAAAGTTTCTCGAGGAAATGGACATTGCAGATGAAAAGGAAGAACAAGAGTTAGCCCTAATTTCCAAAGCAGACATTAGAACTGATTGGATCATTGATAGTGGATGCTCTCACCATATGACAGGTGACAAAGATAGATTTGTTCATTTAGACAAATACAAAGGAGGGATAGTTATATTTGGAGATAACACTCCCAAACCTATCATAGGAAGAGGTTCTATCACTTTGGATGGAAAGAACAAGATAGATGATGTTCTGTATGTTGATGGATTACATCACAAATTGCTAAGTGTTGGAAAGCTACTTGACAAAGGTTATCATTTGGAGTTCAAAGACAAAAAGTGCATCATTAACAACAAGGATGGAGACATGATTGCATCAGGCTCCAAAATAGAAGGTAATGTTTTTGAGCTCAATTCAGATGTAAGTTGTTTTTTTGCAAAAGTGGATGACAGTTGGTTATGGCATAAGAGACTCTATCATATCAATTTTGATAACATAGTAAAGATAAGTAATATCAAGGCAGTCACAGATCTTCCAAGTATAGCAAGACCAGTTGACACAATGTGTAGGGAATGTGTTATGGGAAAGCATGTAAGGAGTTCTTTCAGAAGAAAGCATAACTCAGCTGAAAAAAATTGGACCTATTGCATAAAAATTTATGTGGTCCTACCCAAACAAGATCATACTACGGAGAAAGGTATTTCATTTTGTTTGTTGGTGATTTTTCAAGGATGATGTGGGTTGCATTCTTAAAAGAGAAGTCAGAAGCCTTTGAGAAATTAAAAATATTCAAAGCTAAGGTTGAGAATGAATTTGGATTAAAACTGAAATGTCTGAGATCAGATAGAGGAGGAGAGTTCACCTCTGATCAGTTTTATGAGTACTGTGAAGAACATGGAATAAAAATACAGTTGAGTGCTCCTAGAACCCCTCAATAGAATGAGACTATAGAAAGGAGGAACATGATTATACTTGATACTGTGTGCACTATGATGATTGAAGGAAAAGTTGCGCACACATATTGGAGAGATGCAGTAAATACAATAGTCTATAATATTAATAGAACTCAACTAAGGCCAGGCACAGAAAAGACACCCTATGAGCTTTGGTTTGGTAATGCCTACAGTAAAGTATTTCAAAAATTTTGGTAGTAAATGCTACATCAAGAGAGATGATGGTGCTGGTAAATTTGATGCTAGAAGTGATGAAGGTATTTTCCTTGGTTACTCTACAAAAAAAAAAGCATGCAGATGTTTCAATTTGAGATTGAAAAGGATAATTGAAAGTACTCATGTAAAAATTGATGAGAATTTTGGTTCAAGAGAGGTACTATGAATATGCACCTATGATTGAAGATGAACCCAGGCCTAGCAGAAAAAATACAGTTATTGAAGAAATGTTTGATTGCATTGATGTCTCATGCAATGACCCTAAATCAAGCAAAGAAGAATCACAAATTACGGAAGAAGAAGTAACACCTAAGGTTCCAAAATTCACATCTATATACCACTCTAAAGATGATATTATTGGAGATCAGAGTAGTAGTGTTTTGAACAGATCAAAAGCAAAAAGTCTAACAATGGATGAAGAAGTATGTTTACTTTCATAGATTGAACCTTTAAGTGTTGAAGATGCTTGTAATGATTCTGATTGGAAGAATGCAATGACATAAGAATTAGATCAGATAATTAAGAATGAGACATGGGAATTGGTTCCTAGACCCAGTGACAAAAATGTGATTGGAACAAAGTGGATCTTTAGAAACAAGATGAATGAAGAAGGTACATTAGTAAGAAACAAAGAAAGATTGGTATGTAAAGGATATGCACAGAGAGAAGGAATAGACTACACTAATACATTTTCCCCTGTGAGTAGACTGGAAGCCATTAAATTGTTCTTGGCCTATGCAACATTCAAAGACTTTAAATTTTATCAAATGGATGTAAAGCCAACCTTTTTGAATGGTGACTTGAAGGAAGAAGTCTACATAGAACAGCCTACAGGATTTAATCTTTTAGATAAACCAAACATGGTATGCAGATTGAAGAAAGCACTCTATGGTCTTAAATAGGCCCCAAGAGCTTAGTATGAGAGACTTGTTGGTTATCTTACCAAGATTGTATTCAAGAAAGGTGCAGCAGATTGTAACCTATTCACAAGAGAGAAACCTGATGGATTACTACTAGTTGCCATATTTGTTGATGACATTATCTTTGGAGGTAATGACAAGCTTAGTGTAGCATTTGCAAAACAAATGCAGAATAAATTTGAAATGAGCATGATTGGTCCTATAAAATACTTTTTGGGACTAAATGTAAAGTAGACAGATAAAGGTATATTCATTAATCAGTCAAAATATGTGAAGGAAATATTGAAGACCTTCAAGATGGAAGACTGTAAGCCAGTATGCACTCCTATGATAACAGGAAGAAAGATTTCAAAAGATGATGATTCCACAGCAGTTGATAAGATATTGTACAAATCTATGATTGGAAAACTCATTTATCTAACTCAATCTAGACCCTTACATATCTAATGTAGTTTGCATTGTTGGAATATTTGTAACTGAACCCAAGTAGAATCACCTAAAGGCAATCAAGAGGATATTTAGATATCTAAAGGGAACTATAAACTATGGTTTATGGTATCCTAAATCAGAGAATGTACAACTTCATGTGTATACAAATGTAGATTGGGTAGGTTGTATTGATGTTAGGAAGAGTACTTCAGGAGGAGAACTATATTTCTCATTCAACAGCAGAAGCTGAATATGTTGCATCAGCACTAAATTGTTCAACCATGGTTTGGATCTAGAAGATGGTTAAAGACTTTGGTATTTAGGTTGTTTATCCTATTGTTATTCACTATGATAACACTAGAACTATTAACATGTCTAAGAACCCTTTGATGCACGCAAAGACAAAACACATAGAGATCAAGTACCATTTTCGAAGAGAAAAGGTTGCAGACAAAGAAGTGAAATTGGACTATGTGAGCACCAAAGAACAGTTGGCAGATATTTTCACAAAACCCTTATCAAAAGATACTTTTGAGTATCTCAGAGAGAAGTTGGGAGTAATTCCCTCTCCTAAGTCTGATTAGAGAATACAGGATGAACATCAGTCCTTTGTGACAGATAAATGGTTGACTACTCTACTTTTGGAGTAGTACCTGTGCCTAATAGTTTATGGTGCCCTTTGCCATTGATGTCAAAGGGGGAGTATGTAATAAGGGGGAGCATATACTCTAGGGGAGTATATATATGGAACATAAACATAGTCAGAGAAACTGCAACAGTGTAGAGAAATCTTTGATGAGGATATTGAGAAGATTGTAAAAGAAAGAGGACACCATGAACAGAGGATGTTTTTAAAATCATATGTTGCCATCAATGTCAAAGGGGGAGATTATTGGAGATTTGTTTTTGTGCAGTTTATTAATTGTATGTTTTTCATTGATGACAACATATAATATACAGTAGTGATTCTGTATGTACTTATCAAAATGATGATATCAAGCCTTGCATGGATATATTCAGGTTCTAGACATGTTTAGTATGTTATGTTCATACACGCATATCCAGATATGATGTTTCAGTCAAGTTGTGTAATTCCGTTATTGGCAGTTATAGTTCTAGAAGTGTATCTATTCAGAGTCGACGTATTTAATGTGTTTCTTGAGTTGTGCCTATCTTCAGGATATGCATCTACATATTCATGATTAGTTATGAGTTAACTATGTTTGGTTAAACGCGCCTATCATGTAACATCAGGATCAGGCTATTTGAGATGATTTGGTGAAGCCGACTTAGTGAAGTGTTGCGTCTGTTTAGTTTGTGTTGCATGAACTTAATATTGTTTTCATGCTTAGTTAAGCTAACAAAGATGTTGTTGATATGTTTCCAAGAGCCTTCATGACCTTCTACTTTAAAGAAGATAATTATAGTAGTTTGTTTGTAAATGCAAAGTGTGAATGATAAGAGAAGAGACAAAAAAGTATAGAGAGGAATATCAGTTGTGTTTCATTCATCAAGGATCTATGTGAAGAAGAAGTAAAAGATTACAATACACTGGAACTGATCAAGATAGCAGGTCTACTCTACAGTTCATCATCAGATATAGTTCATATCTGTTCTACAGAAGGTTGTAGCCTTCACCATTGAAGCAGTGAGCTTTTGGACAGTGAGTCCTCACCCCTAACAGGGTTATTTGTAAAAGACTCTTAACAAGGTCAGACCCTTAATCAGGTCACTATACTTATTGCATTGTAAAGTACAACTCCTAACAGGGTTGAAATATCTTCTAATAGGGATTACTATAAACAAGTATAGTTCATTGTGGATACTAATTACCATCGGAGTTTTTACCATTTGGTTTCCCCATAACCAAATTGAAGTGTTTTCCATTGTGTTATCTGAATGCATATTTACTTTATTGTATTCTGAAGTTAATAAGAGAAAATAATGAAATTGGCTGATAACTTATTTACCCCCCCTCTCAGTTATCCTTTGGGACTATTCTAACAGAGGATTCACTAGAGGTGAATTTTTTCCCCCATGGCTATGGATGGTTCTTAGTCCTCATACCCTCCTATAGACAAGGATAATAGGCCAAGGTTCCCCAATGACCTTAATCTGGAAGATCATTAATTTAAGACAGACTAGGAATCCCTGCTGATATTCTAGAAGTCACTAGAAATTGGGAAGTTGACTACTTCAAGCTCATAAAGTGGACATTTCATGAGATAAATGGCTTGAGATTAAATCAGATGGAATTCAATAACAAATTGGAGGATTTGGAAGCTAAAGAGATGTCTCAGAAAGTAGATGGGGTTCTATGCACTCAAGAAGAAAAGTAGTTTGTGGCAGAGCATCTTCAAAGACCTATGTAACTATGGAAAAAAAAAAAAAGGATGATGAGAAGAAGATCAAGAACTTGGAGGGGAAACTAATAAAAAATTTGGAAAATCTTAACATCATCATGGATTACAACTACATGGTTGTGAACAGGATTGCTTCCAATATGAGTACTTTGGTGGAGAAAGTGGAAAAAATCTAGCAGGGTAACCTAATTGTGGACTTGCAAGCTTATAAGGAGAAGGAAAAGAAAAAGAATGTTGGATCTTAAATGAGGACTACAACCAACCTAAAAAAACAAGCTAGTTCTTTATTTTAGGAGATCCAGTACCTAAAGAAGGTGGCTTAGAAGATGTGCAACCTTGAAGCTTAGGTTACAAATAATTTAAAGTCTTTAGTTTAGTTTTGTTTATGCCTTGTTTTGGCTTTTTGGTGGTCTTACATTCTGTCCTTAAGGTTTTATTATGTTTAGTATATTTTTCTAAGGATCTTGTAGAATTCCTATGTAACAAATTTCTTACAGAAGCCTACATAGAAAATTTTGAAAAATATATCAAACATTGAATCAGTTTGAACGTAAGATTTATTTGAAACAAATTCGAGAGATATATTCAAATTTAAATAAATCAACATGATAGATCATCATAATATCATAATACCATTAAACATAAGAGGAAAACATTTCATCACTTATTTTTTCTTTTGTTGACTTCTTCATCTCTTTTGTGTAGCACAAAAAGATATTAAATAACACTATATATATTTGCAACTTTTACGATGACTACAAAACATCTCTTGAAAGAACTTTACTTGGAAAATTTAATTTAAAAGATTAGAACCTCTTTCAACCTAGATTTATATTAAATGCTTTTGAATTTGTACTAGATCAACATTTTTACAATTAACTACACATATGTAAATGTGTGCACTATATAAGCATATGAGTCCAATATACATAGCTATTTTAATCTATCTTAATATATGGTCATAATCACTACAATGAAAAAGAATGCATTGCAATATTTAATCCTCATCTTTGTCATATATCTGTAAAAATAAAAATGTAAAATATTAAAGCAATACATTTGTGAAATGTTACAAGGGAATGATAGATCTTTTAGTGTTGAATATATAAAATATTTCATATCCCATATAATAACCTAATACAAATGAAATTATTCGTACATGTGACTAAGTATCATCATTTTTTGAAATTCTCTTTGGCATTGTGAGATTTCCTTTACAATAGACATCTTTCCTTTTTAGGTTTCACATGTCTCTTTCATTTTCAAATCTTTGGATAAATTAAATTAAAAAAATAAGAAAAACCTACGTGTATTGAATGAAAATGAGGACCAAAGCATTTTCCCACTCCCATAACTTGGAACTTTTTAAGTTGAGAGTAATTGATTACTCCACTAGATCAAGCATCCTAAATGGCAGTTAATACATAATATATATTATTTTATCAATTCATAGATAATTTAATGGTTATAGTAGTTTCCAATAGAAACTAATAAAAATTGTATTTTATCTTCCATTCATAATAAATATCTAGTAACACCAATGATGATAGGAATAATTAGAAAAGAACTTTTACGAAAATATTTTGTTCTCATTCTTTAAGAGAGTGATCCTCAAACAAAGACTTTAATATACTTGTAGAGATCATAGATATAGACATTGCACACATGATAATAAATACTAAATTATGATGATGGGCCAAATATTACTTTCAGATAACAATATAAACCAATTACAGAAAAGAAGACATCAATTTAAGAGCTACGATTAATTTACCTATCATTGTCACTTCTTTAGTTTTACGAGAATCTAAATTTCATCATCTACTTGGATAAAGGTCTCATCAATTTTATTAGTATATCTTTGGTTGAGTCTGTAGAGCCTAAAGTTATTATCTCTTATCTATTATCATACTAAGAAACCAATATAGCACAGAATAAAAGATAAGAACCCCCTTTTATCTATGATGACTATAAGAAAACAAGATACTACAAATAAAAAGGTAACCATCTCCCTTTTATATATGTAAATATTCTAAGAAAATAAGATACTACATAGTAAAAGATAATCATCTGTCTTTCATCTATGCTCATTCTATGAAAATAATATACTACATGTAAAAGTGACCATTTCCATGTTATGTATAATCAATTTAAGAAAATGAGATAACATAATCAACTCCCTTTTCTCTATTCTCATTCCTGGAAATAAATATACTCCACACAATAAAGTTATCATCTCCCTTCTGACTAAGATGGTACATAATCCCAATCAAAGATATAGATATAAGATGCCATACATTCATAGCTATCAAAACTTGATTTCCTTCTAACTTGAATAATTTATACAATAAAGGACAACCTAATATAAATGACTTATATTACACAAAGATTATATAGTTTAACAACACATATGTTTATTGTATTACCCCAGTTCTATAGCATCATTACAACTGCATGCATTATATTTACAAAATCTAATGAAATAAAACATAATTAAAGTATGATAGTAATTTTCACATATGTTCAAAGCATGATAGATTATATATTTTAAGGAGTTGAAATATTTGTTTAGAGAAATGACTCGTTGCAACAAATAGGCAAATAAAGAGATTAACAACAAAGTTCCTGCCCCTCACCACACGTTCTGATGTATATTCATCACCACAATATACATGGGAGTTATTCCTTCTCCTTTAAGGAATGTATATTCATCACCACAATTTAATTGAAGAGCTGATTTAGAAGAGAATCCTCACCCACTTCACAAAGGCTAAAAATTCATTAGTTATGTTTACATTCCCAATGCATACATCGAAATGTGTACTTACAAGAAATCACTACAATGCATATGTCGACCATTCATGTTATATTTTATGAATATTTCTACTATTTTACAAATCATTTATCTTACATTTTATAAATATTTATACTATTTTACAAAGCATTTATCTTACATTT
This sequence comes from Thuja plicata, assembly GCA_018584345.1. Classification (NCBI taxonomy): domain Eukaryota; kingdom Viridiplantae; phylum Streptophyta; class Pinopsida; order Cupressales; family Cupressaceae; genus Thuja; species Thuja plicata. Next base: position 371,428 of record MU225791.1, on the reverse strand, counting down.
TATGAGTTCAATAATAATGTTCAATCATATTTAGTTAAAAAAAAGAGAAAAACAAATTGGGAGAGACGTTACACACTGAGATCAAAGCATAAAATAGCGTAATAATATATTATATAATAGTTTCACAATGACAAATTATTTTGTTATATTTTCATCTAAATAATCATGCTTACACATTTGGTTGGAAAATACGACATTGCTGGGAGAGATGTCCCAGATAAAAGAACGACATGGCTGGGAGAGATGTCCCTAATAAAAAAAGTGTATCATGACATAAAACTAATAATGATATATTTCACTGTTTTACTATAACAGTTTATTATATCATTTTTCCATTATCGATGCTTGACTAAAACAATTTACTATGGCCATTTCTAGCACACAAAGTTGAAGTACCTTAGTTCAACTAAAAATAGAAAGAAGATTTGAGTGAAATTTCAATTTAAGTAAATTTTATAAAAAAATACAATATTTACCAATATTAATTTTTTATACCATTAAAACAAATTTGAAATCTATCAAATTCCAAATTATCTCCTTGAAATTTGAGTCTATGGTAATGTGAATTTGTTTTCCGGATTTGATGTTAATCAATTTTCCCATCATCATGCTCCATGATCCATTATCACAATGCGCTAACTAAAAGAGATGAAAATTCTCTTTTTTGATAACGAAAAAACTTACTTATCCCAGACTCATATCCTCATTGATGGGAAGTTCGATTTTCTAATCCATTCCATTCAAGTGCAAATGGAGATTGTAATTTTACTTGAATATGATCACCACACGGATATCTAAATATAGACCACTGAATCGTTGTCTACTTCCTCAACAACATTCACAAAGGTTAATAAGTCGCATCGAATGCAGGTTGTTAAATAATTTTTGGTTAGTTGTTTACCATGGATAATATTTGTTCTTTACCGCAAGTTAATAATTTCTAGTGAAAAAATATTCACTAGCATTTACTGTCTAGATTTTGATTCAAATAAGAATTTAGTGCAAACGTGAAAAGGTTTAGGGAGATTTCTTTTATTTGGTCATTTATGGTGTTATAGGGCCTCATAAATTTTCACCCATCTTTTCTCATAATCATTGTTTACAACACAATGATTTTCATCATCCCTATGTAGACAACATAAAAGTACATCTATGACATAACATATATACAACTTAGAGAATAAAATGATGATGCACATAGAGAAATGTTGGGACAAGGTCACTCCATTTATTTCCTTGTTCCAATATATCATAAAGGTTCATCCAACTACTACATAACAAAAATAATGATGCACCAAGAATAAAATTATAGGGATAACATTATGTCTAAGAAAAAACATGAAAGTGTTAGAATGTATATGAATAACTGAGAGGGGGGGTGAATCAATTATCCTCGGGTCTAGATGTACCAATTGAAACTTTATAAAACTTTAAACAACTCAGATCTGCTTGGAAACAATAACATAAGTCAAAAACATAACTATGCAGTTTACTGTTCAAATGTAATCAATTTGCAGAAACTTAATAGTAAAACACAACATAAACATTCACACAAGTTGACACCAGTATTTAATGTGGAAACCCAATTTGGGAAAAACCATGAATAATATGCTATCAATTTTTCACTCTTCTGAAGTGAGCTCTACTAGGAGCCAACCTTGTTAAAGGTTACAAAACACATTGCTAAATGTGACCTAGCTAAAGGATTTAGTCACCCTGTTAGGAGTGGCCTTGTTAGAGGACTTAGAACATTCCACCTGAATGTCACCTTGCTCAAAGGATTTATACATTGACTATTAGGTCAACCAGGTTAAAGGATTTTGACTGATGCAATGGTTAGAAAGTAATCAACAAGTGTGATCTGATACATACAACTTAATTTGCAAATCCACATCCAATTCCTCTCTAATGCTAATTCACTAAGTGGCCACCATTCTCATTTCAATCTTCATATATTCTTGGGAATCCATCTTGAGAAATCACTTATGCAACTCTCTACTTCTCTACTCAGCCTTCTCTGCTAGATCATGCAAATCAGTCAATTAACTATGCAATCCTCTTGCATAAACATCATCCATTTCATGAATAGCCCCTTGAGGTTATCTTATACCTCTTCATCTAGGTCAAAATAAATCTTTACCACTTAATCAAGATCGTAGATCTTAGGTTAGGTCAGATCCAACGGATCTTTCCATCATTATATTTAATTTACTTCTCCAAAGCAATCCCAAATTAAATCTTTAGTCTATGCATTAATTACAGTTACCCATACATTTAAATAGTGTGGACTAATCATGCTTATCCTTAATTAACTTTACATATCCTAATAAAATCAACTATGTCAGCCAGATATCTCAAATCTAAACAATTACCAAAATACTGTTGCTCAGCCAACACTCTGTCCTTCCACTCAGTAATCACTATTTTCACTTAGAAATTTACTGGCACTCGATCAACACTAGAAATTATGCTTAGCATACACTGGTGCTTGGTTGACACAAACTTTGCTCGGTATAAACTATTCTCAGTAAACTGTTATCTTGAATAAGTGTAATAAATAAACAACATATTACTTTGCCAATGTGCCAACTGATCAAGTAGCCTTGTTATTTCTCATAACTCAACCATTTCACTTGGTCTTCTTGTTAAATATTCTTCATTAATCAATAGATGTGGTACTCAAATAGATATCAATAGTCTCACCAGTTAAGGTTTGACATCAATGAAAAAACAACAATTTTTTCCATTGTAGATTTCCAACAATCTCTCTCTTTGGCATTGATGGAAACACTAAACAATAAAACAAAACATAGTTACCATACAATCCAAAAAGTCTGCCTATGTTCCTTGATATGAACAAATCTTCGTTAATGTCTTTAGCTTCATTCTGATTCACATTTTGTAAAACATTTCTCCCTCTATGTCTGTAATCACACTGAAATCTTTCAATTTATGTTCATCTATAGACTCCCTCTTTCCGTAAACTCTCCCTTTGTCTCTAAGTATAGTAAACTCTCCCTCTTTTAGTAAACTCTCCCTCTTTGAAAACAATGCCAAAGATGTTGACATCATCATGAAAATTCTTCTGTTCTAACTTAGTATTATGTTGTTCCTGTCATCTTGCTTATGACTGATCCTCTTTTCTATTCAAGTCTTACTTTCATAGCTTTAGGCAGCTTCCTAAAGTGTGACTGCCTATGCATCAATGTGTCAAATATACTGAATATAACTTTTGCTGCAACATTTTCATTCTGAACTAATTAGCCTTAGCTAGGGGAATGACCCCTAATTTACCTCGTAGATACTCATGAGCATTCTTGGGTAGTGCCTTTGTAAATATGTTCACTAACTATTCCTTAGTATTCACATATTCCATTCTCACTTCCTTGTGTTGAACTAGCTCCCTCAAGTAATGATACTTGATAGCTATATGCTTTATCTTAGATTGCATCACAGGGTTCTTAGAAATATTAATGGCACTCATGTTATCACAATATATGACAACTAGTTATGTGATCTCCTCTTTCATACCTTTCAGTAGTATCTTCAACCACACAATCTTAAAACAATTAACTACTACTGCCACATATTCGGCTTTAGCTATAGATTGTCAGGTGCAATTTTGTTTCTTCCTTGGCCTTGAAACCAATCTCTTTCCCAAAATAAATGCTCCAACTATGGTTCTTTTCCTATCATCCACATTTCCAGCCAAATTAGAGTCAGTGTAAACTCTGAGCTTAAACTTATCATTCCTTTTGTAATATAGGCCATAATCATTTGTTCCTTTCAAATATCTCAGAATTCTTTTTACTGCCATCATATGAGTTTCCTTGGGATTGGTAGATAATTTTGAAACAATTCCAATAGCCAGAGCAATATCAGGTCTATTATGTACAACATATTGCAGCTTTCCAATCATTGACCTGTAAAGGGTTTGATTCACTTGTTTTGTATCATCATTTTTTGTTAATTTTTGTCCAGTAGCCATGGGTGTACTCACTAGTTTTGAGTCTTCCATTCCAAAAAAAATTAGTATCTCCTTTACATATTTTGATTGAGTAATATAGATGTTGGAAAGATTGCTACAATTGATGTCAAACTTTAATTGGTGAGACTATTGTTGTATGTTTGAGTACCTTATCCATTGATCGATGAAGATTTGAAAAGAATGAGATAACAAGAAGACCAAGGAAATGGTTGAGTTATGAGTATACACCAAGGTACTTGATCATTTGACACTTTGGCAAAGTGATACATTGTTTATCTATCACTGACAGTTCACTGGAAGGTCAATGCCGAGCAAAGAAAAGTTGATGCCGACCAAAGCAAAAGGTGATGCCGACCAAAGCAAAGATGATGTCAAGTGCCAGTGAAATGTCGAGGGAGATAGAGAAAGCTGAGCAATAGTATTTTTCTTATTGATGAGATTTGAGATCTATGGCCAACATAGTTGATTCTATTGGGATATGAATTATTAATTAAGATTGGTCCACATTCATTTAATGCATGGGAAATTGTTATTAGCACACGGATTCAATGTTTTATTAATGACTATGTTGGAGAAGTAAATTAAATGTAATGATGGAAAGATCTGTTGGATCTAACCTAACCTAAGATCTATGATCTTGATTAAGTAGAAAAATATTTATCTAACCTAGATGAAGAGGTATAATATAACCTACTGTGGTTATTGTTATAGTATCCAAGAAAAAGAAGAAGGGGAATGCAAAGTATTGCATGGTTAATTGACTGATTGGCAAGACCTAGCAGAGAAGAATGAGAAGAGAAGCGGAGTGATTTCTTGATGTATTTCCAAGGAGATCTAAATTTTGAGATGAAAATAGAGGCCACTCAGTTAATTAGCATTAGATCTAAAACTGGATCTAGATTTGCAAAGTAAGTTGTATGTATCAGATCACACATGCTGATTACTTTCTAACCATTATATCAGTTCAAATCATTTAACCAGGTTGACCTAACAGTCATTGTATAAATCCTTTAAACAAGGTGACATTCATATTGGAATGTTTTAAGTCCTCTAACAAGGCCACTCCTGATAGGGTGATTAAATCCTTTAACTAGGTCACATTTGACAGTGTGGTTTGTAACCTTTAACAGGGTTGGCTCCTAATAGGGCATCACTTTAGAAGAGTGAAATTTTGGTAGCATGTTACTGGTGGTTTTTCCCATTTTGGGTTTCCACGTTAAATCATGTTGTCAAAATGTGTGAATGTTATTGTTGTGTTCTATTGTTAAGTTTCTGCAAGCTTATTTCATTAGTACAGTAAACTGCACAATTTTGTTATTTATTGCTACCGAGCATATCTGAGTTGTTGAAGTTGGTTTAAAGATTTATATGGGAACATTTGGACCTAAGGATAACTAATTCAACCCCCCCCCCCCTCTCAGTTATTCTGAATTCATCCTAACAATTGGTATAAGAGCGGAGTTCTCCTGAAAAATTTTGAAGGTACTTGGAGATAAAGATCAAGATGTATAAAAGGGATGGACCGAAGATCAACAAGGAAAACTTTCCTGCATGGCAAATTTTAATGAAACTTCACTTGGCCAGTATTGGTGATTCTTCTAAATGACATATTGAAATAGAATATGTATCCCCTACTAGAGTTTTTAATGCTGCACAATTAAGAGAAAAGAGTGAACATAATCAAGCAATGTTGGAACTTGCATCATCTCTGAACTATCATGAATTTGAGGACATCAAGGATTGTACAAGAGAAAAGAAAATGTGGGATGCTCTTGCAACCATTTATGGAGGTAATATGAATCTACTAAGAGCCAAATCTAAAAGCTTGAGAGGTAAGTCTGATGATTCAAAAATGCAAGGAGAAAATATAGTGCAATATTATGATAGGATAAAGGAAGTTGTAAATGCTATTAGAGGAGCTAAGGGAACCATTGATGAAGACGTTATCATGAGAAAGGTACTGAGAACATTTCTTCCTATTTATACTATTAGAGTATCTACAATTTAAGAACTGAGATGTACTCCTAATAACAATTTAACTCTAGAAATTTTGGTAGGCAAACTTACTGCATTTGAGATGTCAAATTTTGACAACTACACTCCACAAGCTGTCAAATCTGCAGTCAAGTCATAGATGTTCATCAACAAATTAAGGAAAGGAAAGAAATGTGTGGACAATGATAGTGACACCTCAGATGATGATCTAGAAGAGTTTGAGGCACTTATGGCAAGGAGACTAGCTAGAGGAAAAGGAAAATTCAAAGGTAAACTTCTTATTATTTGTTTTTCTTGTAACAAAGTTGGTCATATTGCTGCTAGATGTCCTGACAAGAATGAAAAAAAAAAAGAAAAAAAAAGAAACAACAAGTACAAAGACATAAAGGATAACCGATACTATAGAAATTACAAGGATTACAAAGACAAAGGTAAGAAATCTTGTTATATAGCCGAAGAAGATTCTGACAGCAAATCTAACAAATCTGATGAAAATGATATAGTAGTGTATGTTGCAATGAAAGATGATTATGATGATGACGAGAAAAATACACTAATTTCTTATATGAGTAAAGGTTATCATTGGATTATTGACAATGGTTGTTCACATCACATGATTTGTGATAAGGAAAAATTTGAAACCTTAGATCAATGCAAAGGTGGATATGTTAAGTTTGGTAATGATACACCTTGTAGAGTGAAAGGGAAAGGATCAATTCAATTGACTAACAAGATTATATGTAATGATGTATGTTGGGTTGATGATCTTAAGTATAAATTGTTGAGTGTTTCACAGCTAAACACTTATGGTTACAGAGTTGAATTCCATCATAGGAAAGAAAAGATCTATGATGACAATTGAGAATTAGTTGGGGGTGGCGAGAAAACACAAGGTAACTTGTTCTATCTGGATTTAGCTGAAGAGACATGCTTGTTTGCACAATATAATGATGTTTTGTTATGGCATAAGAGGCTATGTCATGTTAACTTTGTTAGTACAAGTAAATTGAAAAAGGTTAGAGGGATTCCTAAGTTAAAGAAACTTGAGAATGCAATGTGTAAGTAATTTCAGTTGGGCAAAATGACTAAATCTAGTTTTAAAAGAAAAACTCATACTTCTGAGAATATTTTGGAATTGGTTCATACTGACCTTTGTGGACCTATTGGTGAGAAAATTTACTTTGGAGACAAATATTTTATTCTATTTGTAGATGAATACTCCCTGATGATGACTGCTATGTATCTCAAAGAAAAATTTGATGCATTTCAGTTATTTAAGTGGTACTTGGCAAAAGTTGAAAAGGAAACAGGTAAGAGTCTGAAATGTCTAAGAGCTGACAGTGGAGGTGAGTTCATTTCTAATGATTTTAACAGGTTCTACAATGATCGAGGGATAAAAAGACAGATGCCAGCACCTAGGACACCACCAAAGAATGGTATAGCTGAAAGAAGAAATCGATCTGTCATGGATTGTGCTAGAACATTAATGATGGAGAAAAAAGTTGCACAAAAATATTTGAGAGAAGTTGTGAGTACAACTGTTTATATCCTGAATAGAGTACAAGTCAAGAAAGGTACAAATACTACATCTTATGAGCTATGGTATGGACATGCACCTACTGTAAGTTATTTTAAAGTCTTTGGGAATAGATGTTTTATACTGAAGGATAATAGAAATGGTAAACTTGATGCTAAAGGAGAAGAAGGCATATTTCTTGGATATTCTACTAGGAGTAAGGCATACAAATGTTTGAATTATAACACTAAAAAATTTGTGGAAAGTGCAAATGTTAGAATTGATGAATATGCAGAAAGAAATGAAGTTGAAAGCATGATTGAGCCTGAAAGTTATAGATCATTCACATATCCTGAAGAGGAGGATTCTAACAAAACTGAAAATGAAGTTGTCGAGCAACAGTCTGCACCTGCTGAGACATAGAATGAAATTTTCGGGAAACAAGAGGTGACTGCCGAGCTATTTGATGGAGATGTTGAGTCACAGTTTCACCCTGAACTGAACTTGAATGATCAAATTGAATTTGATAAAGAGCCTACTTTGGAAAAATATGTAAGAAGGCACCATAAACCTGATCAAATCATAGGAGTAAAGGATTCTATACTTATGAAAAGAGGAAAATTAAGAGAAGACACATGTTTTCTACGTGATTTTGAGCCTAAGGCAGTAAAAGATGATTTGGACAATGAAGACTAGATTCAAGCCATGAATGAATAGATAGACCAGATTGAAAAGAACAAGACATGGACACTAGTTCTGAGACCTGACAACAAAAATGTAATAGGTACAAAGTGGGTATTTAGAAACAAGCTGAATGAACATGGAGAGGTAACAAGGAATAAAGAAAGACTGGTATGCAAAGGTTATGCACAAGAGGAAGGAATTGACTATGGAGAGACATTCGCCCCAGTTGCAAGATTGGAGGTGTGAGAACTCTACTTGCATATGCAGCCTACAAAGGATAAAAAGTCTATCAAATGGATGTGAAGTCAACATTTCTAAATGGGATATTAGAAGAGGAAGTATATATTGAACTAGCTGATGGATTTGTTGACCCAAGTAAGAGGAACATGGTTTGTAGACTGCACAAGGCATTATATGGACTAAAACAAGCACCTAGAGCATGGTATGAAAGATTGCACAATTATCTGATGAAGATTGGATTTGCAAGAAAAAATGATAACAACAATCTGTATTTGAAAAAAGAGCAAGGTAAAGGAATTTTATTGGCTGAAATTTTTGTTGATGACATCATATTTAGTGGACAAGATAAGATATGTAAAGCATTTTAAAAAGAAATGCAAAATGAATTTGAAATGTCTATGTTTGGTGAGATAAAATTCTTTGTTGGACTACAAAAATATCAAATGAAGAATGGTATCTATATTACTCAATCAAAATATATCAAGGAGATACTAAATAATTTTGGTATGGAAGATTCAAAACTAGTGAGTACACTCATGGCTACTGGACATAAGTTGACAAAGAATGATGATACAAAAGAGGTAAATCAAACACTATACAGATCAATGATTGGTAAGATGCAATATGTTGTGCACAGTAGACCTAATATTGCATTAGCAGTTGGAATTGTTGCTAGATTTTCTACTAATCCAAAAGAGACACATATAATGGTAGTGAAAATAATTATGAGATATTTGAAAGGTACAGAAGACTATGACCTATATTACAAAAGTAATGACAAGTTTGAACTCAGAGTCTATACTGATTCTGACTAGGCTGGTAATGTTGATGATAGAAAAAGCACCATGGGAGGAGCATTTCTTTTGGGAAAAGATTAGTTTCCTAAACAAGAAAGAAACATAATTGCACCTCACAATCTATAGTTGAAGCCGAGTATGTGGCAGCAACAGTTAATTGTTCAAACATTGTGTGGTTGAAGATACTACTGAAAGGTATGAAGGAGGAGATCACAGAACCAGTTGTCATATATTGTGATAACACGAGTGTCATTAATATTTCTAAAAATCCTATAATGCACTCTGAGACAAAAGATATAGCTATCAAGTATCATTACTTGAGGGAGCTAGTTCAAAAGAAGGAAGTGAGACTGGAATATGTGAACACTAAGGAATAATTGGCAGACATATTTACAAAAGCATTACCCAAGGATGCTCATGAGTATCTAAGAGGTAAATTGGGGGTAATTCCCCTAGCAGAGGCTAACTAGTGCTAAATGGTACTATTGCATCAAATGTTTTAATTAGAACACTTGACACATTGATGCATAGTAAGTCACATTTTTAGGATGCTGCCTAAAAACTGTGAAGTGGAAAACAAGAACAGAAAAGTAGATCAGTCATACACAAAGATGATAGGAACAACATGATACAAAGATTAGTATAGAAGAATTTGCATGATTTAGATGTCAACATCTTTGGCATTGTTGTCAAACAGGGAGATTATTGTTAAAACAACAGATACCAACAGATACAAGGGAGATATTACTGAAAGAGGGAGCTAAACAGTAACAGAAAACATTTCAGTGTGATTATAGACATAGAGGGAGTTAGAATGAAGCTAAAGACATTAATGAAGATTTGTTCATATCAGGAACACAGAAACTTTTTAGATTGTATGGTAACTTTGGTTGGAAATTATTGTTTTTTAGTTTAGTGTTTCCGTCAATGCCAAAGAGGGAGATTGTTGGAAAGATTGCTACAATGTAGACAATTGTTATTTTGTCATTGATGTCAAACCTTAACTGGTGAGACTATTGTTTTATGTTTGAGTACCTTATCCTTTGATTGATGAAGATTTGAAAAGAATGGGATAACAAGAAGACCAAGAAAATGGTTGAGTTATGAGTATACACTAGGGTACTTGATTATTTGGCACTTTGGCGAAGTGATACATTGTTTATCTATCATTGACAATTCACTGGAAGGTTAATGCCGAGAAAAGAAAAGTTGATGCCAAGAAAAGAGAAAGGTGATGCCGAGAAAAGTAAAGATGATGTCGAGCATCATTGAAATGCCGAGGGAGACAGAGAAAGCCGAGCAATAGTATTTTGTTTATTGATGAGATTTGAGATCTATGGCCAACATAGTTGATTCTATTGGGATATGCATTATTAATTAAGATTGGTCCACATTCATTTCATGCATGGGAAATTTTTATTAGCGCATGGATTCAATTTTTAATTAATGACTGTATAGGAGAAGTAAATTAAATGTAATGATGGAAAGATCTGTTGGATCTGACCTAACCTAAGAACTATGATCTTGATTAAGCAGCAAAATATTTATCTGACCTAGATGAAAAGGTATAATATAACCTATTATGGTTATTGTTATAATATCCAAGAAAAAGAAGAAGGGGAATGCAAAGTATTGCATGGTTAATTGACTGATTGGCAAGACCTAGCAGAGAAGGCTGAGCAGAGAAGCGGAGTGATTACTTGATGGATTTACAAGAAGATCTAAAGTTTGAGATGAAAATAGAGGTCACTCAGTGAATCAGCATTAGAGCTAAAACTGGATCTGGATTTGCAAAGTAAGTTGTATGTATCATATCACACCTGCTGATTACTTTCTAACCATTGTATTAGTTCAAATCCTTTAACCAGGTTGACCTAATAGTCATTGTATAAATCCTTTGAACAAGGTGACATTCAGATTGGAATGTTCTAAGTCCTCTAACAAGGCCACTCCTGACAGTGTGATTAAATCCTTTATTCAGGTCACATTTGATAGTGTGTTTTGTAACCTTTAACAGGGTTGGCTCCTAATAGGGAATCACTTGAGAAGAGTGAAATTTTGGTAGCATGTTACTGGTGGTTTTTCCCATATTGGGTTTCCATATTAACTCATGGTGTCAAAATTTGTGAATGTTATTGTTGTGTTTTACTGTTAAGTTTCTGCAAGCTTATTTCATTAGTACAGTAAAATGCACACTTTTGTTGTTTATTGCTGTCGAGCAGATCTGAGTTGTTGAAGTTGGTTTAAAGTTTTATATGGGCACATCTGGACCTGAGGATAACTGATTCACCCTGCCCCCCTCTCAGTTATTCTGAATTCATCCTAACAATAGATACCATTCTTCATCTGATGTATTTGTAAGCCAACAAAGAATTTGATTTCTCCAAACATAGACATCTAAAATTTAGTTTGCATCTCTTTCGCAAATGTTTGGCATAACACTTCTTGTCCACCAAATATAATTTCATCAACAAAAATTTCAGCTAATAAAGTACCTTCGCTTTGCTCTATCTTCAAATAAAAATTGTTGTTAACATTGGTTCTTGCAAATCCAATATTTATCAAGTAATTGTGTAATCTCTCATACCATTCTCTTGATGCTTGCTTCAATCCATATAGTGCCTTGTGTAGTCTGCAAACCATGTTCCTCTTACTTGGGTCAACAAATCCATTATCTTGTTTAATGTACACTTCTTCTAATATTCCATTCAGGAATGCTGACTTCACATCGATCTGATAAAATTTAAAACCTTTGTAGGCTACATATGCAAGTAAAGTTCTGAATCCTTCCAACCTTGCAACTAGGGAGAATGTTTCTCCATAATCAATTCCTTCCTCTTGTGCATAACCCTTGCATACCAATCTATCTTTATTCCTTGTTACATCTCCATGTTCATTCAGCTTATTTCTGAATACCCACTTAGTACCAATTACATTTTTGTCATTCAGCCTACATACAAGTGTCCAAGTCTTATTCTTCTCAATCTTTTCAATTTCTTCATTCATGGCTTGTATCCAGTCTTCATCTTCTAAGGCATCTTTTACTATTTTAGGCTTAAAATTTCATAACAAGCATGTACTGTCTCTCAACTTACTTCTTGTCATAACTACAGAATCCTTCAATCCTATGATTTGATCAAGTTTGTGGTGCCTCCTAACATACTTTTCTAGAGTAGGTTCTTGTCTTGCTTCCGATTCATTTCTTTCGTTCATTTGATTTTGTGACTCGACAACTCTATCAGATAGCTTGACAATTACCTCTTGTTGCCTGACGACCTCATTCTGTGAATTGGAAGGTGCTAGTTGTGGCTTGAAAACATCATTCTCAAGTTCAGGTAATACATTAGAATCTTCCTCATCCAGATAGAAAAATGGTTTGTAACTTTTAGGTTCCTGTGTGCTTTTAGCTTCATTTCTTTCTGCATATTCATCAATTCTAACATTTTCACTTTCCACAATTTTGTTAGTGTTAGAATTTAGAAACTTATATGCTTTACTTTTAGTTGAATAACCAAGAAATATGCCTTCCTCACCTTTAGCATCAAGTTTTCCATTTCTGTTATCCTTCAATATGAAACATTTGCTTCCAAAAACTTTGAAATATCTTACATTAGGTGCATATCCATACGATAGCTCATAAGGTGTAGCATTAGTACCTTTCTTCACTTGTACTCTCTTCAAGGTATATATTTCTATACTCATGACTTCTCTCCAATATTTATAAGCAACATTCTTCTCCATGATTAGTGTTCTGGCACAATCCATGATAGATATATTTCTTCTCTCAGCAATACCATTATGTGGTGGTGTCCTAGGAATGGATATCTATCTTTTTATACCTCGGTCATTGAAGAACATGTTAAACTCATTGGAAATAAACTCACCTCCTCGGTCATATCTCAAACATTTTAGACTTTTACCTATCTCCTTTTTGACCTTTTCTAGGTACCACTTAAATAACTAGAATGCATCAGATTTTTCTTTAAGAAACAATACAATCATCATTCTAGAGTAATCATCAACAAATAGAATGAAATATCTTGCTCCAGAGTAAACTTTCTCTCCAATGGGACCACAAAGGTCAGTATGAACTAATTCTAGAATTTCCTCAGAAGTATGAGTCTTTCTTTTGAAACTAGATTTAGTCATTTTTCCTAATTGACATTGCTTACACATTGCATTTTCAGGTTTCTATAACTTAGGAAACCCTCTACCCTTTTTCAATTTTCCTATGCTTACCAAAGTTATCAAATTTTACATGACACAACCTTTTATGCCATAACCAAATATCATTATATTGTGCAAACAAGCATGTCTCATCAGATAAATCCAGATAGAATAAGTTACCTTTTTTTTGTTCTTCACTTCCAACAAGTTCTCCAGTAGCATCATAGATATTTTCCTTCTTGTGATGGAATTCAACTCTGTAACTAGAAGTATTCAGCTATGCAACACTCAATAAATTATAGTTAAGATCATCAATCCAATATACATTGTCACATCTGATCTTGTCAGTCAAGTTAATTGATCCTTTCCCTCTAACAAGACATGGTTCATCATTACCAAATTTAACATAACCGCCATTGCACTGATCTAGGGTCTCAAATTTATCCTTATCACCAGTCATGTGATGAGAACAACCATTGTCAATAATCTAATGATCACCTTTACTCATATAAGAAATTAATGTAGTTTTCTCATCATCATCAAAATCATCTTTCATAGCAACATACACAACTTCTATATCATTTTCATCATAATTGTTAGGACCACTATTAGAAGCTTCTTCAGCTATATAGCAAGATTTCTTACCTTTGTCTTTGTAATCCATATACTTTCTAAAGTCTCAGTCCTCCTTTCTACCTTTGTACTTGTTGTCCCTTCTTTCATCTTTGTCATTCTTATCAAGACATCTAGCAGCAATATGACCAACTTTGTTACATGAAAAACAAATGATAGGAAGTTTACCTTTGAATTTTCCTTTTCCTCTAGATAGTCTTCTTGCCATAAGTGCTTCAAGTTCTTCCAGATCATCATCTGTAGTGTCACTGCCACTGTTCACACATTTATTTCCCTTCTTTGATTTTTTAAGGACCAACTAGGATCTGAATGTATAATCAATAGCTTGTGGAGTGTAGTTATCAAAATTTGACATCTTAAATGCAGTAAGTCTGCCTACCAGACCTTCTAAAGTCAAATTATTATTAGGATTACATCTCAATTCTTGAATCACAAAGACTACAATAGCATATACAGGAAGAAGAGTCATTAGTACCTTGCTCATAATGGTGTTATCATCAATGGTTCCATTAGCTCCTCTAATATAATTCACAATGTCTTTTATCATACCATAATATTGAACTATATTTTCTCCTTTTTGCATTTTCATTTCATCAAACTTACCTCTTAAACTTTTAGAATTGGCTCTAAGCACATTTGTATCTCCTCCATAGATGGTTGCTAGGGTAACCCACATTTTATTTACATTTGTACCATTCTTTATGTCATCAAATTTAGGATAGCTCAAGGATGATGCAATCTCCAACATAGCTTGATTGTGTTCCTATTTTTCTCTTAACTGTACAACAATGAGAGGTGTAGTAGGGGCTACATAATCATTTTCAATAAGGCATATATCAGCATCACCAATACTAGCCAGATGCAATTTCATCAAACTCTTCCATGTAGGGAAGTTATCTTTGTTCAACTTCGGTACTTCCTTTTTATACATCTTGATCTTTTGCTCCAAGTACCTTTAAAATATTTTCAAGAGACCAAAGCTCTGATACCAGTTGTTAGAATGTATATGAATAACTAAGAGGGGGGTGAATAAATTATCATGATGTCTAGATGTACCAATTGAAACTTTATAGAACTTTAAACAATTCAGATCTGCTCGGTAGCAATAGCATAAGTCAAAAACATAAATATGTAGTTTACTATTCAAATGTAATAAGCTTGCAAAAACTTAATAGTAAAACACAACATAAACATTCACACAAGTTGACACAAGTATTTAACATGGAAACCCAATTTTGGAAAAACCACAAATAACATGCTATCAAGTTTTCACTCTTCTGAAGTGAGCTCTTCTAGGAGCCAACCCTATTATAGGTTACAAAATACATTCCTAAATGTGACCTGGTTAAAGGGTTTAATCACCCTGTCATGAGTGGTCTTGTTAGAGGACTTAGAAGATTCACCTGAATGTCACCTTACTCAAAGGATTTATACAATGACTATTAGGCCAACCTTGTTAAAGGATTTTGACTGATACAATGGTTAGAAAGTAATCAGCAGGTGTGATCTCATACATAAAACTTACTTTGCAAATCTAGATCCAATTTAGCTCTAATGCTAATTCAATGAGTGGCCTCCATTCTCATTTCAATCTTCAGATCTTCTTGGGAATCCATCTTGATCAATCATTTATACAACTCTCTTCTTCTCTACTTAGCCTTCTCTGCTAGATCATGTCGATCAGTCAATTAACTATGCAATCCTCTTGCATAAACATCATCCATTTCATGAATAACCCCTTGAGGTTATCTTATACCTCTTCATTTAGGTTAAAATAAATCTTTACCACTTAATCAAGATCGTAGATCTTAGGTTAGGTCAGATCCAACGAATCTTTTGATCATTACATTTAATTTACTTCTCCAAAGCAATCAAAAATTAAATCTTTGGTCCATGCATTATTACGGTTACCCATACATTTAAATAGTGTGGACCAATCACGCTTATCCTTAATTAACTTTACATATCCCAATAAAATCAACTATGTCGGCCAGAGATCTCAAATCTCAACAATTACCAAAATACTGCTGCTCGGTCAACACTATGTCCTTACACTCGGTCATCACTGTTTTCACTCAAAAATTTAATGGCACTCAGTCGACACTAGAAATTATGCTTGGCATACACTAGTGCTCGGTCAACACAAACTTCACTCAGCATAAACTGTTCTCAGTAAACTGTCATCTTGACTAAGTGTAATAGATAAACAACACATTACTTTGCCAATGTGGCAACTGATCAAGTACCCTTGTGATTTCTCATAACTCAACCATTTCACTTGGTCTTCTTATTAAATATTCCTCATCAATTAATAGATGTGGTACTAAAAAAAATAGCAATAGTCTCACCAGTTAAGGTTTGACATCAATGAGAAAACAATAGTTGTTTCTATTGTAACCTTCCAATAGAAAGAATCTATTGTACAAGTAAAATAATCTATCATCAACCTCCCAAAATTTTTGAATATCTCTTAGATATGGTGCACAAAAATGTTATAGAATATATGGCTAGCATGGTAGATGAAGTTATCTCATTTCCAAAGAAAGATCATTCTATAATGATGAATAATAATAATGTGTGCCATATAAAGCTCGTACTAATGCTTTTAAAAATACAAGATAAATCATCATTGGCAACATCAATAATATCAACATTATCATCAAAATCAACTTCCAAATTACTCACAATTAGATATCTAGTGTTAGAAGGAGAAGAAGAATAATCCTTATGCATTGACAACTTCAACTTTTAGGAAGGTTGGTCAAGGTAAAGCTCCTCTCTGGGATTAGGTAAAGGTGTAGAAAATGAGACCAAATCAGAATTAGACTACTTAGAAGAAGAATAAATTTTAGAGTTCATATCATGAGCCTTAGCATAGAATCTTCATTTTCATTTCCTCACATATTATTTTTGTTATTTATAAATAGAATATTGAGAAGAAGATTGGGGATCACTCAACACTTTTTTCTATGTATTTTATAGTATTTGGGAGGGGGAAATGAAAAATATCTAGGAGGAATGATGTGAATAGGAGGATTCCCAATACAAGATATGGAGTAGGTGAAGCTACTTCCTTATCCATAGATGATAGACAATTGTTAGCGATAGTAGTTGAAGTAGACCCAAAAATATTATGTGAGTTAATGTAAGATATTCTATTAGATTTGAAATTTTCATAGGAAAGGACTAGGATATCATCATGAGCTTCAAGAGATTCAGGATTTTGAGGGAAAAAAATCAAGAGTAAAATATCCACAATTAAATTTGGATTTAAAAAAAGTATAATTTATAGTTATAACTTTTGCATTCGAAGGAAACTTCAAACACTTAAGAAAGGTAGAAGGGCCAATCGTCATGGATGTGAGTGAAGAATGACCCAATTTCACACAAAATTAGTTCAAGCCATGGATAATTGTAATGGTAATATATAGTTACCTAGAGAAAACTTCTATGAGAAGGGTTTCAAACCTATGGTGGGACCAATGATACCATCAAATACCTTAACCTATACTTTTGATTTAATATGTGTCTTGATGTAATTATTGGTGTGTAAATATGCTCTCTTATAATAAAATTCACCATATAGTAGATATATTATATTATTTCATAGTAATGTGTAATGGACCATTAGGTGATTTTATGAAATTAGTTTAGTTAAAGGTAATCATGATATGTTCATGCTTGGGCTAGAGTTTCTCTTAGTCAATCAAGCTTAGAACATTGTTGGCTTACTTTAAAATATTATCAATCGCTATATAGCCATTATTGTTATGATTAATAATATTAGTAGAATAGGAAGGACTTGGTAAATATTTCAAATTCTCATTTGGGGGTGATGTAAATCTATTCCCTTTATCATTCACATCATCTACCACTATAGCATTGGAAAAAATTAGGTCTTCCATTTCATGCTTTGGATGCATGCATTTTTTTGTCCTACTTGGCTTGATTATGAAGCTAAAAAAATGCTTTTGAGTCAAAAAATGGTATAAAAGTTTGGAAAAATCTATAATACAAATAGGAGATGTATTCACCATATTATTATTATTCAATTGAATAATGATGTTGTGCAAGGACACAAAAATGGGTGTAAAATTGAGATGCTTGAATTTAAATGATAAATTGAGATATGAAAGGTGTTGTTACCATTGCAACATGGGTAGAAATATATTTAGAAGAATCCTACTTATTGATCTTAATAAAAAAAAAATATTTTCTAATGTTTAAAAATGTTTCATGAGCATCTTTATTCCTATAAAATAGAGTAAAAAAATGAAAAGGATTCGTATTCGTAACTTGAAGTCGATAATTCTGAAGCATTGTACAAAATTGTGTAAAAGATGTTAACTCACAAAAGAAAATATTTTCTCTAACATTTCCAAACATTAACAAAAATCCTTTGAAAATCAAAATCAGGAATGATAAAAAATTGTGATTTCAAATGTTTATATCTTCCAACAAAATTAGTCATGTATTCCTTAACACCTTATTTTAAATACACTAAATCAATCAACATAACTTGTATCCCAACATTATTTCTAAAGTGTTTGATGACTATATCTTCAAATTGTTGAAATTTAACAATTTAATAACTAGGAAAGTAACAAAATTATTTAAAAGATTTATTTTTTAAATAATGAGATAAAGGTTTTCCATCAAGGTTTTAGTCATAAAATAAGTCATTCCATAAAGTGGAAAACATTTGACATATCCAAGGGTCACCTTGTCAATTATATTCACGAGATGGAGAATTTTTTTTGTGTTGTAGAAGTGGGGTATGGGGGAGCTTAATGGAAGTTGTGCCATGTGTATAATATGTAGGGATAACTTAGATTTCAATTATATTTTTTTGGCCATTTGTAGTTGTAAAGATGAAACAATTTTCAAAATATGATTTATTGTAACTTTGTTTGATGAAATTTATTGGGAAATATTAGATTGTGATGGACTATTAAAACGTTTTGCATGGTAGCTAGGAGGACCATTGTGGTAGGAGAGTGGAGGAGATGGCTAATAAACAAAATGGAGATTGGTAAAAAGTACTACATAGGAATATTGATTAATAGGATCTCCCTACCACTAACATGGATATCATTTTCTATACTTTTATACATGATTGATATGTGTATGTAACAATATTGAATGATAATGGACACCTCAAATTTTGTTGGACGAGTGCAATGTCTAAGCACTTTTGTGCAAGTATTTGACTACATAGTGTTATGACTTAATATTTGAGATATATCGCATAGATCATTCATGCTAGGTTCATTGTTTTTAACCAGTTTTATTAAACTTTCAATCAAGGGAATAAAATATTCTAATTTTATTTTTCAATCTTATGAAATCATTCATTAGGAAATGGTATTGATGACTCATACTCATCATGAGAAGGATAGACAGAAGGTTTCTCAATAATGTTAGGTATGGTAGGTATCAGATTAAGCAAAGAGGATTCAACCAAGCTACTCTGTGAGAATAATGAAACAAAAAATTCAAGAATAATATTTGAGATATACCGCATAGATCTAACATGGATATCATTTTCTATAATTTTATACATGATTGATATGTGTATGTAGCAATATTGAATGATAATGGACACCTCAAGTTTTGTTGGACGAGTGCAATGTCTAAGCACTTTTGTGCAAGTATTCGACTACATAGTGTTATGACTTAATATTTGAGATATACCGCATAGATCATTCATGCTAGGTTCATCGTTTTTAACCAGTTTTATTAAACTTTCAATCAAGGGAATAAAATATTCTAATTTTATTTTTCAATCTTATGAAATCAGTCATTAGGAAATGGTATTGACGACTCATACTCATCATGAGAAGGATAGACAGAAGGTTTCTCAATAATGTTAGGTATGGTAGGTATCAAATTAAGCAAAGAGGATTCAACCAAGCTACTCTATGAGAATAATGAAACAAAAAATTCAAGATCAATACTTTTGAAGTGTACTTCCCTTACTAACCCACCAACACTCAACACAACAACAAAATAAAAAAAAATTGCAAGAAGAGAAATAACCACTTTATATATCTTCAATGGAACAACATTACAATATTCATAAATATAGCATGCTACAACCACATGGGAATTTTTATTACAATAATCTACAATCAAAAGCCACTATATGCACCTCCATAACTATCCCTCATAACCCTATTGGTCTTCTTTATATTGGGAAGTTTAACCACGCTACGGAATTTTACTCACAGGATTATATATCCAAAGTGAACCTCCAAGGAAGTAGCTATAACAATCTGTAGTAAAATTAAAAAAACTTTCTAAAATTTGAAAACTTGCTAAAAATAGTAACCCTATCAAAAGATAGCCCTTATTGTAAAATTAGATAGTATTTTTTGGGGTGATGTAAGATTAATCTTACACCCTGTATGCTCATGCATCAGAAACTCAACGTAGTTTGTGAAGTAACCTTGTCACATCTCAGGTGTTCTTAGGAAAACAAAGGTATTCAACCTCTTCTTTTGATAGCCATGATGAATCTTGAACAAGACATCCCTTCCATTTGACAAAGTATTATTCACAGTTCCTTTTTTTTGTGCTTCTACCCATACAACTATCCAATATATTCTCTATCTCTTCTATACTTGAAGTAGATTTTGGAATATTGCATTTTGCTTTTCCCATTTTATCTTTCATACTTCCTTCACAATACTTTTCCAAATCCAAAATATTAAACATAGGAGAAATATTGAGTTCACTAGGCAACTAAAGTTCATAAGCATTTTCTAAATTGTGATTCATTAGGATTTTGCATGGTTCAAACATCTTTATCTTTAACTTATTGTATGTTCCCATTAGAAATATCTCCTTTGTCAAATGAAACATGAATTCATTTCCATTATGGAATTCCTTGTGTCTCCTTTTATTATCTGCCATAGGCTTGTAGTGAATATTCATTTTATTAATGTGCTTCCTCACCTCTTCATGCAATTTCATTAGGTATTCAAAGAAGTCTTTAGCTTCAGCACAACTCACCTCCCCTTTGTCCAAGTTCATTAACTCTGAAGCATTTCTGGGACTACCTCCCTATACAATCTAGAATGGTGATTTACCAATGCTCCTATTGACAAAATTATTGTATGTAAATTTTGCTTGTGGTAAAATCAAATCCCACCCCTTTGTCATATCTCCCACGAAGCATCTGGTTGGGCTTAACCACCACACTTGATCTTTGACTACTTCAAGTGTTAGGTGTGGGCCCCTTCATTTTGTCATACTTTTCCATTCAGAACATGTCCTGGTAACTTTTCAAATTGAAGCTCCTCCCATGTGAAAGTAGGTGGATCATTCCCCTAATAATTTATCTTCATCTTCACTGAACTTCAATTTATATTTCATATATTCTTATGCACATAGGAATTATCCTTTTTCTTGAAATAGGGCTTCCATGTATCTGTTAACACTATTGCTATCATTACGATATGTAGGTATTTTTCCCACATAATGGTGATTCATTGCCATAATGAAAATAATGGGAGAGTTAAAGTAGGGTATGGACATCCATTCAATCATACTAGAAGGTGGTTTATTTTAAGAACATTATGGTTGGAAAATCTTTTTGAGAACCCTCCTTGCATGTTCCGAAATTGAAGCTTTGCAATGGTGTGTGGATAAGGAAAGAGGATTTTTTTATGATGTAGATGCAATTGCCCTTGTAGACATCACTTCAAAGAAGTAAACCCAAAAATTTAAAAGTAAAATATAAATTAAAACACTCTTACCACAATTTAGATCAGAGCCTTATATCTCATTCACATGAGGTAATTTTTCAGTATGAAAACACTACTTTTGAATATTTTGAATGGTAAAGATTACAACTTCACAGGAAAAAATACACCATTTTTCAAACTTGACTATAAATTTAGATTCAATTTCTATAATAAACAATAAGACCATAAAATATTTACACCAAATTACTTTTTGTTAAAATTTATAAATATATATTTATCAATAATTGGACCATCTCATTAGATAACATTATATCATATTGGATTAATTTTATACATTTGTGTTGACATTCTATTGCATAACATTATAAGAGTTTGCATTACTTGTTCGAGATTTCTTCATTTTTTATGAGTAAAATGATTTGATTTGTTATCAAGAAAATTATAAATCATCCCTTTGAACACAAAATACAATAAGGTGCATTTCAATACCACGATTGTTTTAGACACAATTAAAATTATAACCACCATTGTTTTAGATAAAATTAAAATTATAATATAAGTAGACGACTTAATGAGACACATAAAAATATTTGGGAGCTACACTACAAGTGCAACCTAGTATATAGTAGGCCCAATTTACAATACAAGTTAGTTAAAATATAAAATTTGTAAATTGAGTTTCAAAAACTATTTTTGATTTTCAAGTGTAATGTGACATAATCTTCCCCCTTGACTATGACAAAATGGTAAAAAAGAGACAATCCCTTCTAAAATCCTTTACATTTTATTTGTGTTCATTAGTTTCTACTCAATTAATTTAGATATGAATGCACTTGATTATATTTATATATTAGACCCATCTAAATTAATTATACGTTGTACAACTATATACCTATAATAAGATAACACTCAAAGTTAATGAATTAAATGATTTATATAAAATATCACACTAAGTCCTATAAACTAAATGGTTTATAAGAAAGGTATTACATTAATAAATATTATATAATGCTAAGTCATCCTAAGATCAATCTAACATAATGTCACTAATTCAATATGCAAATAAGATAAATTTTTGTATTGAAGTATTTTGTATAAATGAAAGAAATTGCTATAATATATAGAATCAAGGTTTTCATATCTAATGAGATTAAATAAAAGGTAGAATCCTAGAAAAATAGTGGGATTATCTTTGAGTCTTCAAACGTATAGGGGACATGAAAAAATAGATTCCCAAAAAGAAGGGAATGAATTGAACTTATTATACTATCCTATCAAATTGATAAACAATAGTACAAAATATCTAAAATAGGAGCAATATTAATTACAATAACACTCCATCTCTATCTTACGTGTAATTGAGATCATAATTAAATGTGTCCCAATAAGAAAGTGTGGATTAGATACCCATTTATATGTAAAATAATCTCAATGTATAAAGAGAGTATACACACTAATATAAGAAAAAGAGAAAACTTACACAAAAAAAGCTTCATCCCAACTAAGAAGATAAGAAGTGAAAGTATTTAGAAATACTTAAAAGATGAGATTTTTGGGCCATTATATTTAAGATGGAAAATGCAAATGTACAATTTTACTTTATGAGCTCTATGGTAGGTCCCTTTGAAATAAATGGTTTATCTTTGTTTCAAAAGAAATGATCTATCAAATTATTGAATTCATACTTAGTTGTCCAGGAATATAGGAAGGGATTAGGATGTATTGTTCTATAAACTCCATATTTGTCAATGTCAATGTTTAATTGTGATTGTACCATACAAGATTAGATATTAATGAGAAAAACAATTGTGAAACCTTTTAACTAACATAGATCAAGATACAACTTCATGCAAGTTGTACTTAGTAATACATTTTAAGGGAAACTGTTAATTTTTTAAAATCAAATTATGTGAATTATGGTTTGGCAAATTAATTTTTATGGCACTTACTTCTCCCTCTAAAAATGCTAATTTTCTTGGTGGATTGATAAACATTTATAGAAATTTCTATAAAATCTTAGCAATTTTTGTATACCTTAGTTAACTACAATAATTACTATGGTGAATCATTAAAAAAATTAAATTCATTAACTTGTACAAACCATAAAATAAAATGATGTTTGAATTGTGGGCCTATCATCATGTCTCTATATACTAATTTATTTTTTGAAATGCTAAAGTGGTGGTTTGGGGTCCATTAATAATTTTTTATAGATGCAATTAAGGTTGTTGAGTCTAATTGGAATCATGTATGTATGTATGTATGTATGTGTAAGTTATCTAAATAGAGAGATATGGTAAATAGGTAAATTCACACCTCCCTTTTCTACAATTGCATTTGGGAAGGAAGATGCCCCACTAGCCTTAAGAGGAGACTAAAGCACTAAATGTGACACTTATCCTTCATTAAATATCTAATAATGGAAATGGAAATGGTAGGAAAATGTAAAGTAAATGATAAATTAGATAGGTTACTAAAAAAATGGAAATAATAGACTAATACATACTGAAAAAAATTTGAAATGTATAGAAACAAAAAATCTGAATACAGATTAGACCTGTGGCTGAAATCTGGGAATAGAATGTAGGGTACAAAGCTTGTTTGGTGTTGTGTAACTAGTGTTTTTGACTAAATTTCTCAGGGATCTTCCTACAGAATGATCTATCTATATTTCATCTAACAACTTTGTAACCTATTCATGCACACATAAAAATTAGGGAAAAGGTTATCTAATTTACCTCACTCAAACCTTTTTTTAGGAATCAACCTTTAAAATCAAATAAAATTGCATAAAGGAAGTATATAAAAAAGTAAATGTTTGATTCACCTTCCATTAAACCTCATGGGAAAATGTAGAAATCTCTTATACCCATGAAGATGCTTGAATGTAGTTGAAATCAAATTTATGACCTTGGAATGTAATGTAGAATCAACGATACCCTCAAAAATGAATGAATATATGAATGTCACTCCTAGATCTTGAATGTAGATATGCTTGATAATCACTTGCAATGAAGGAGAGAGAATGAGAATGGAAGGAAGGGTCTTCTTTCTTACTTGATTGATAATTGCTCTACTTGGCCATCACGAGAGAGAAAATTACTTCAATTGGGGAATACTTGAATCATCTCAAAGAATTGAAGACTTGGAGAAACTTGATCTTGGATGCTTGCCTTCAAATCTTGAATCCAATTACTCAATTCCCATTGATTTCTTTAAAAACTTGATAGCTTCATTGCAAAGTTGTAGATGATGAATGTATAATAATAGCTGTAAAAATAAGGAGAGATAGGGGTTTTTTATACTCAATCCATCTGCACTGTCCAAAAAAGTAAGCACTTTATTAGGTTCTCATTTTTAGCCCCATTTTAGTATGTATGAGTTCCCACATTGATTTCACATCTTTCTAGTCTGTATACATCCTTAAAATCAACATTATTTTTTCAAAACTTGAAAATGACACTAAGTTGTATGCATGATTTCCCATTTTCATCATATCCCATAATTTATCTTTTATCAAGGTACTTTACATTCATTTTTGGATTTTGGGATTGCCCTGATTTTTGGGCGGGCTATGGTTTTCAACACCCTTTCTTCGCATTAACCCTTGGTCGAAAAAAAATAAAATAAAATATGCCTAGACAAGGTCGAATTAAGTCAGCCTTGTCCTAGGGATTTTATTTTTAGTGGGCTTTGGGCCTGATGTGGGGGTTTATCTTTTAGATTGATAATTGGGGTTGACCTTTTGAAAGCTAGGCCCCGAAATCTTTATAAAAGGAGACATCTTCCTCTAATTTCCATGTTTGATATTTTTAAGATATTGTTCAGATTGTGCATATATGTATTGGAATTAAATTTTTTTCATTTATGTCAACATATTCCTACTATTGAAGATAGTGTCCCTGGTTTATTTAGTGAGATAATTTATGTGGTACGACTACTATATTGGAGATTTGATGATGTGATCGTAAAGTTGTGATCTAGGATGTTTGTACTTGATTTTTTTCAAGTGGAAGAGGTTTGAAAGTTATGTTGAGAGAGTTATGATGGATTTATTAGAGACTGCTATTTTGGTTGTTCAGATTGAGGCAATGTTTTTATATTTGGATCATTGTGGATCGGTTATGCAATATTCTCGGTTGCTAACCTGCTAGTGTGTTCAATACATGGATGTGTGTCCTCATCTCGAGTAGTTCATGATTTAGATGTTGGGAAAATAATTTTCTTTTATGACAGAGGTTGTTGATTAGTGTTCCAAATGAACACAGAAGAGAAGTGAATAAATTCTATGATGAGATGTTCATGTTGATGTCTTGGTACTTCAAGTTGATTTATGACATTTCTTGATCGTGTCCTAATCATTTTGCTAGATTGGACTGGATTATGTAATTGACTTCCATTAATTTCATGTAGCATGTTGATGTTCTTATGTGTTTTGGCTGACTTGGTGATGTAGATTGTTGAGAAGGTTTTTGGTGTGATCTACGGTATGGCATGTTAGAGATATTTTTACAAATCATTACTATGTCTTATGTCTTAGTCGACATTCAATGGATCACATTGAGCATTTATATGTAATGAATTAATGTTTTGTAATTAGGTCCTTGTATGACCTAGTTGAGATATATATATATATATATATATATATATATATATATATATATACATACATA